>CAMZMU010000042.1:47478923-47925194 GCA_947311845.1 Poa pratensis | reverse complement strand
AGCAAGATACATTATACCTATTACATAATGCATTGGCCAATTACATTTAAATGGCTTCCATATAAACCTTTTTTGATCAACACTAATTGATTCAACATGGGGGGTTGCATAAGTACGTAACTCATACATTCCACGAACATAACAAATGAACTAATTTTTTTGTGTTTTTTTCAAATAAGGAGAGTATAAACTGATACATAGCTAAAAGTAAGCTAATGAGAAACTCACAACCAACAAGTTTAAAGGAACCTCCCCAAGCTTAGATGATTGCAAGATATAAACAAGATAAAAATAAATCTAAAGTCTAGTGCACACAAGAATAGAAACTTAAGCGCTACGCTCCCCCCCCGGCAAACGGCGCAGAAAAGTACTTGATAACCCCCAAGAGCAGGGGATCACTGTAGCACCACTCAATGTGGAAGTAGGTATCGATCCGCAGAGCAAGAATGAAAAGTTATCTATTCCCTACAACTAAAGTGTCACAAGTTTTAGTTGATTATGCACTAAACGGGTTTAAAGAACAAATGGTTGATTTAATGGATGGAAGTTTAATGTAACAAAACATAATGTAAAAGTGTCCCAATCCTCTCAATGCAAGAGGACAAGACAAATGTTTTCTCTATAGGAACAATGGACATGGTTCATGGGTTCACTCAATCCTCTCTCCCATCTATGGTGATTATCATGTTATAGATAAAAAGTACACACAATTGTCATGCTTTAAAGGTAAACTTCTATGACAGCTACATGTCCTAAAACACATAGTTGAAAGAAAATAATCATTTGTGTTGCTAGGGCACCCTCGTAAGGCCAGCGTGTTTGTTGTCACTCCCACACATACTTCTTCCTTTTTCCCCCAGATAAAGGATGTTGGGCTGTATGTGTCACTCAATACATATGCCGTTGTCACATCGACCACCCCGTACCTACACACATCATACTTCTTAATGGACAAATTCTAAACACTAGTGTAATGATTCATATTTCGTGTGCATGACCACATCTCTCTCATCTATCTACACTTGGTGGTGTCAATCACCTCATGACAAGGATAAAACAAGGCATTATGCATAAATCAAACCATCACATGCATCATAGAATATCTCCAAAGTATGACAAGTCATAAAAGCTCCAACACAACGGTAAATGCATAACAAATATTATCTCATACCACAATATTCACCATAGGAATTACATAGATAGATCCATACTTATGCAAGGCACATCATATGGACTTCAACAATGATCATACATAGAGATTAGATCAAGTTACCACCACAAACCCAAAGTCCAGGGGGTTGTCGTGGTGGCGTCACGGCAGATGCCATAGGATGGCTTAAGTTGTGGGCTCGCTAGGACGTTGGGGGATCCGGGGAGGGTTTGCGCTCACGAAGCACGCATGAAGAACAACCAAGAACTCGCAAACAACAAGAACAAGCAGAACCAAGAAGAAGCAAAGAACACCACGATGTACCCTGCTTCGGGGCCCTCTTGTGGAGGTAACACCCCTACTGCAGCACTAGCCTACTCTCTTTATATCTCAAGTGTTTACAAGTACAGTGCGCTCCTTGAGCTGTATGAAGAACAATGGTGAAAGCTCTAGGAAGAAGATGGAGCTTGGGGGGAAATGATGCTCGTCTCCTCACCCTCGTATCGCCCGTCCCTCGTACTGGAGGATGTGGTAGCTTACTTATACACTAACCGAATTACCATTTTGCCCCTGGCTGGAAGTGATAATGGCATGGACAAGAGGAACAGGACAAGCCTCTGCCCCCTGTCAATCCAACGGCCGGACTGTCAGGCCTATCTTGCTCTTTCGGGCAATGGCAGCTGTAGCCCATCGGGTCTAGGTCACATCCTCTTTCCCGAATTGGCCGAGTCAGCTCCTAGGTCGCTGCGCTCCCAGGAATCCCGTGGCTTGACCTGGCTGTCAAGTCCCAGCAGGCCTATCTTGCCTCTTCAGGCAATGGCAGGCGTAGCCCACCGGGTCTAGGCCATAGCCCCTTTCCTGAATTGGCCGAGTCAGCGCCTAGGGCCTTGCGATCCGGAAAACCTGTGACTCGACCTTGCTGTCCTCTGAACCTCGGTCAGTAGAATTGCAGGTCCCGTGACCTTACTGACATTACTTGGCCCCCGTGCCATATCCGGATCACCTTATCCGGGTCCTTCCTGACCAATCCGGCTAACTCAGCCGATACTTCCCAAACTAATCCGGTTTGGCTTTACTGGATCCCCTTTGTTTCTTCCCATGCTTTAGCTCGATAGAGAGCTAACCGAATTCACAGGAGATTCGGCCCAAGTGATCCGGCTGAATATTGATCCGGCCAGCCTTTTAGAGCTCTCAACACCACATCTTTGCCCTACCCGGGGGCAGCCCCCCGACAGTAGTCCCCGAAGCTGGTGCGGTCCTACAGCCTCGGCTGAAGGGCCGTAGCAGGTTCAGAACAAGCACTACTAACCGAATCACATAAACTTGTCTCCGAATTTCCCGGGACACTTTGGCCGGAAATCTCTGCGCAAAGCCGTGTTATCCGGGTCTTTGATTTGACATGCCAATGTCAGCACAATATCCGGATCCACCGGGCACTCGAGTGTAATTTGACCAAATGACCGTGTCTCCTCGAATTCTTCGCTGACAGGCACATTTGATCCGTACGACCTTTTCCCATTCTGTGACCCACCATGTGTCTGAAATACACGGTCACAGCGGAGACCACAAAGTTCCAGGGCGCGGTTATCCTGCGACGCCCCGAAAACTGCGCAGTAGTGCGTCAGTTACCACTCAGCACTATAAATAGGGGTGCGGGGTTTCTCTTCTTCTCCGCTCGTTCCCCACTCCGAAAACCTCCATCTGCGCCACTGCCGCCGCCGCAATCTCGCCCTCGCATCCTTGCCGCGCCGGAGACGTCCTCAACACTTGAGAAGACTCGCCGGAGCCGCGCACCGCGCCCTGCACCGCCGTTTCTCCACTGGGCTCCTTCCTCGCCGCGCCATACCCGTAAGTTCTTCTTCCTCCGGCCATGGCCACCGCGACCAAGTTCATACCCACGAGGAACTTACGCTGTTTCTTTCTGTAGATTCATTCCCATATAAATCCATGGTTATGCCTTAGCACATTCCGTAGATCCCTTTTCTAGGTTTCCTACTAGATTGCCTTAGATTAGCTTGCCATCGTTTGAACAGTTCTACTGGCCTTTTCACTTGAATTCTTTTTCTTTTTTACCGCTGTGGTAGATCTTCTGTAACCCTAGACTTTTGCGGAAGGTGTTTGTGATTGCCCTCCGAATCACCTTCTCTGCCGAACCCGGCTAGTTTCATCCGGGATAATCTTAGCCGAATCAATTTAGATCTGGTTCGATTACCATTATCCGATTCATTTTGACTCGGCCCTATCCGACCTCTTGCAGGATTGATCCGGATATGGCGAAGCTTCCTCCCGGCAGATGGGAGGGTTCTGATGTGACAACAGACGATCTGGAATGGCTATTAAGCACCCGGCGTATAACCTCTCAAGTCATATGCCGCAAACCGGGGAAGGAACTTGCACCGGTCACCGAACCTGGTGAACGTGTGGTGTTTCTGGCACTTTGAGCGCGGATTCGGATTGCCGGCTAGTGACTTCTTCCGGGCTTTCCTTGATTTCTTTGGCCTGCAGCCTCATCACCTCCCGGCTAACGCCTTTGTTTCTCTGTCGGCCTTTACTTCCTTTTGCGAGGGCTATCTCGGTGTCTGTCCGACTGTGGATATATGGGCAAAGTATTTTCACCTCCGCAAGCAGACTATTCCAGGCACCAAGCCGAAGCTGATGACTGCTTGTGGTTCGGTTAGCATTACGCCGAGGACGGGATCCATCTTTCCCCGTATCACTGGCCTAGACACTGTCAGGAAGTGGCAAAGGACTTTCCTTTATGTGAAGAGTGCTGAAGGCCATGATGCCCTCAATCTGCCCGAGTTCCAGATCGAGCCACCCACAGCCGAATTAAACTTCGGTATAATCCGGCTGAAACTATTGCAGAGCTCCAGACAATACATGAAACTCTGGAGGACTTTCTGAAGAAGGGCCTGGATTCGGACGATCTCCTCCGGACCTTTATCTCCCGCCGGGTCAATCCTCTTCAAAGACGTGAACACAAGATATGCCACATGAGTGGTCTGCTAGATCCTACCCGGATCAGCAAGCATGACCTTAACCGAGCTTCCATCAGGAGACGAGTAAATGCGATTGCCTATACGGAGATGTCGGATAAGTGGCGGTGGGGCGTAAAGCCGTTTCACCGGAATGCACTTCCACCACAGGTTCGTTCACCACCTTCCGAATTCATCCATACTTCATCAAATGCCATCGGACTAACCCGGATTTACCTTGACTCTTATGTAGCTGTTTGACCGCCAAGCTACTGAAGATGGAGATCTCTCCACAAAGTATGGGGAGCGGATCGCAGCCCGTTGCGCGATGGCGAAGAGGATGCGGATACGGATGACTATCTGCCGATTCCGCGCGCCAAGCCAATCCGCAAGGGTAAGCAACCAACTATTTACGACCTTTCCGACGAGGAAGATGATGATTGCCAGATCTTAGATCCCATCGACGCTATTCCGATTTCATGGTCACCACCTTGTGTTCCAGCCAAACCAGATGCTGAAGGGACATCTCGGAAACGCGCTGATGCGCCCGGATCTGATGCCCCTAAAGCCAAAAGAATCAAGAAGGCTGGCTCCAAGCCGAATCGGCTCAAGCCCATGCCTACCACGAAGGGGTAATGCGTACTTAGCTTCATTTGCTTTCTTCCTTTACTAACCGAGTCATCTTCATCCGGATTAACTGTTTACTTTGTTTTATGTAGTGACGTCATCGTCACCGAGCAAACTCACTCATCCATTTCTTCTCCCATTCCTCCACTGGATACGGCTACGGAGAACCAGTCTCCTGAAAGGGTTGTTACTTCTCCAGCACGTACTACAACTGCCAATATTCCCCAACCGACTTCTACATCAGAGCCGGTTATTGACTTGGAGAGTGAGGAAACCCTGGTTCCTGTCCGAGATTCAACTTGGCCACGCCCTTTGAAGGAGCTGGAGAAGGAAAAGGCTAAGACACCGGCTAAGCCCTTGCCTAAGCCGGATTCTCGCCCTACACCCGTAGCTCAAGCCCTGCTGAATCAAGAGCAGCAGAAGAAGAAAAAGCAGAAGCAGCAACAGCAACAACAAATTTCCGAGAAGCAGACCCCGGGTGCGTCACCTCAACCCAAGCCGACTCAAGGTGCCTCTGGCACAACTCCAACCACCTCGGATAAGCAGGTGGCTGCTAGCAAGAAAATTCCTGCCGCCCCATCAGCGATTCGATTCGGCCAGGCCCTGTCGAATCCCCGCCCTCCGAGCAGCGATAAGCTCGAGTCCGCCAAGCAATTCATTGAAGCTTGGAATGATGCTGACCTCGCCAAAGACTTTCTACTTCAGCGCCACATCCGGCTGGGCCTAGTCGGATGTTTCAATCTCTACACTCCGTGCAGACCTCGGTTACTGAAGCTAACCGGGTCTTTGAGGTAACTTTACCGAATCTTGCTTTTACTTAATCAATCTGCACTATTCCCAGTCCCCGAGATTCGGGTCGAACGACTGATACTCCTCCGAGTAAGAAAGTCATTCGGCTTGAATCTATAAAACTTGATCATGAATGTTGTCTTAACCAAGGAAATCGTGGGACTTCCAGTCCCCGAGTCTCTTTTCCAACTGATTCGGTTAATCTCGGGCCAGTCCCCGAGATTCTTTTGACGCCATTTGCATGTTTTCTTTCAGGAAACCATGACCGCTCGCAGCAAGCTCTTTAAGCAGCTCGCCCATCAGCACCAGAAGCTCCAAACTTCCTTTGATGGGCTCTGTCTTGAAATGGACAATAAAGAAGAAGAGCAGAAGCGCGCTTTAGAGGAGCAAAAGTCAGAGGTGGCTCGGCTTCAGCGAGAGCTTAACCGGGTTGAAAAAGTGAAGGAGAAGGTCAAAGGAGCGGGATGCGCTGCGGACTGAAAAAGACACTATCCAGAAGGAGCGAGATGTTTGCAAAGCCGGACTTGCGGAGCGGGCCAAACTGGACAAGCAAATTCAAACGTCCATTGCCGAATCTGAAGCCGAAGTCAAAGCGGCGAAAGAAGAATTGAGTGCTCACAAAGCAGCCAGTGCGAAATGGCTGTCCGGACTTGCAAGCCTCAATGATGACATGGATCGTAAGTTTTGCCGAATCTCTTCTTTTCCTTCTGCTCTTATCCGACATATATTTTTGTGTTCCTTCTCGCTTAACTCGGTATTAGCTTATTTGTTGTAGGAGAATTTACCAGCATCCGGCTTCAAGCCGCCAAAGCTGTGCGAGATGCCCGAGCTGAGAGAGCCAAATTAACCGGTGCTCCCTTACCAGAGACATGGGACATTGAAGATCACATTACTGCACTCAAGGCTCGGATTGCCCCTTTGAAGGATTCCCACATTGATCTGCTCAATGCAAGCCTCAAGGCTCACCGAATCTTATTTCCTGAATCTCGGCAAGTCCGGTCTGCGGAGGAGCTAATCAAAGATCTGGATCAAACGAAGAGCCGGTTACAGCAATGGAGATCTTCATCTGCCCGTGCCGGTGCTGATGCCGCCTTGATCCTTATCATGTCTTGGTATGAACTAATCGATCTCGCCAGAGTGCGCTCCCTTCGCGAGGGTTCTTCATGGGCTACAGATCCTGACCGGATCAAGATCCGCGAGGAGGCTGCCAACTTTATGGCGGAATTTGCAAACACCAAACATCTTGATCTGGAGGCTCCGGTCTACACTGACGGGGAAGAGACTGAAGAAGAGGAATCGGACGATGCCTCCGCTGAAGAATATGCCGATTCTGAGGGCGAGTCTGATGATTCGGCTAACTCTGCCGAACTGCTCCTATCAAGTCCATCAGATCCCAGCCTCTGACTCGGCTAAGAAGACCGAAGCAACTCTGGCCCAGACTTCGGAGATACCAGCAACTGATTCGGCAGAGATTACCAAACAAGCTTCAGCTGATCCGGATACTTCCGAATCTGCCCAGCCTTCAAGCTCTCCACGCAAGGTTACTCCTGAAGTTCCTCCATCTTCTGAGTCCATTCCAGCGACGGAACCCCCTGCAACCGAATCTACTCCAACCGAAACTCCTGTAACCGAAGCTCGCGCGCCCGAGGCTCCTGCAACCGAAGCTGATGTAACCGAACCCGCTACAACCAAGTCTGCTGCTCCTGAAGTGACTTAGTGAAAAAACGTTAAATCCCCGGTATGCCGGGAGCAGATGTAATAAACAATTTTAAGTTCTTCCGAGACTACTCTTATTTAGCTTAATGTGATCCGGACGAGGTTTATGTTGGATCATTTTAAACCGAGTCCCCGAGTCTGTTTTCTTGTTTACTATTTTTGCCGAATCTTTGCTCTTGTCTACCTTTTAGGTGTTTGACAGTCGAGTCACAAGATAGGAATCATAGCATACAATACTTGAAACATGCGAGTTATGGTTTAGAATCATCTAACATAAACAAAAAATAAATAACAGGGGTTAGTAAACGACATCTGCCGAATCGGTTTTGGACCGAGTCCCCGAGTCCATTTTCATGTTTCCCATATTCCTCATCTCTGCTCTTGACTACCATTTTGGTGTTTGTCAGTCGAGTCACGAGATCAACAACACAGCATACATTACTTGAATTTTGGGACGAGGTTCAAAGCAATTCGACACATGAACGGTATGGACAAAACAGTAATAAAAACACATGCATAAGGACGAAGCAGTCCCCGAGTCCAGACTCGGATTGCTGCAATTTCATTTATGATAAACTGAAATACATACATTGCGCCCCTTAGGAGTAAAAGGGTCGAAGCAGAGCTACATTCCAGGGTCTCTTAGTTTCTTGTCCGGGTCTATCCAGGCCATCCTCCTTGGTTCCTGTGCATCTACAAGGTAGTACGAGTCATTGTGCATAGCCCTGCTCACAATGAATGGTCCCTCCCATGGAGGTGACAACTTGTGTCGGCCTTTGCTGCGCTGCACCAGCCTTAGTACAAGATCTCCCTCATGAAACACTCGAGGGCTGATCTTTCGACTATGATATCGTCGGAGATTCTGCTGGTATATTGCTGTCCGAGATAGAGCCAATTCTCTTGCTTCCTCTAGCAGATCCACTGCATCTTCCCGGGCCTCTTTTGCCTCGGTTTCAGTATACATTGCCACCCTTGGTGCATCATGTTCTATGTCAGTGGCAGCACAGCTTCTGCCCCATAAACCAGAAAAAATGGCGTATAGCCAGTTGACCGATTCGGCGTGGTCCTTAGACCCCACAGTACTGATGGTATCTCGTCTATCCAGCATCCCGGAGTTTTCAGCAATGGTTCAATGAGACGAGCCTTGATGCCGGCCAACACCAGGGCATTTGATCTTTCCACTTGCCCATTAGACTCCGGATGTGCCACCGAGGCTATATCTAGCCGGATTCCCTTATCCATGCAAAACCGAGCAAACTCTCCGACAGCAAAGTTTGTGCCGTTATCCGAGATGATGCTATGAGGGTATCCGTATCTCAAAATAATTTCTTTCAGGAAAGTCACAGCCGAACGACCATCTACCTTCCGGATTGGTTTCACCTCTATCCACTTGGTGAACTTATCCACCATCACCAGCATATGTGTCATGTTACCCCTAGCCGGCTTGAAATCTCCCACCATATCTAAACACCACACAGCAAACGGCCAAGTGATAGGAATTGTTTTGAGCGCCGATGCGGGTAAGTGTGTCTGCTTGGCAAACCTTTGGCATCCTTCACATTTTCGGACTATGTCCTCTGCATCCGCGTGAGCAGTGGGCCAGTAAAATCCATGCCGGAACACCTTAGCCACCAGGGCTCTCGTGCTGCAATGATGTCCACATTCTCCTTGATGTATCTCCAGGAGCATCTCCTTGCCCTCGGCTGGCTCCACACAACGCTGTAGCACCTCGGTTGCACTCCTCTTGTATAACTCCTTGTTGATGATGGTGTAAGCCTTGGACCTCCTCTGCACTCGCCTAGCTTCGGTTTCATCATTTGGCAAACTCCCCTCCGACATGAACTTCATGATTTCTTCAGCCCATTCCGGTACTGGATGCAAAGGGAATAAGTGCTCATCTATCTCCACTGGTTCGGCCGCCATTATTTCTTCTATCAGCTTCTGCCCATTCCCTAAGATTCGGTTAGCACCACCTTCTTCTCTGCTCCTCTTTCCTAAGATCCGGTTAGCAGTCCCCGGGTCTTCCCCAATGTACCGACATCAACATTCATAGGGACAGCCTCAGATTCTTGCTTTGGGATAAAAATTGACTCGGAATCAGGCGAAGGTTTGATTGAAGGGACCCTTAGGTGATTCAAGGATATTCCGGGTGGAATTGCATCCCTAGACGACCCGAGTTTTGACAGGACATCAGCAGCTTCGTTCTCCAACCGAGGTATGTGCTTGTACTCGCAGCCTTCAAAAAATCCTGAAATTTTCTGGACATGAAACCGATACAGTGCCATATTGGCATCAAGAGCATCCCAATTTCCAGAAGACTGCTGCACCACTAAATCCGAATCACCAAAACATTCTATTCGGCGGATGCCGATATCCCTAGCCACATTAAGCCCATGGATCAGTGCCTCATATTCGGCCACATTGTTTGAGGCTGAGAAATGAATCTGCAACACATATCGCAACTGATCTTGCTTTGGTGACGTGAGTACCACCCCAGCACCTAATCCGATTTTGGTTTTGGAGCCATCAAAGTGCAACTTCCAGTAATTGTAATCCGGCTTGGGTGGCTCATACTGCATCTCGGCCCAGTCACAAAGGAAATCTGGTAAAGCCTGAGACTTGATAGCATCCCTTCTCTCATAATGCGGGGTGTAAGGAGATACTTCTATTGCCCACTTGGCAACCCGGCCAGTCGCATCTTTGCACCCAATGATCTCCGCGATTGGAGCTTCACATACCACGGTAATCGGGTGTTCTTGGAAATAATGTTTCAACTTTTTGGCCGCCAGGTATACACCGTATGTCATCTTCTGGTAGTGAGGATAATTTTGCTTTGAGGTTGAGATCACCTCACTTAAATAGTACACCGGTCTCTGCACGGATTTACCCTCCTCTTCTCGCTCTACCACTATGACCACACTTACGACCCGGTTAGTGGCCGCAATGTAAAGTAGCATTGGCTCATTCGGCAAAGGTGACGCCAGAATTGGTGCAGTGGACAACATCTTTTTTAATTCGTTGAAAGCCGAATCTGCCTGCGGGGTCCACGTGAACCCGGTGCTCTTTTTCATCAACTGATACAAGGGCAAGGCTTTTTCTCCTAGCCGACTCACAAACCGACTCAACGAGGCTAAACACCCGGTGAATTTTTGTACATCTTTTAGACATTTAGGCAATTTCATTCTTTCTATGGCTCGGATTTAGCCGGATTCACCTCAATACCTCGGCTCGATACAAGGAAACCGAGCAACTTTCCAGCCGGGACACCAAAGGTGCATTTATCCGGATTCAATTTCAACCGATATTTTCTCAAGTTCACAAATGTTTCCTCGAGATCCTCGAGGAGAGTGTGTTTTTCTTTAGTTTTGATGACGATATCATCGACATACACCTGCACATTTTGCCCATTTGGGAGTGTAAGCATTTCTGCATACATCTCTGATAAGTTGCACCGGCATTTCTCAAACCGAAACACATGACACGATAGCAATACGCCCCGTACGGGGTAATAAAAGCAGTCTTTATTTGATCTTTAGGGTTCAGTGGTATCTGGTGAAAACCAGAGTACGCATCAATAAAAGACAACAACTCACACCCAGCAGTAGAATCGATCACTTGATCAATCCGAGGTAAAGGAAATGGATCCTTCGGGCACGCCTTGTTTAGGTTGGTGAAATCGATGCACATGCGCCACACCTTGACCACCGCTGGTTCGTCCTTCTTCTTCTCTACCAGAACCGGATTGGATATCCAGTCTGGATGCAACACCTCCATAATGAATCCGGCTGCAAGCAACTTAGCCAGCTCATCCAGCACCACTTTTCTTCGATCATCTGAGAGACGCCGAGTCGGTTGCCTCACCGGTTTTACATCCGGCCTGACAAATAAAGAGTGCTCTGCCAACTCCCTCGGAACACCAGGCAGGTCCTTAGCCGACCATGCAAAGATATCCCGATTCTCACGGAGGAAGTGACAGAGCGCGCTTTCCTATTTCTCCCACCCGGCACCAATGATGGCCATGCGCTCCGGGTTCTCCGGGTCAATGGGATCTTCTTTGTTCCTTGGGCATCTCAAATGTTGCACCTCCATCCGGATTGGTCATAGCCAGCACACCGAGCTGAGCTGACTTCGCCATTGCCACCACCTCATGCATCTTGCTCTTCTCAGCTTGGATCACCAATGATTCGGCTAAGGTGGAACCGATCGTGGCACACTGTATGGCTTTTTTAATCTCCCGCAACAGTGATAATACCATTCGGGCCTGGCATCTTTATCTTGAGGTAGGCCACATGAGTGGATATCATGAACTTGGCTAACGCAGGCCGGCCAGCAAGCATGGTATGGGCTCTCCAAATCTACCACCTCGAACTCGAGACTCTCAAGCCGGTGATTGTCCTTGGTACCAAACAGCACATCTACCCAGATCTTACCCATTGGGGAACAAGACACCCCGGGTACTATACCATGGAAGGTACAACTGCTCTGCTGCAACTGATTCGGCGAAATACCCAACTTGACCATTGTGTCCCGATACATGATGTTTATGGCACTGCCATTGTCAATCAAGACTCGGCTAAACCTCACGTTAAGCTTGGGTCCAACCAAAGTCGGATCCACCACCAGTGCATAGTTTCCTGGACTTGGCATAATTCTGGGGTTATCAGCCCTGCTCCAAGTGATCTCCTGCTCGGACCAATTCAGGTATTTTGGGACTGCTGGCATGACTGCATTCACCTCCTTCGCCCTTCGCAGCTGACTTTTCTTGTCAGTTGGCTCGGTCACAAAAACCACATAACTTTGATGAGCCTCCTTGTACTCATTACCGGGGTATCCACCTTGCCGACTCGGACCAGCACCATTGTCGTTGCCTCCCATGTTTACCAGGTTAACCGGCTTTGTGGCTGCCGGTCTTGGAGCTCCTGCGTTCACCGGGATTGTATTGGCTCCGGTTAAAGGCATATTCGGCCTGAAATTCGGTCTAGGAGCACCTCTCTGAGGTGGTCCTCTCTGACCCTCCGCCTGAATGCGATGATGCCAGCTACAATTCCGAGTTGAATGATTGGCCGGCTTGCGTGGGTCTGTAGTGTGATAACAGCAAGGCCCGTCTAATCTTGACTCAAAAGTTAGAGGAGGACTTGATCCTCCCATACTTTCTTCGGCCAAGCACCTTGATTCGGCCTCCAAGCTGGACCCTCTGTCTTTTGTCTCTGACCATCTCCTGCTCCAGGATGGTCCATATTCACTGCAGCAACCTGATCTGAACCGTATCTATAATCCGGATCTCTTCTTTTGTAACCGAATTCATGTCGGTCACTGGGCCTCAATGGTCCTACTCGGTTGTTAACCGGTTGCCTCCTGCTTGTTCCCACTGCATCCAATGCTGGCTGTGTCGGATCACCAAGAGCATACGTATCTGCTATCCGGATCGTTTCCGCCAGTGTCTTGGGCATATCCCTCTGGAGCTTCTGCCAGAGCGGGGTGCCATGTCGGCAACCCTGCGCGAACCAAGAAATTGCCTGCTCCTCCACGACACCTTCGCAAGAGTTGCGAATGTTGCTCCACCGAGTCAAGAATTCTCGGTCTGTTTCCCGTTCTTCCTGCTTGCACGCAGCCAGGAGCTGAGGTCGGTTAGGCCTCTTGTAGTGCTGGAGAAATTACTGTAAAATGCCTCCTCCAAGTCCACCCAAGAGTTGATACTACCCGGCGGTAAGTTATTCAGCCAAATCCGGGCTGGCCCTTCCAACATGTGCGGGAGATACCGGACCGCCCATCGGCGATTGCCCCCCGCAATGTGCACTGATGATACATAGTCTATCAGCCAATCCTGTGGCTTTGTGCTGCCATTATACGGCTTTGTGCTTCGGCCAAGCTGAAACAACGGCACGCTCGGCTCGTTCATGATCCGAGGTCCAAAACATGGAGGACCCGGTGGGCCTTGCTCTTCTAGCTTCTCGGACTGGTAAATTCTATCCAACTTGAGACGCTGATCATCGGATCCAATGCCCGAGGTCCCAGTCTTGATGCAAGTGCATTATCATACGTCTGGTATCCGGCTCGCGCCATAGCCGAATTTCCGTCATCATAGCGGTAACCCGCCTGGCCACCACCTTGCTGTTGCGCTCGCACAATCACTTGCTGCCCCGGAGGACGAGGTGGTTGACCTCGGCCAGCCGAATTGCCCCTTCCAGCTCCCGGGTAGCCTTGTCCACCACTGTTTCTGCTTTGGCCACCTCTTCCTTGAGCGGCTAGCTGCTTGCCGGCATATCAGCATCATAGGTCTGCAGCTGCTTGCTCTTACCCGAGTTCACGCTCTGGGCCCGGTCAACTCCGACGTGCGGGGATGACGCCTGCCCCTTGGACTCTGGCTAACAGCCTTAACCGACACTACTACCCGAGAAACACCTGCATCCGGATTAGCTTTCCGGTAAGCCTCATTCTGCCGGTTACACACATCTACTAGCTCATTGACTCTCTCTGCCTGCCTTCGCCAAGCGTCCCCGGTTAGTGTACTCAACTCGGCTCGCGCTGCCGCTGCAGCCCTAAGATTCTTAGCCGGGGAGCTATACACCGGCTTGCCTGTGCCAGATCTATGACTAGTAGCCTTACTTGAGCTCGATCCTGCAGCTCTAGCTAACTCGTCATTGAGGTCCTTACCCCGGTTACGCAACTCGGCTTTCTTGCGCGAGCGATGCACTACAGGAGTAAAGCCATCAGTGATACCATTGGCAGCATTGTACTCTCTCATATCTCTATCAAAGGCTTGCCTAGACTCCACCACTAACCGGGCTTCTTTTTGCAACCTCAGGCGCTCTGCCTCTAGCTGAGCTACAGTAAGCTCTACATTTGCCCCAGGTGCCACTGGCCGAGATAACTTCTCCAGGACATCCTCTAAGGGAGCCTCCCTACTTGACATGCCAAGCGGGCCAACCGGATCCGGTTTCTCCTTTGGGAACTTGGCCGTCCGAGTCGGCTTGTCAACCGGATCAACTGGCGTGGCCAGCTCCTCGGGCATGCTCTTGCTGGCATCTCCTTTGCCAGCCGCAGCACTTGTTCCAACCACCATTACCTCCACGCTACTCCCGGGGCGAGCGCTACGCCGTCCGAGAGCTGCGCGGAAAGAGGGAGGATCCTCAGCCACGAGCACCTGCGCCGGGTACTCGCGGACAGGCTCGGTGGCGACGTAGGTGACGAAGCTGCCGAGCGTCATGAGGAAGCCGTCAGCGGGGAAGGGCTTGTTGGCGAAGCACCCCGCGTTGTCGCTGATGAAGTTGAACTTGCCGATCTTGCAAACGAGCCCAGAGAGGACCCGCTCGCCGGAGCCAGTGACGGAGCCCGTCCGGAAGGAAACCCCAGCCAACGCCACTGCTGCCCCACGGTGGGCGCCAACTGTCGTGGTGGTGTCACGGCAGATGCCATAGGATGGCTTAAGTTGTGGGCTCGCTAGGACGTTGGGGGATCCGGGGAGGGTTTGCGCGCTCACGAAGCACGCATGAAGAACAACCAAGAACTCGCAAGAACAAACAAGAACAAGCAGAACCAAGAAGAAGCAAAGAACACCACGATGTACCCTGCTTCGGGGCCCTCTTGTGGAGGTAACACCCCTACTGCAGCACTAGCCTACTCTCTTTATATCTCAAGTGTTTACAAGTACAGAGCGCTCCTTGAGCTGTATGAAGAACAATGGTGAAAGCTCTAGGAAGAAGATGGAGCTTGGGGGGAAATGATGCTCGTCTCCTCACCCTCGTATCGCCCGTCCCTCGTACTGGAGGATGTGGTAGCTTACTTATACACTAACCGAATTACCATTTTGCCCCTGGCTGGAAGTGATAATGGCATGGACAAGAGGAACAGGACAAGCCTCTGCCCCCTGTCAATCCAACGGCCGGACTGTCAGGCCTATCTTGCTCTTTCGGGCAATGGCAGCTGTAGCCCATCGGGTCTAGGTCACATCCTCTTTCCCGAATTGGCCGAGTCAGCTCCTAGGTCGCTGCGCTCCCAGGAATCCCGTGGCTTGACCTGGCTGTCAAGTCCCAGCAGGCCTATCTTGCCTCTTCAGGCAATGGCAGGCGTAGCCCACCGGGTCTAGGCCATAGCCCCTTTCCCGAATTGGCCGAGTCAGCGCCTAGGGCCTTGCGATCCGGAAAACCTGTGACTCGACCTTGCTGTCCTCTGAACCTCGGTCAGTAGAATTGCAGGTCCCGTGACCTTACTGACATTACTTGGCCCCCGTGCCATATCCGGATCACCTTATCCGGGTCCTTCCTGACCAATCCGGCTAACTCAGCCGATACTTCCTAACTAATCCGGTTTGGCTTTACTGGATCCCCTTTGTTTCTTCCCATGCTTTAGCTCGATAGAGAGCTAACCGAATTCACAGGAGATTCGGCCCAGTGATCCGGCTGAATATTGATCCGGCCAGCCTTTTAGAGTTCTCAACACCACATTTTTGCCCTACCCGGGGCAGCCCCCCGACAGGGGTGGACTACTCCCCCTTCATCATGGAGACGGTGGAGAAGTCGTTGGAGAAGATGGAGACCATGCCGGCAGCGCCCCGCCGGAGTTTTCCCCCTCCAATCTGCAACTCCAGGTCTCTGTTTCGTGGTTTCTGTGTTTCAGCGGCGCTCCCTCCGAAAGCCTTCGGGGGGCTATTTTTATAGTCATTTTTAGGTCAAGACGGAGGCTCGGGAAGAAGATCGACGGCAGCGGAGCCTCGAGGCCCAAGATGGTGGGTCCCACACGGCCAAGGAATCTGGCCACGTGGGCCACCCTATCTTGGCCCTCGGGCCTCCGTTTGTTCGCTTCCTTCGCTCCCACGCTTCGTTCCTTCCAAAAACTGATGCTCGTAAATTTCCAGGTCATTTGGACGTCGTTTGGGTCCCTGAAACATCAAAATATAGAAAATAGGGTTTTCTGCCAGTGCAGGGTTAATTCCAGAAAAATAGAGACTATGAAATATTCCCAAAATCAATGTAAAACAATGATATAACCCTTATATGATGCAAATATGATTGAAATATAAGTAATACAATGCAAAGTTCATGTATGCATTTTACATGCATCAGGGGTACATTTATGGAAACAAATAAGTACATTGAATTATTTTGCTAAGAACTTGTGCTCTACTTATGATGAATCCTACTACTTTAATGAATCATTATGTTGTAGAAGGCATAAACACCTCCCTTTCCAATGTGATTATAATGATAATGAAACCTTGGCTGCTTATGCTAAAGGAAACTATGACTTTGGTAATCTTGAACAAACTGAAGAATTTTTTGTTTTTAAAGGTGCCTATGAAATTGCTGGTTATATTCACGATGATGATTCTCCTTATAAATCTTAAATTTTTGCTATACTTGGTTATTGCCTTGAATATTACAATGATAATCCATATATCACTGAATTTCTTGAGAAAACTTATTCTCCAGAACAACTTGCTACCTTTCAGGAACCTGTGGGAGAAGAAACTGCTGAAACTGAAAGCTCATTTGATGAAAAAGAGGAAGAGAGTGATGAACAAAAGGAGGATCTACCTTCTAATGATAGTAACTCTTTAACTCTTACATTATATGATTACCCTCCATGCCTACCTAAGGAGGAGAAATGCTATATTTTTGAATGTCATGATTCTATTGAAATATCTCCTTTTGGTAAAATTGAAGTAACAAGCTCCTTGACTCAAGAAAAGGAAATTGCAGAAAGTAAAAATGTGCTCCCTAATGTTATACATGATAATGCTCTTGATGATGGTCCTATATTGCCTAATGATATTTATTATACTACTATTGTCAAAAGTGGGTTTAATGACTCCACTACTTTTGAGCTTAATAAAAATCATGTGTTTGTAGATCATGAAAAGCATGCTTTATGTGATAGTTATATTGTTGAGTTTGTTCATGATGCTACTGAAAGTTATTATGAGAGAGGAAAATATGGTTGTAAAAGTTTTCAAGTCACTAGAACACCTCTCTTCATGTTGAAAGTTTTGTTTCATCTTTCTATGCTAGTTGCTTTATGCTTAAATAATTTATTTTGTTATAAGATTCCTTTGCATAGGAAGTGGGTTAGACTTAAATGTGTTTGACTTAAATGTGTTTGATATTTGCCTCTTGAGATTTTTTTTTGTTTTTCAACTCTTATTCTTATGAGAGCATCATTAAAATCTTCAAGCCTAGCTAAAAGGCATTAAAGAAAGCGCTTTTGGGAGGCAACCCATTATCTTTTGTTTTTATTTTTATTTAAGGAGTTGTTTACTTCTGTAAAATTCCTTTGTATCTTTATTTTATCGCATTGTTGTGCCAAGTATTGCCTCTAATAGGAAGATGATGCTAGATTTGGATTTCTGCGCAGGAACAGATTTCTACTGTTCACCATTTTAATTCTGTAAAATCACAGAAAATTTATTTAAATTTGCAAATTTTTGTGCGTGATCCTCAGATATGTACGCATCTTTCGTTAGTCAAAAAGTTTTTTGATCTGAGCAACGTAAGTGCCCCGAAAAAATTCGTCTTTACGGACTGTTCTGTTTAGACAGATTCTGTCTTTTATTTTTCGCATTCTCTCTTTTACTAGTGTTGAGTGGAATTCTTTTTTAGGGGGAAGAGCTTCACATAACATCAGTGGCAGTAGTTAATGTTAAAAGTAACGGCCATGTTTGTGTCCTTATAGAACATGTGAGTTTTTGATTGTGCACTAACCCTCTAATGAGAATTACTTTGAGTTTGGTGTGGCGGAAGTTTTCAAGGGTCAAGAGAGAAGGATGATATAATGTGATCAAGAAGAGTGAAGAGCTTAAGCTTGGGGATGCTCCCATGGATCACCCCAGCATATTTCAAGAAGACTCAAGCGTCTAACCTTGGGGATGCGGGCATCCCCTTCTTCATCAGCAACTTATCAGGTCATCTCTAGTGAAACTATATTTTAATTCTTTCACATCATATGTGCATTACTTGGAGCGTCTGTATGCTTTTATTTTCAGTATTTTATTTTTCTTTTGGTCAACTTGATTGGACCCCAGCATTCTTGATTGGGAGAGAGACACGCTCCGCTTTTTCATATGAATACTCCTATTCTTCACTTATACTTGTTGAGTATTCTTATCTAGCTATTGCTATGCTTTTAGCTCCTGTTTTGCATGCATCCCTTATTCAGAGATGTTAGTTCTTTTAAATAAAGTACTCTCTTACTTCACTTATAATTGTTTGGAGAGTTTATGTTGAAATAAATTGATTGGTGTTTGGTTGGAACAGAAAATGTTGCATGTGGTAGATGGTATAATGGAAAAAGCTTACATATTCTTGTAGATCACTGTATTGGATAATTTGATACTTGTCAATTATTTTGAGTTATCAAGTAGTTCATGTTTAAGCTTTTGTATCATGTAGTTAAAATCTATTAATGAAGAACTACCGTAAAGCTCGTTGAAATTTGGTTTGCAGGATTGGTATCTCTAAGGTCTAGATATTTTCTAATAAAAGGGTTTGGTTAACAAGGAAGACAGTGTAGAGTCTTATAATGCTTGCAATATGTTTTCATATAAGTCTTGATGTGTCGGTTGATATCATGTGTTTGCTTCAAATAACCTTGCTAGCCTAAACTCTGTACTGAGAGGGAATGCTTCTCGTGCATCCAAAACATTGAGCCAAAATCCATGCCATCGGTGTCCACCATAACTACCTATATGTGGTATTTCCTTGCCATTCCAAGTAAAATTTTCATGTGCTATCTTTAAATTATTCAAACTTTGTTACTCCTATTTTGTGTCAATGTTTACCAAGCTCATGAGGACGGGGTGGATGTCTTTATGTCAACTGTCAAACAGACTTTACCATCGGACTAGCGGCATATACATCCGCTTATCCATTAATTTTGCAAAAAGAGCTGGCAAATGGGGTGCCCAGTCCCAATTAATTACAACTTTACCGCTTAATTCTCTTCACATTTTTGCCCTGATTTATCAGTCAAGCAATGACAAACAGTGAAATATCTGCATGTATAAACAAAAGAGAAAGAGGGATGATCTGCCTTGCTGGTAGAAATAACGTCCTTCATGGGAGCCGCTCTTAAAAGTCTGCTTTGCAGGGGTCATATTGTACTTTCCATTTTCTGATTCGTTGACAATTAACAAACACCTCTCAAAACTTATTTTTACTCTCTATATGATTTCAAAACTTAAAAAGCTCTAGCACATGATTTAATCCCTGCTTCCCTCAGCGAAGGGCCTTTCTTTTATTTTTATGTTGAGTCAGTTTTCCTACTTCTTTCTATCTTAGAAGCAAACACTAGTGTTAATGTGAGGACCCCGGATTAGCTATCCGAGATACTCGTTATGTTTCCTGCAACAATCCCATGATCAGTCTGTTGTTGCACATAACTCGGATTGGCATCACCGAACATCCATAAATACCGAATGAATTCACTTACATGATTGAAGCCATAACTTCAACAGGTACTTGCAGCGGAAATCACCAAACAACGTTAAGCCCAAGTCATTTGCCATACGACCCTACAGGCAGCTGACTGGGAAGCGCCCTAGTTCGCATTGACGTCATTGAAGTCTTCTTCTTCGAACTGCTCTTCTTTACAATCTGGCTAAGACAATAGCCAGGGACGAAACCAATATGAGTACATTTGATTGTACTCGCAAACTACCCCCGGAATGAGCATGCACTACTCTTTTTATTGTTTAAATAAAACTTTGTTTGCTTTAAAAACTCTATATCATTGTTGAAAAGAGAAGGATAGACTTTTGTATAATAAAACTTTGTTTGAAATCTCTATATCTTTAATTGAAAAAGGTAAGAAAACTTTTAGATCTTTTTCCCATAAATCTGTTTTTGTAAGAAGTCTCTTTTAAAACGTTTTCCGAAAATATATGTTTGTTGAAAAAGGTGAGAAGTCTCTTTTAAAACATTTTCCCGGAAATCACCATTTTGTTTATTTCTCCAAAACTCCTCCTTTTTCGACCATAGCCCTTCATGGTCGTTTAATCCCAACAACTTCATACCGGCCCGTTGGTGTAGTTGCATAAAACATTTTCCACTTTTAGACCACAAAACTTTGCACTTCTCGACCATAGCCCGTCATGGTCTTCCTCTTTTCCAGCAACCTCATGCCGGCCCGTTGGCATAGTTGCATAAAACATTTTCCACTTTTAGACCACAAAACTTTGCACTTCTCGACCATAGCCCGTCATGGTCTTCCTCTTTTCCAGCAACCTCATGCCGGCCCGTTGGCATAGTTGCATAAAACATCCTCCACTTCATTTTCTTTTTAAATATCAAATCTTTTCAAAAACTTGCACATAGGTCAGAGTAGGGCCTCCCAACTGTCCATATCCGAGGACTCGGCTATTCGAATAGTTTTACACTCTGCAGAGGTAGCACGCTTTACCCACATCCATCCGGCAACTCATCGGGTCAGCCACGTCCCGCCATACCAAGTGTATGCGAAGTTGAGTCACCGACCATAGCCTGTCCTTTGCTCATGCTAGTATAGGACCCTACCGCTACGACACTTTCCATCAACACTTAACCCAGCCCGTCGGA
Organism: Poa pratensis; assembly: GCA_947311845.1. Classification (NCBI taxonomy): domain Eukaryota; kingdom Viridiplantae; phylum Streptophyta; class Magnoliopsida; order Poales; family Poaceae; genus Poa; species Poa pratensis. The sequence continues at coordinate 47,904,390 of CAMZMU010000042.1, read as the reverse complement.
ATCTAAGTGTGAAGACTCGTAGTTCTGCCCGGCGATTTATGGTGGAACCTTCAATCCTCTTTCTCCAATACACTCATACCAACCCTGTTGGCAGACTTCTCTTAAGAGGACCCAGGTCAGGGGTAGGTCACCAAACCATCCCCTCATGGAACGGAGTCATCTCCGTTGTTGAGGCATCCCATACTAATATGAGCAAACTATATGACTACGCCCTTTCCCATATGTGGGTAAATGTGGTCGCACAGGGTATCGGCTGGTCGACGTAAGTACAAGGACACAATGTGCATTTTTCATAAACATCACCATTCACCATTTCTTCACTTCAACACCGACATCTCGGCATTCCACATCCATATAAGTATTCTCAAAGGAGTTTTGAGTAAACAATATTTTTCCCATCCTAAAGTTGAAAAATAATTTATATCTAATACCTCCATATAGGGTGTCAAAATAATATACTTGTATTTTGGAAAAGGGTTTTCAAAGTCATAGTTTTAGTGGCAAACACCACATAAATAACTTATGCTCTTTGTAAGTAAAACAGGTGAACCAAAATAGATGTATATAGATGCAAGCTCAGAGAAGTAGCTTGCCTGATTTCAGCCTTATGTCCCTGGACTTCTCCTTACTGAACAAAGAAATAAACTCCGATTCTTCTTCAATAAATCCTTTCCAAAGACCACTTCAGTAGCGTTTATATCTAGCGTCGCAAAAAGGAAAAGAACACAATCAACATACAGTAGGACACTCCAACAACAAACATCAAGCAATACTAACAAGCAACAATCATGAGGGAAGATTATTATTTAACAAACAAGTTTGGCAATCACCACACTACTCTAGTTTATAAAGACATGGTTAAAGTAGCGATTAAGCATCCCTTAGGGATCACTTTCAACTTGCAAGGCTAAGCATTGCTAATAAACTTGAACAACCAGTAGCTAACATTTTTAGTTGGAAGTGGTTATTTAGCTCATATAAGTTATCAAACAACGCAAACATAATTAAACAATGGTTAAAGTTTTCAATCACCACTTAACATCACATGCTTAACTCAAATCAAACCTAACACAAGCCACTAACAGTACTAACATGTACTAACATGCTAAACACAGTAACAAGCATGTAGCAGTACCAAAACAATCATCAATAAACACAAACAACATCTTTATAATAAAGGCACTTAAATCCTTTCTTTTTATTAGAGGCAGAAAACAACACTTTTGCTAAATAATACATCTAAAATGTTATGTTAATCAAACAATCAAGCCAAGTTGGATTTGTGTCTTCTGTTACTATTAGAAACTAATCCAATTGAGTTTGGTCCAAAATTTTATCTACAGAAATTATTAAAAATGCACAAAGTGCTTACTGGCCTAAACTAGAAATACATGCCACTTTTGTTCTAAGCATCCAAATCACATGGGGTAAAATTCTGTTGAAAGGTAATGTGAAGTGCTTTCCAAAACAATTGGATTCATAATTTTTAGACCAACATAAATTAAGTTATGCACAAAACACTGATTCTGACAAGTTACAGAGCAGCATTTTTCAAGGACACACAAATTAATATTTTTCATTTATGCAAATTGCACATGGCTCTAAACTTATAGGGTTACCACTGTGATTTTTGGTTTGCATAAATTTGGAGTTTAACTATTTTTAATCGAATTAAACCTACAGCACAGAAATGGGACAGACAGGAAATTAATTAAACTGCTGAAAAGAAAATAGAGCGGGCCGAATCTGGAGCTGGGCCGAGCCAACGAGCTGGGCAGCCCACGACGGTGCTGGTGCTTCTTCTTCCTTGGGACAAACAGCACGCAGAAGGGCAGGGAAGAACTCGATGGAAGGCTCGGGTTTTCTCACCGTGGGGCTGCTGGAAGTCGAAGGAGAGGATGAAGGGGGGAGGAGGTCGAGGGAGTCCCGGGGATGGTCCTGGAACTTGCCGGCGTGCTCCCAGTTGATGGCGCGGCCGAGGGGAGCTTCTCGGTCGTCCATGGCAGCGGCGGCAGCAGGGAGCCTGGAAGGAAAAGAAGGGGCGGGGGAGTTAGCTCTTGGGACCGTGAGCTCGGAGAGCTAAAGATGGAGAAGAAAGGAGGCCCGAGGCGCCGGCGAGAGCCGTTCTTCACCGCTGGCCACCGAGAGAAATCTCGCTCTCCTTGGCAGCAGAGGGGATGAGATCAGGAGCTAGCTCAGGGAGTGAGAGAGGGGTGGGAGTGGAGCAGAATGGGAGTGGATTGAAGCTCTGGGGTGGTGTGTGTGCATTTAACCAAGGGGTGCCGTGGAGGGGAAGAGAGAGGGAGCAGGTGGGGAGCAGGAGGAGAAGTGAGAGGGGGGAAACGACCCGGACGCGGAGGAGCATGGCCGAGGGCAGGCGCGACGCCGTGCTCCCCCTCGACGCGGCAGGAGGGGCGTGGGCACCGTGGCGCGACGACGGCGACCACTGGCGCCATGCCGTGCTGCGGCTACAGGAAGGAGACGAACAAATTGCAGAAAACCCCTGGACTTTTCCTCTATTTCAATTTCTTTTAATTCCTTTTTAAAACAGTGGCCTTTAGGGATTTAATTGGGGCACTTAAACTATTTCAAAAATTATGAAAATATTTGGGTAGCCTCCCCATAACATGTAGAAGCTCCACAAAAATTTGTGTTGCAAAATAAAATGTTTTGAACCACATTTGTTCATAGAGTTTAAATATGTCATTTTTGGATAAAACCAATTTTGACAAATTGAAATATCTTTGTAATTGGAGATTAGATATTTTGAGGAGAGAGTAATATGATAATGAGATGGTTATCATCTCATTCCTAGATTGCTAAACCCAGTATCATTGAAATGGAATTTGGCCCAAAATAAGAATGGAAAGGATATATGGAATATTTTCTTGTCATGTCCTGATCACCAATGTTAAATATATTTTTACCTTGGTTAAGTTCTTAGGTTTATATTTAGTGGTCAATCAACTTCAACATCAAGTCACACAAGGTCAAACATAGCAATGGGAAGGAAAGCACAGTCGTTAGTTAAGTATTTCAAAAAGTTTTTGTTGGTTATGAATTTTGGGTCTTGTAAAACTAAGTTTTTCTTAGTTCCAAAATTTGGGATGTTACAGTTAACTTTGGTGCAACAATTTTTATATGCTTGTATATTGCACTTATTATAATGCTTTGTGCTGACAAATATCCATGAGATATATATGTTGAAAGTTGAAAGCAATTGCTGAAGCTTAAATCTTCCTTTGTGTTGGTTAAATACCTTTTACTTAGAATCTATTGCTTTATGAGTTAACTCTTATGCAAAACTCTTTGATGCTTGTCTCGAAAGAACTATTCATGAAAAGTTTTTGCTTATATGATTCAGTTGTTTGGTCATTATCTACTTGCTAGCAAACTATAGACCATTGACCTGGATCACTTCCTTCATAACATGTGCTTTACAATACTATTTGATCAAGATTATGATTGTAGCATGTCACCTCAGAAATTATTTTGTTTTTATCATTTTACCTACTCGAGGACAAGTAGAACTAAGCTTGGGGATGCTTGATACGTTTCAAACGTATCTATAATTTCTGATGTTCCATGTTGATATTATACCAATTGTTACATGTTTTATATACACTTCATAGCATTTTTATGCATTTTCCGGGACTAACCTATTAACAAGATGCCACAGTGCCAGTTCCTGTTTTCGGCTGTTTTTGTATTCCAGAAAAGCTATTCTGGAAATATTCTCGGAATTGGACGAAACTTGGACAGAACTTCCTATTTTTCCAGCATGAACACGGAGTCCAAAGGAGAGACGGAGGGGAGCCACGTGGCAGCCACACCATGGGGCCGCGCGGGCCCCCTGCCGCGCCGTGGGGTGGTCTGGGGCCCACGTGGCTCTGCAGCCGCCGCCCTTTCGCTTATTTATTCCTCCCGACGCGAAAACCCTAAATACCCGAGCTATTATCCACGAAAAGTTACAGAGACGCCGCCGCCGTCAACCCTAGCTCGGGAGGGTTCAGAAGCTCTTCCCGGCACCCTGCCGGAGAGGGGAATCATCACCGGAGGGCTCTACATCACCATGCCTTCCTCCGGAGTGATGCGTTAGTAGTTCATCCTTGGACTACGGGTCCATGGCAGTAGCTAGATGGTTGTCTCTCCACTTTATGCTATCATGTTTAGATCTTGTGAGCTGCCTATCATGATCAAGAACATCTTATTGTAATGCTACATGTTGTGTTTGCTGAGATCCGATGAATATTGAATACTATGTCAAGTTGATTATCAATCTATCTTATATGTTATTTATGATCTTGCATGCTTTCCGTTACTAGTAGATGCTTTGGCCAAGTAGATGCTTGTAACTCCAAGAGTGAGTATTTATGCTAGATAGTGGGTTCATACCTCCGGTAATCTGGGAGAGTGACAACAACGTCTAAGATTGTGGATGTGCTGTTGCCACTAGGGATAAAATAACCGATGCTTAACTTAAGGGTGCGCCGTTAGGTCTAATGCATTTGTTTACATTACGCACATTACGTAATGCAATTATCCGTTGCTTGCAACTTAATACCAACGGGGAACTCGGATGACAACCTGGCGGTGGATTATTAGTCATAGACGCTGTTGGATAACGGTCTATGTATTTTGTCGTAATGCCCACATGAATATCATAGTAATCATCATGGCATATATATGCATTGTTATGCGCTCAATATTTTGTCAATTGCCCAGCTGTAATTTGTTCACCCAGCATGTTAGTTATCTTTTATGGAGAGACGCCACTAGTGAACTGTGGACCCCGTCCATTCTTTTACACTGATAATACAACCAACTGCAAACATTGTTCCTTTTCATTCTCTGCAATTTACTACTGTTTTCCATACCATACGTTTAATCCTTTGTTTTCAGCAAGCCGATGAGTTTGACAACCTCACTGTTTCGTTGGGCAAAGTAGTTTGATTGTGTTGTGTGCAGGTTCCATGTCAGCGCGCCACTGACAACCTTCAGAAGTGATTTCTTGCTCCTACTGGTTCGATTAAACCTTGGTTTCGTACTGAGGGAAACTGCTGCTACACTGCTTCATACCTTCCTCTTGGGGTCTCCCAACGAACGTGTGATCCACGCAATCAGTTCACGGGAGTTTGCGACCTGGTTCCTCACCAACTGCTTCCGGCACTTGCCCCGAGGCTCGCCGGTGATGTTCACCATCGAGGAGGTTCGCATGGGACGAAGTGGTCTCATTGCGCGCTTCACCAACCCGTTCGATGCATATCACCTTCTCGGCCAGGTCTTCTACGGTGGGTGCGAGTTTATCGCATTCACCACGTACAACTTCTTCACCGACCTCGACCGCCCCTTCCCCGCCTTCATGCACTCCCTCCCCTACAACATGCCGGCCGATGATGAGGAGTGAAGACGTCTCCATGTTGGAGTTGGAGGCCGTCGAAAGCAACATGCCAGCCGATGAAGAGGAGCAAAGAGGCGGGCTCTACTTTATTATGCTATTCTTTTATTATGTTTTCCTTTTATCGTGTCTATGTAATGGGGCCGCCCCTATGTAATGTCGTGTCGTGAACTTATTTCACTTTTATCGTGTCCGTCGAATCTACTTTGTTATTATAGTAATCTATATATATGTTGTTATTTTTGTGCCAAAATGTTCGTGCGAAATTCGTTTATACGTGCCAAAAATGTATTGTTCGTCCTAATATGTATGTTTCGTTCAAATTTGCTCCTTGAATATTATTGATATGTTGTACGAACAAGTAATATTCTTTACATACAATTAACTAATATTCAAAGGCAAGTTTTGCCTTTTTCCATGCAAGTAACAAAATTCAAAGGCTAAGACAAGGAAAACAAGTAAAACATGTCGTAGCTCTTTGTATTTTGATGCATTTTATTTACCAGGAATTCAAAGGCTAAGACAACTAACAAAATTCAAAGGCTAAGAAGTGCATGTTTCTAAGAGGTTTCTTTGCCGAAGCAAAATTTTATTTTAGAGCTTTTAGTCTAAGCATTTTTCACTCTATGCTATACAAAAAAAAGGTGCCCACAAGCAGGTGGGCTGGGTTTTCTCTTTGGGCCTGGTTGTTTTCTCACGGCCCAACATCTATTCGGCATACCACAACTTTTTTCTAGTTCAAACAGAACTTTGCCTGGTTATGTTCTCACGGCCCAACATCTACTCGGCGGCTCAAAATGGTTTTTTTACTTAAAAAAGAAATTTGCTCTGCACTTTCTGTACTGAAGAACATGAAGAATAGGGGCGCCGCCCCGAAGAAATTCCCAAATTCCTGCTTCGATTCGATTCGATTCGATTCAGTTACACCAACTTGGCATGGCGTCCTCTGCCCTAACGACGGATAAACAACAAGTAAAAGAAAAACAGAGCAATGATACAACAATAAAATCCCGCTGCCATGAAATTTGCTTGCTTCTGCAAATCGATCATCTGCTTTAGATGTTTCTTGATCTTCTTCAGTTCCTGGTTCAGATTTTACTCCGCGGGCACTGCACCATTGCGCGCATTACTCGTCGTCGGCACGTCTCTATCCGGGCGGACGAGCTCCCAAAATCCAAATTCTCCACACCAAGCGGCGGCAACCCCAATTGAGCTCCCAGGTTGCGGCCCCGTTCGAATCAATGTAGCCCTCCCTTTTAAGCCTCTCAAGATATACATCCATCCACTCGAAATGGCTACAGTTCTTCAAAATCTGAAAACAGCCACATGAACCCTAAATCCAAAATTTGACGAGAAAACACGAATTGGGGAGAAATCAGAGCAAACGGCTGCGAAAGAACTGAGATCTAACCTTGCCATCCCTTGCTTGCAGTGTCTTGCTCGAGCATTTGACAAGTCGCGCCCAAGATTGCCATTCTCATCCGTCTTACTCACCCAACGCTTAAGGGGCTCTGGGCGTGGGCATTTAGGGCACCGTGTCAGCGGCACTTCACCATACTTTGGCCATCTTGACTGCGGGGTGGAGGAGCTAGACATCTGCGCGTCGTCGCCGGAGAAGGGCGGAGAAGAGACAGATTGGGGAAATGTGCGACGGGGGCGGCGGCCGGGTGGGCACGGGCGCGGTTCTTATCTAGATGCGGTCAGGTGGGTCCCACGTGGCGAGGTGGACAAATGGTGGGTCCTGTGCTTACGTGGATAAGTTGTGGGTCCAACGTTCCAACGGTCACAATCCTAACACCCAAACCTAACTAACCTAACAGCTAACAGCTAACGAGCGCACCAGTTGCATTTAAGGGCCATGTTGGGCCTGGGCTATTTACGTGCCCACAAGCGTCGCAACAGAGCTATTTTCGCCAACGACGTCGCTCTCCTTCCAATTCCGGAGAAAGATGTCGCACAGGAGCTATTGGCCCCTTGTAAATCTACAAGCTCCGCGAGTCTAGCTTCAATGTTAGAGAGATACATCAACTGATTTTGAAAGAAAACCTAGAGAAAAAATTATTCAGAACTACATATTTCCATTTTACGATATTGTATTCTCGGCTGCCAATCACACAAAAGACAATCATTGGTTCAAAATTATTAGAAAAAATGCAAAAGTCTACATGTTTCCGCGAGTTTTCTTAACATAAACAGAAGACTTGTCTGGTTATATTTAGGGAGTGACTATTCTCGATCGACTTAAAATATTTTCTTAGTCGACATTAACAAGCATTAAATAAAGATGATATCATCTCTTTCTACTTACATGAATCTAAATACTGAGATCAAGTAGTACTAACTTTGACTTAATAATGGTTATTCATAAATCACCCATCAGAAATATCAAACCTATTATAGTAAGTAAACTGAACAAATCCACCAATTTTGTGACTCCCAATCAAGGGAAACATCACTTCACGATCCACCCCCCCCCCCCCCCCCCCCCCCTCACAAAACCACAACTTTGGATGTTTAGTGTGCAAATACCCAAATTCATTGATCTAGCAGTTCTGAAAGCGGAGGATTCGTGACGCCTATCTACAAGCTAAAACCTGGGCGGGGTGGTTTTGTACAAAACAACTCCAAAAGTGGTGGCTTCATGCATTTGTAGCCACAAAACTGATGGTTCTGTGTAATTACTTTTATATTAATAAAGCATAAGTGTTATAAAAACATACACAAGCGAAAAGTACATATACCAAAAAATAATCAAGATTTTCACCATGGATTGTACACTTCCTAGCAACCACTAACTTTTTAAGCCTTCATTGATTTTGGAGATAAGAACAGAAAAGTTCTTTAGTTGCTTGGATACCACGTGTGTTTCTTTGCTTCCAAATTTAAAATTTTGTTAGGAGAAGAATGATTTAATTAATTATCATTTCAGGAAGACTCCTGGCTGAGGAAAAGCATTATAAAAATACCACACATAATGTGGTTAGATCCATGAGATTTGGCACTGATCCAGGATGGCACAACCCGTGAAATTTGGTAGAGAAAGATCATCGAAAGATCACAAAAGTGTAGGTTCTTCATAACCCCAAACGCAAGTGATATTTGTACGGCAATCCAATGTGAAAGTGAGAGTATAGAACCGTAGAAGCGAGTAGGTAAACTAAATATTCACTCAACATATATATACCACTTATATAAATGTCTATGGAATTAACTTGGACGCAAGGTAATGAAGTAACTAATATGTGTGTGTGTGTGTGTGTGTGTGTGTGTGTGTGAGAGAGAGAGAGAGAGAGAGAGAGAGAGAGAGAGAGAGAGAGATAGAGAGGAGAGAGAGAGAGAGGTTTTAGTCAATTGACTATTCTTAACAAGAGGTTGACCTTAAGTGAAGCTCAAGATAAAGGTTTATGGGCAATGTCTAGAAGTGATGCCCAAATGCGCCTAAATGTTCGAACTACACTTAGCGCCCCAAGGCCACCTTGAGACACTTTATATAGCGTGGGTAAACAAGGCACTAAAACATGGGACTATGTGATTCACGTCATTGGTTTAGGTAGTTGTTTACTTGTATGGCGGTCCATAACTTGGTCGACCCATATCAATGCGGAGAATTAATTACTTCACTAGTGATTATATTTCCATAACATATACATGTGCAAGAAAGGGAAGTATTAAGGAGAAAATCCTAACCACCGCATTAAGTTTCAGGTCCCTAAAATCCCCTATGAACATGAATCCAAGATTCGGTACACAGTTTCTAGTTTGTCTGTATCAGACATAGTGCAACCTTTATGTACCCCTAAAGCATGCACACACACTCATACACTAGCACAATAGAATTGCATAGAAATTAGACATACATGTACACTAACAATCAAAACTATTTCATCGATGTGATGCAATAATCATGGAAATAATATATAGAATCAAACATCCTGTTTTCCAATGGATTACCGAGGATGGCTATGGAGGCGAGGAAAATGCTCTGGGGCGCCCCGGTGTCATCGGATGTGAGGGAGAGGGGCATCTCTCCCCTCGAGGAGATGTTTCTTCTTTGTTCTTTGGGGTCCTTGTGCCGCATAACCGAGAGCCCTCCCCCTCCCCCCCCCCCCCCCCCCCCTCGATTGGAGGTAACCTGAGGAGGGGAGGTCCTCCTCTATTTTTGTCCTGCCAAACCATTTTATATGCCGATGAAGATCTATATCATGGAAAATCTTTAAAAATTGCGGCGGTTACATAAATTATTTTCCAAGCTTCCCACCAAAGGGATCATTCAGGAATATCCTAAAGGCCCACGTAACAGGCCTGTGCAGAAGGGACCAAGTGGCGCGCTGGTATATGGTGCCCTCGCCCCGGGTTGCCTCCTCTGCGGTTCTCTTCATCTTCATACATGATTTTTTTATTTTCCTTTTCCATTGTCCGAAATGTTCCTAAAATAGTAAGGAAGAATAGGGTTTATTAATAGTTCAGTCCGACTTTAAAAAAGATGTTTGGTATAATTCAAAATTACATTGGATATTAAAATTAAAAATGAATATATAAGTTTATGATGTATCACTCTGGCAACATGTGCCATAATTTGTTGGACCGTTTACTACCAACACTAATAAGTTCATGCAAAATATGTGCTAACTATGCCCATGTACCATACAAAAATAGAAGCGATGCATGGATTACTAGTATAGCAATTGTGTGGGTACATATTTGTCTTTTATGCGTCCCATTATATGAGATATTTTATCCGTTGTAGGTCAACTAGCTTTCCACGATTGTCTTTATAATACATTGATAAACTTTTGCTTGCTCTCATTTCAGTTCGATTTTCATCCCAATTTTGTTTTTAACTTGCTATTAAAAGCCATTCCTGATACACGTTATACTATTTAACAATATTGGCTTGAAGGGGATGAAAATCAAATCTAAAAATGAAAAGGTATATTTGTGAGCGCAGTAAGAAAAAAACCAAGTTATAGTGTCTCATAGTCACATCCATTTGTAGAATTGTTGGAAAAAATTATAGCTTATTTATTTGGAAGGTTTGTAGGGTTTTGTGCAGAAGGTAATCGGTGGACCAGTTCTATGCAATTTCTAGGGAACCAGTGGATATTGAAACAAATATTTAACCAATATTTTATCACTATAGATATCTGCAAATATATCTTCTGAATTTAACGTACACGCCCTGGTGTGACTTCATTTATAGCCTTGTGATATCATGCATACCTCCTGGATGTTGTCAAGATTATGGGCCGGTACCGGCAAGAAAATATTTATAGTCTATATCCTTTAGATTCCCGAAAAAATATATGACGAAATATATGTATCTTCAAGATCACACACCATTTATAGTCACTCTAGCATTTATGCTCGTTTGGTAGAATTCAACCCTGACGATGCTATAAAAAGGGGGTCAAATGAACTCGTTTGGGTCATAAACAATTCATCTGCATGCACCGTCTTCTCCACTGATTTGTCACCGTACTGCCAGGCCGCAAAAGAAGTAGTAACAACAGCGTTCAAATGGGTCTGAAGTATCAAGTGCGCCGTTCCATTTCGTCCTGCATCCTCCTCGCCGTCGTCTTGCTCAGCGCTGTCACAGGGTCATGTGCTAGTTGCTACAAGCGCATTTTCACCTTCGGCGACTCCATCATCGACACCGGCAACTTCATGCACTCAATCGGCAAGAATCCATCCCCGATCAAGGAGCCACCATTTGGGATGACCTTCTTCCACCACCCCACAGGCCGCATCTGTGACGGCCGCGTCCTCATTGATTTCTACGGTGAGTTCGTAGTTCGTACACCATGCATATGCATCTCATCTACTCTCTTTATGCATGTTCACTTGTGTATTTGACTCCTAGACGTTGTTGTCTGTGTGTGTTCCAGCGGAAGCGCTCGGTCTGCCACTGATACCACCGAACTTGCCCGGCAAAAACTGGGGACAATTCCCAGGGGGTGCCAACTTCGCCGTGTATGGTGCCACAGCGCTGCCCGCCGAATACTTGAGAAATAAGTGGAACCTTACTGTGCCGGGATCTGCCTGCCTGAGCACGCAGATCGGCTGGTTCCAGGACATGCTACACCGGTTAGCTCCCGGGGATGGTAATAAACTAGTGTGCTTACATGCATGCCCAAAACCGTATTAGCCATATACAAGACTGCTTTTTTTTGAAGCGGCTATGCATAAGTTCGTCTCCTTTGATCTTCCTTCCAGATGCCAAGACAGTCCTGAGTGAGTCCATCATCGCGTTGGGCGAGATCGGTGGCAACGACTACAACTTCTGGCTCCTCAATCATCGTCCTCGTGATCTAGCCTACCAATTCATCCCAGATGTTGTCTCCCGCATAATCAACATTGCCCAGGTGCTTACATGACATGCCATCAGTTAACATGTACTACAAATCGTCCATGCATCCAGGAAGCACAAGTGCTAACTCGTGTAATTTGTCATTACTAATTTTGGAAACTATTTTGGTATATTTCAAAACAAATTCGTTTTTCTATAAAAAATTGAATTTAGTCCAAAATTTGGACATAAAATACATTTGGTTGAAGACGATCATGATCTTGGCGCATGTAGGTGCTCATCAATCTTGGCGCGAAGACGATCATGATCCCGGGAAACTTCCCCATCGGTTGCGTGCCAGCTTACCTGAAAGCTTACGAGACCAGCAACCCCGCGGATTACGACGAGTTCCACTGCCTCAAGTGGTTCAACGACTTCTCCATGCGACACAACCAGGTGCTATCTAGTGAGATCGATAGGCTGAGGGCGCAGCACCCAGATGTGAAGCTCATCTACGCTGACTACTTCGGTGCTGCCATGGAAATCTTCAAGAATCCACACAAATTTGGTATGCAGTATGCTCGATCGGCTTTCTCCTAATCAGACCATGCATATATGGTGCGCTCATTTGCTCAATCGTTTTACATTGGGCATGCAGGTATTGGTGATCCTCTGGTTGCTTGCTGCGGTACCAATGGCCCGTACCACTACCGCATCGGGAAGCCTTGCAACAAAGACACCATTCTTTTGGGTGACCCGGCGAATTTCGCCAGCTGGGATGGTATCCACATGACTGAAAAGGCCTACAACGCTATAGCCGATGGGGTGTTGCGTGGGCCGTTCGCGAACCCGCCATTGTTGTATTCTTGTTAAAACTATTTATTCATGTTGTTCTACATAGCGGGAGTTTCGCTATACTTTTGGCGCTCTTGTATTGGCCCGTGAACTGAAGAAAAGTAGTATGTTTCCAGGGGATCACCTATCCATAATACATTATCCTACTCATTATGGATTCACCATGCGATTAGATTAAGGGACGACTTACCGTATTAGTTACTCGCATTAACCCCAGTTGTGCACCATGTAAACGTGCAGACATATGCACATATTGTTGAGACTATTGTGGAACACGCTTGTCACAGGGATAAAATTTCGGGTGGTCACAACCTCACCGGGCATACTGGGAAGAGCAAGTGAATTTGTAGTCATGGAGAATAGATTGCCAGTATCAACTCGGGACACCTGTATATTAAGGTCCAAGCTAATGACTCTATTCTTTTTTTTTTGAAAGGGGGGACATCACCCCGGCCTCTGCATCAAAATGGATAACAACTCTACTCATGCCTTTCTCTTGTATTATTTGATGATACAAAGAGGAGTACCATGCATGGGGGACTCGACAAAATTAGATGATGATCTCAGATGAGGCTGTTGATGGACAAACTAGAGGAAGAACCCTACATCGGTTTTGGCTTGTGTGTGATGTTGTCGATGACAGCGTAGGTCTTGAGGGGAGCAATTGTTAGGGTCTCCTTTATAGAGCCATTGCTGATGGGTGGCACCTTCCATCTACGTGAGAGTCCTGGCTCATGCGCATATATGAGTGGTTTTATTCTACTTTTTGTCCTCCAAGGCATTCCTTTTGAACCCGTATATTGCCTTCAGGAGGAATCCGGTAGGAGTCTTATAGAGGATCTTTGATTTGGCTGTGCGGGCCACCTGACCCACACGAGGTACATAGTGTCAGGTTAGGATCATGAATACCCTCCGAGAAGTCCCCGATTAGCATGTGTAATGTGGTCATGATGGATAACTCAGTGGGCAATTCGAGACTGGGGCTAGGTGCTTGCTCGAGGCTTCACTTGTTTGCTCAAGAGTCAAGGCGTTGTCTTTCTCTTGATAACAACTTGGATCTTCTGACTTATTTTGGTAAGTCCAGCCTTGATGAACTCCTCGACTTTCTTTGTGAAGCTAAGGCCTTAGTCGACATCCTTGGTGAAGTCGCCTGAAATGTCTCGACTTTGTTGGTGAAGATGAGGCGCTCCGTCGACTTTGCTAGAGAAGTCGAAGTGTTCGCCGACTTCGTTTCATTTGAATCTTAAGGTTGCTCCTAGACTCTAGCGAAAAACATAAATATACCAAACCTACACAAGCTGCACTAAATTTGTAGGTTTTGAAGAATTGCTTGAGGTCTTGAGTTGCTCACCGCAATATGTGAGAATCTGATCGTTGAGTGTTATGGATGGGAACACACCCTTTGCAATGCACACCGCTGAACCACTCACTGATCAAGAAATGCACAAAATACGAAAGCCGAGAACCATTGATAAAACCTAATATAACACAACCATTTTTTTCACCACCGTCAAGGCCAGCAGAAACATCGGGTGATAAATCATACAATCTAGAGCCGATGATTTGCGAAAAAAATACCATGAACTCCTTAGCATTGTCCGTATCGGCCACGACGACAAAACCATGAAGAAGATTGAAAAATTAAACATTGACACATGCGTGAATCTGGATTCCCCACCTCGTGGCGACATATCAGTTGCTGGAGAAGAGGGGAGCCACACTAATGACACTAGAAAAACTGACTTCTCCGGTGGTGGTGGCTAGGTCTCACAGATTCTGATGGTATCTGTGTGGTCACCCGTCTATCTAATTGATACAAGCGACATAAAAAGAAAATTTCAGGCGGTGATGCCCCTTAGACCAGTCACTATGTGGCGCCGATTCAACTGAAAAACTTGTCAGAATTGAATCGCTAACTCCCGTGTTTCACTATATAGTACCGCACCAAATTGCACAGGCCAGCAAAAACGCTCTCCTCTCTCCACCTATTTCTTCACGCCGTAGAGGCCATGCATGGAACAAATTACTTGTTTAGTAGAATGAACCATTCCAACCGAGCGGAATCACTTTTATTGTCAGAGAACATTATGCGATGCGATGCACCGTGTTGAATCGGTTCAAAGGTCTTTGAACCGCTTTTTTTTGACACAGTGTGGCTGGTCTTTGAAGCAACCCGGAAAAGTGGCACCCGGCACGGATCTTGGAGCACACACGGACACGGGGCACGCCTCATCAACCGCGGCAAACTCGAATTGGAGACTCTGTACGCTGCGATATGCCCCCGCCGTTGCCGCCGCTCGGTGCCTGCGCGCGCTCGCTGGCGGACCTCCTCGTCGCGCTCTCAGCCGCCCGCGCTCTGCCCAAGGGCCAGCAGCTCCACGGTCACCTCCTCAAGGGCGGCCACCTCCCCGCCATCGCCTCCTCCCACGCGCTGCTCGCCCACCACCTCCTCACCTTCTACGCCCGCTGCTCGCTCCCGGACCTCTCCCTCCGCGCCTTCCTCGACCTCCCCGCCCCGCCCTCCGCCGCCGCCTGGTCCTCCCTCATATCCTCCTTCGCCCAGAACGGCCTCCCCGCCGCCGCCTTCGACGCCTTCCGCCGCATGCTCGCGGCGGGGGTCCCAGCCACCGACCGCTCCATCCCCTCCGCCGCCAAGGCCGTCGCAGCCGCCGCAGACTCATCTCGCCCCCGCTTGCCCCGCACGCCCTCCATGGCCTCGCCTACAAGACGCCCTTCGCCGGCGACGTGTTCGTTGGATCCGCGGTTCTCGACATGTACGCCAAGTGCGGGAACCTTCCGGACGCACGCAGGCTGTTCGACGAAATGCCCGAGCGGAATGTTGTCTCCTGGTCTGCGCTTATTGGCGGCTACGCGGATGCTGGGATGCACCCTGCAGCACTGTGGATCTTCCGCTCAGCGCTCGCGGAGGCTGTGCAGGTCAATGACTTCACAGTTTCGTGCATTGTTCGCGTGTGCGCTGCAGCGACACTCTTTGAGCTTGGGGCTCAGGTGCATGCCCGCTCTATCAAAACAGCACTCGATGCATCACCCTTTGTGGGCAGCTCACTCGTTTCGCTCTACTCCAAGTGTGGCCTTGTGGATTGCGCTTACCGGGTATTTCGCGCGGCACCGGAGAGAAACCTTGGGATCTGGAACGCCGTGCTTATTGCATCGGCACAGCATGGGCATACTGCCACGGCATTTGAGCGTTTCATGGAGATGCAGAAGGCTGGATTCCGGCCTAACTACATCACCTTCCTGTGTTTACTCAGTGCATGCAGCCATGCTGGTCTTGTCGACGAGGGGAAGCGATATTTTTCTCTCATGAAAGAACATAACATTGAGCCACATGCTGAACATTATGCTGCAATGGTTGACCTACTTGGTCGTGTAGGACGTATAGCTGAAGCACTGAACCTTATTGAGTCAATGCCCATGGAACCACCTGACTCTGTCTGGGGTGCACTCCTCATGGCATGTCGCATGTTCAAGGATGCTGACACTGCGGCAATAGCTGCAAAGCGGTTGTTTGAGACAGGGTCCCGCAGCTCTGGTGCACACATGCTCCTGTCAAGTACGTATGCAGCTGCAGGAAGGCATGTTGATGCAGCACTTGCAAGGAAGGCAATGCGCGATGCAGGTATACGGAAAGAGACTGGACTTAGCTTGAAGCTGCAGGGGAGGTGCACACCTTTGTGTCAAATTGCAGGAGGCATCCACGAAGTAACGATATTTATAATGTGCTGGAGAAAGTTGGTGAGAAGATGGAGGCAGCTGGCTATGTGGCAGACACTACTGCAGTGTTTAAGGATGTCGACAGGGATGAGAAGCGTGCAACACTGGGATATCACAGCGAAAGGCTAGCGATAGGGTTAGGTCTTTTGATTGTTCCGGAAGGTGTGCCAATCCGAGTTATGAAGAACTTACGAGTGTGTGATGATTGTCACAATGCAATCAAGTATCTCAGTAAGTGTACAGGAAGAGTTGTAGTTCTCAGAGATAACCGTCGGTTCCATCGGTTTGAAGATGGGTTGTGCTCTTGTGGAGATTTCTGGTGATATATACCCTGATCTACACCATTCTTCATATTTTCATTCTTGGACAATTTGCTTCATATGGATTCATCAACGTGGTCTTTAATTTAGAGTACACTGTTTTGATAAACGGATCAATCTGAATACAGAAGCTGGTATAGTCATATAGTTGATTCTGGCCCGTGAGGTGCTGGATCCAGTAATAGGTTTGCTTGGAAACTTCTCAAGTCTGATCAGTTTGGGTGAAACAATTCTTCGATATGGTAATTGACCACGTAATGCTGCTGTATATTCAGGGTCAGCATGGCACTTGGGGCTTCTGCTTTTCAATTTTCATACAGTTGACGACGTGGATCCAGAAGTCTGAAGGGTAACATTTTTTGCAGAATAGATGGAGAGCAACTCATGATATCATCTTATGGGTTCTGGCTGCATAGCAGTGGTGAATATTTCTTCCACATGAGCTGATGCGCATAGGTATAGCCTCACATGAGGGATGGAACATTTAGTTACGTCTAATAATTCCATTTTATCTGCGGGAAGATCAACAGGGGCCGGCAAACACATTATGTATAATAGCTCTCTCAGCTGTTGTGATGATCAATCACATCAGGACTCAAAAAGAAAGAGGAGTTGGCAAAAGTGCCCTTGAGGCTTTTAAACATAATCTTAAAAGAATACAGTGGATTATCTCTCTCTCTCCAAACTCCTTCACATCTATAAAAGAATCTAGTGCTTAATAAAGTTAGCATCTGCCAATTCTTGCTTTACCTTGATCATGATTGCCTACTTCAAGCTTTGGAGGATCCAGTGTGTGTATGCCTGTGTATGCCTGCTTTCTCGGGCTTGTCTGATAATGTACAATTAGCATGGACAATTCAATCCAATGCACTGCAAGCCACTGCAAACGTTTCCTCCTTTTGTATTGAATGTTGTCACCTGTATTTTGAAGCTGCTGGGCTTAGATATGCTCATTTGATACAGGTCTTTCGACAGGATATCCCTATAGTCAACCTGATGCTCTTTCTGTGCATATAGAACAATGACTGACATATTGAAGAAGCTATCTAAAAGTTTTCCATGGGACCAGTTTCAGTAAGCCATGGAAAGTGATGCAGCATAATAGGGAATTTTCTGACATTATATGATAATTGTATCTATTAGACTGCGATAATAGTGGTCATTCTAATTAAAATGCTCTACCTTTTTTAACCAGAAACAATAGGGGAGCCCTCTGTTTTATAGAGGATTTTAAAATGCTCTATGCTCTGTTAGTCATATTTTTTGGCAATAATGAATTTATTCCTTATGGACTGCTAAATCATGTTCTTTGTGAACTCCAATAATAGAAGTAAAATCTAGTTCAATCAAGTTGAGAAATTAATTCCTTAATTGCATATTTGTTAACTTGAATCTGATTCCGCGCATTGAAAGTGTCATCCATTTTTTTGTTCTAACTGACCGTCCTTTAAGTTTTCGAAACTCTTCCTGGAATTTGATTGTTTATTTAGTATAGAATAGGAGAAGAAGGGCTTCACTGCCCCAGTAATTCCCACATGTAGCTTTGAAAAGGGCGAGGTGTTGTTCAGGTTCCCTACCCCACATTTAGCTTGTAAGATAAGAAAAACTTTTATAATGAAAATCATTGAACCATCTAGACCTGTCTTAACCTAAAATGGAGGGAATCCCCAGTGGAATGGAGTGACTGCTAAGCTCACCTTTTTTTCCATACCTAATTCTTGTGGGTTGCCATCTTCTTCACACAACAACTTTCTGGGATGAATGCTCTCAATTACAGCGATATGATGGTTGGATCCTATTATCCTACAATCTGTGATCATGCCTTTCTAAACTAAATTCAGTTGCTGTATGGTCACTGTTTATTAGGTATTTTTATATATGTATTATAGATCATGGGGGTACTGATTTTAATATCAAATGTTTTGGTTAGTCAGGATATTGATGGATCCTTCTAATTTGGAAAATATCTTTTGAAGTATGATTGCATATACATCACTGGCACCATTAGTAAGAGTAAAATCTTGGGGAAAAAACACTGTCCATTGCTGGTCCCAAATGGTAAACACCTCTCTTTTCAAGCATACAAAGGTATATGGTGTGGTGCACGTTAGTTTGCCTCCCCAACTTGTTCAGGCTAGTGCCAGTCAGCATGAATAGAATGATTGATTCTCTTTTGGTCCTTATTTGATCCTTGCAAGCTTTTGAATGCTTTGAAATCCAGGATGGATGGTTGCTAAGTGAGGCGAAAGATTTGGTTGGGTGAGAATGACAGGGGAGCTCCTCTTCGACCAGCATATTGAACTGCAAGTTTAATGGAGAAGCCAGCAGCCTAACAAATTTCCTATATATATGCAAGTGAAATAAGAAGTTGTGGGCTCATAGCTTGCAAGAAACGAAGCAACACGAGCAGAAGAACTTCATGTCAAATACTCAAATATGAGTTCTCTGAGAGGGTTTGGAAATATTGCCAAAAAATGGAGAGAACTCAACGGCGTGAATTACTGGAAGGGGCTACTTGATCCTCTTGACGTCGACCTCCGGAAGAATATCATCAACTATGGTGAGCTCTCACAGGCAGCCTACACTGGGCTGAACACAGAGAGAAGATCAAGGTACGCTGGGTCTTGCCTCTTCAAACGCAAGGACTTCCTCAGAAGGGTGGATGTATCGAACCCTAATCTGTATGAGATTACAAAGTTCATATATGCAATGTGTACTGTTAGCTTGCCTGATGGGTTCATGATAAAGCCATTGTCAAAGGCCGCATGGAGCAAGCAGTCAAATTGGATGGGATTTGTTGCTGTGGCCACCGACGAGGGTAAGGAAGTTCTTGGGAGGCGGGATGTGGTGGTGGCATGGCGTGGGACAATACGGATGCTAGAATGGATGGATGACCTTGATATTTCGTTAGCGCCTGCTTCAGAAATAGTACGACCAGGCAGTGCTGATGACCCCCGTGTTCATGGAGGGTGGTTATCTGTCTACACGAGTACTGACCCAGGGTCTCTGTACAACAAACAGAGTGCACGATATCAGGTAATTCTTGTTATTCTTGATTCAAGCATCAGTACATCATCAAAGGCAATATTTTAGATTATCTCGTCTTCTGAAGCAAACCACTAAATTAGGATGTATAGTTGATAATAATCTTATGCTGGTTAAAGCCCATGGTCTAAATTAGTATATAGTAGTTTATAACAGTGCATGTGCTTGATGTTTAGGTTTTCTTTCATTTGAAGCGAGCAAAAGGAGGACACAAAAAGATACAGATCATTGGCTTGCCTATAGTTGCTCATGAATATTAGCCTGTCGATTGTATAAAAGAAAGTTTGCTTCCTGTTTTCCATAGATTCGGTGGTGCTTCTGTATTCATTGACTGCACTAAGGAAGCATCATGATGTATTCAATGGGGGATAATTCCACTTATAATCCATCTAAAGTTTATCCTGCATAAAGACAATCATGGCACAACAAAACGTGCATTTTAAGACAGTTTGGGCTGCTTGGGCCATGGTATTTATTTAACGAAATAAATGTTTAACTGTGTGTGTAGTCCATGCATGCATCCTCGCCTCATTAGTCATGCATATTCGACCTCACTTTTTAGTTATATACTCATCACGAGGAAATAGTTCATGATCAAACTAACAATATCAGGTGTTGAACGAGATCAAAAGGTTACAGGATGTGTACAAGCAAGAGGAGACCAGCATCACCATTACAGGCCACAGCCTTGGGGCCGCTCTTGCGACCATCAGTGCCACTGACATTGTCTCCAATGGCTATAACAAGAGCTGCCCGTCTCGGCCTTCGTGTTCGGTAGTCCCAGAGTGGGCAACTCCGACTTTCAAAAATCATTTGACAGTGCAGAAGATTTGAGGTTGCTCCGTATTCGGAATCACCTGATGTGGTCCCAAACTGGCCAAAGCTAGGATACAGCGATGCTGGCACAGAGCTCATGATCGACACAGGGGAATCACCCTACATCAAGACCCCTGGGAACCCCTTGACATGGCATGACATGGAGTGCTACATGCATGGGGTTGCTGGGACGCAGGGGAGCAATGGAGGGTTCGAGCTGGAGGTTGATCGAGACATCGCGTTGGTAAATAAACATGAAGATGCACTGAAGAAAGAGTATTCAATTCCATCATCTTGGTGGGTGGTACAGAACAAAGGTATGGTGAAAGGCAAGGATGGTCGGTGGCATCTGGCCGACCATGAGGATGATGACTGATTTAGCTAGCCAGTTGGTCTTTTTACCTGACGCAATCATCACTGGACAACCGGGTAACAAGTTGCAACTGGCAAGCTTTGTCTAAATACGCTAGAAAAGCGTGCTTTGCTTTAAAAGGGGGAATTGACGCAGATGTGTTGATTGTTTGAATGAAGAAATGCATCTGTTGTGTTGTTTTCGATGAATTGCTGTTTTGTTTTCGAGGACAGTGAGTTTTATTTCCACTTTCTGCTGTAATCAAGACTCAAATTTGTTTAGCTATGACGTTTCTACACCATACCATGTTAAGAAATCTATATATGCTTGATTTCTTCTCCATTCCAAACTTGTTGAATCTAAATATTATCACCTCAATAGACAAACCGTTGGTAACACTTCCAAAGATCATGCAATTTGAACAAAAATACATAGGTGTTCACATATCAAGTGGCCATAGACATTACTTGTCAATCTTGGATAAAATTTCAAACATGCACGAACTGGATGTTACAAAATCATTTTTGCCCAATATCGAAGTTGATTTACCTCGCTACAACTTTGAAATTAAATTCCCTGAAAAAATCATTGAAATTAAATTCTCAGAAACTAATCTCATAAATTACTTGCCGTGATGCTAGACATTGTTGTTTAAGTAAAGGAAATAATGTTTGCAAGAAAATCTTACTAAATCCTTTGGAAAATTGATCGCCAGAATGTCTAATTCCGAGATAATAGCACAATACTACCTGTTTTCGTGCAAAATTTACGGAATATTACAAGTTGATGTTTCAATCTCATTTTCATACAACATTTGGTGCGAATTTTTTCCGAAAACCCAAATCGCATCCTGATGCGAAATTGACAGCCGTCTGACACCCCGGTCCCACCTGTAGGGACAGTGGGTCCCACACATCAATCCAATAAAAAACAGAAAATAAAAAATCTGAATAAAAATTAAATATCAAAAGGAAAAATAGAGAGCTCATAGTGCCTCCGCTCCCGGCCGCCGTGCTTCCGGCCGCCGCGCTCCTGGCTCCCCCGGCGACCGAAGCTCGTGGGCGCGGACGCCCCACGCCTCGCTCACCACGCTCGTGGAGCGGCCGTACCGCGCCTCGCTCTCGCCGCCGGGCCCGAAGATCCCGTCCCGGAGGTCCCAGCTCGATGCGCTCGCCTCGGTGCTATCCTGGAGGTCGCCGCCCGGCCCGACGCGCTCGTCTCGGTGCGGGCTAGGACGAGAAGGCGCCGGTGTACGGGAACTACACAGCTCTGGGCGTCGTCGTCTTCGTCTCCGTTGAGCATGCTCTCGCCCATCTTCACCTCCGTGAAGCTCTCTCTCCCTCACGCATTTCTTCTTGCGTTGCTCTCTCTCTCATGTATTGTGTTAATGCATACTGGGATGCCCGAGGCACACGGTGGCGAGAGGCTTTGATCTCTAGTACAATATTTTGTCGGGAACGCGAGCGGCATGAAGTGCAGGAACGAGCCAGAGAACGTGCGTGGCTGTAGGAGTACGTTGCGGTCCGTCTCCAATGAGTGCTTATACTGGAGCACCTCATCGCACGTGATGCGGCCTGGGTGTTCGCAGCTGATGCCGACGGAGCGACGACGGGCTGCACTGGGGCACGACAACGCGACACGGAGCAACAACAACTGGAGTGGCGAGGGTAAGGCGCTGCTGCTGCACGCTGGCTCGGGCGAGCGCCGAGCGCAGTCCGACGGCATGTGGTGGCAAAGCTGATGCCAGTTGGGCCGAGCGCGCCCGCGCCCTCCGGCAACCATCCGGAGGTCTCCGCGTGGGCGCTTGGTGGCGGTGGCGCCCTATGGCCGGAGGTGGCTCGAGGGGAAGAAGAGGGGATTTTTCAGATTTTTTTTATTTTATCAGATTTTTTATTTGTTTAATTAGGCTTACATGTGAGCCCAGGTCAGAGGCAGTCAACGAACTTCACGTTGACTGGGTCAGCCCTGTCAGATCCGTTGTTTAAATCGCCTTAGACGGCCATTTGGGTTTTCTGAAAAAATTCACACCAAATGTTGTATCTATACTACTATTAAAAGAGCAAACTTGATCGGATACATTAAATTTATGCCGTATGATCTGTGATCAACGAACCAGATTGTTTGATCCGTGTTGAGCAACTCAACACATCTTGGACGAAACGTTTTTTTTGTTTTTTGCCCGAGTTACGCCCGACCGAAGTCGCGACCGAATACACGCCATCGCCGCCGGTCCATCGCCGCCGCAACCGCGCGAAGCTAGGAGCCGTGCAGCGGCACGTACCTGGGAGACGGATGGGCTCCGGGAGGTCGCACGACTCGCAGCTGGTCGTCTTGTCCAGCTCCGGCCGTGGAGCAGCGTCAACAGCGCCATCAGATTGGTCGGGCAGAAGCTGTACCCTGGGACGCCGAGCTCCGCCGCGTCCTCCAGCCCGCACGGACAGAACACGTCCGGCATGAACGCCACGACGCCGTCCGGGACTCGAGGAGGGACCACAGAAGGTCTCGGAGTCTCGGAGGTGCTGGAGCGCGCGCCTGACGACGGTGATGACGCACATCTCCGCACGGGCGTCGGCCTGGAGGTCGTCGATGGACACCTACGGGAGCAGAGCCGTGGAGACGGACGGCGGCAGGGAGGCGAAGGTGGAGGCGTACTGGTCCGCCGAGGAGAAGTTTCTGTGGGTGAGTAGCGTCACGCTGAAGCCGTCCAGCGCCACGACACGACGCGCGAGCTCCGCCGCCGGGAGGACGTGGCCAGTGCCGGGGCTGGCTAGCAGCACCACGTGTGTGCTTCTTCGCTCCGGTGCTGGTGTTCCCTCCATCGCCAGCAGAACGAGCCGCCGCGCCCACGGCGCTGTCCTTCTCGACGCCGGCAGCCGGCTGCAGCAGGGCTGTGCCGACCTGAAGCGCATCGAGAGTGCGACCTCCCTTGGCCTCGCAGCTATGCACGCCTGCACCTCGGCGATAAATCCACCTCGAATTTAAGTCATTATCGCAATAAAGGAGTATTTGATTTGTCAAGTTTAATAGCTGTTTCAGATCTTGACGGGGCATATATGACGACACACTTCATTGTTGGGCTGGCTGGTGGAGAACTACACAAGCGAGTAGCTGAGTAATCGTATTGATTTTGATATTACATGGAAGTTTCAGAGTCCTGTTGTTGGGTGGATATAGAAGGAAGCTTGCATGTCTCAATCAAAATGATGATTTTGAGACTCTTGAGCTCAAATTAGATGCAACGTGTAGCAATATATTTTTCAGATACAAATACAATTGTTCTGTGAGTTATGAGCGAACTTGTCTAGACTGTCTATGCCATCTTTTCTTCTTTATAATGTACTACAGTCTGGTTGTTTTTCATTTTTGGATTAGGATAATGTTAACTCCAAAATATAAGTGATGCAGTTTTCATATTTTTGTTCAATTAGTTATAAATTTAATAGTCATGTTTACAGCCCATAGTGAGAATAAAATCGATGGATTTTATATATGTTCAACATAGATGATTAAAAAAAATCTTATCGCTCTGTATTGTGTTAGTTTTTTTTTTTCTGTAGTACGACCTGTATAATAACCGTGAAGAAAAGCCGGCAAGAGCTATGAAATAGCGGTTTCAAGAAAATGGAAACCGAACAGCCAACAATTGATTTCATTATACGAACAAAAGGCCACCCTAGAACCACCGCCGACACCTTCGCTCTCTTTCCCCTCTCCTCAGAAAAGGCGACCGAGAGGCGATCCAGTTCCGCCGGCGATTCCGCCGCCCTCCTCCTTCCTGTCGGCCTTGGTGCCGTCGGAAGGGGGTGGGGGGTCGAATCGCCGGGCGGATTTGTGTGCTGCTAGACTAGGTGTAGCTAGGTAGCTTAGGTTTCCTGCCGTCGGCGATGGTGGCGGCGGTGGTGAATAAGTTTGCTTCAGATCGACGGTCGGTGGCTTCCTTGGCGGCGGCCGGTGGTGGATCTGTGAGCTCCTTTCCCTGGTTGGTCGGCATGGCGGAGGTGTTGGCCGATCTTATGTGGATCTTGTGTCCCCTGTGCTCCGTCTTCGCGGCGGTGAGGTGTGCTCCGCCCTCACCGTGGAGCCTCTGGGGGTTGTTCTGGAGCTGGAGCTGCCGGTGCGTGTCTCTGGCTCCCCTGGCCGGCCGTGGTGGCGAGGGGGGGAGCGGGAGTGTTGCTGTGTGTGCTTCGCAGGTTGGAGGTTCGCGGCGTCGGTGCGGATCAGCGGATTCTTCGGCGTCTGCTTCCGGATCGAGGACGGGAAGCGCCATGGCCGTGCTCTTTCATCGAGCTCAGTTCCGGCGTCTAACGGCGGACGGCATATGCGGTCTTCTTCATTTGTGGAGGTGCTCCCTGTCTGGGGTTGGCGGGTGGCCTGGTGTCTTCCCCTCCGGCGACGGCGTCGGCTGATGGAAGGTGCTTTGGTTCCTGTACTTGTATTTGTACCACTGTATTCCTGTTTGTATCTCTGTTTTGGTATGAATACAAGGGCTGTGTTCAAAAAAAAAAAAAAAAAGGCCACCCTAGACAAATATTGGTTATATTTTATCCACACAGGGTAATCATCATCCGTACAGCCTTTAGGGTGCCTTCTCGGAAATAGTTTTACTTCTTCTTTATCATAGACACTTATTACAAAAGATTGTAAGGGAGGTTTGTTGTTTTCTTATGTGCAGCTACTTACAATATTTGCCTCTAAATATTTCAAGAAATATTCTCTATGTTTGAATGAGATTTAATGGTGATTGAGTTGTTTTAGGAAACATCAATTTTTTTATATGTTAGAAATGTGTGCACAATTCTCTGAGGGTAAAGCTAGATTTTAATGAGAAGATATGTGCACCCTAGGAAACCCAAATTTAGAATTTTTATTCAAGATGGAGACGAACAAAAACTATAAAAAGGTAATTTGTAAAGAAAAGATAGAATTCAAAAACCAATTATGTATCGTATAGACGTGCGTTGCACGTGCATGTGTACTATAATAGATAAAGGCGCTAAGGCTTCCGCCGTTTGATTTGGTAGGTCATTGAATTTACCCCTGAAACTGTAAATAATTACCCACCTATGCCACCGGTAAGTCAAGAAAAAAAAACGTTTCAACTCCCGAAAAATTAGATCGACCCTGTCGTCGTTCCCTTTTCCTCCCCTCCGCTCCGATCCCACCGTAGTCTGCCCACCTGCCGCCCTGCCAAAAGTTTTTTCGTCGAGCTGTCTCACGCTGCCGGCTGCCCGCGGCCCAGACCGAATCAATCAAAAAGCTCTCCGGCGACGAACGCTCACCGGTGGCAGGACCTAGCGATTTGGCGGCGGTCGTACGAAGAACAGATCAGAATAGATTGCTGAGCATGTAGAAAGGAGGAGGAGCTCCCAAAGGAATCATACGGCGACGTAAAGAGAACGCCCATGGACATGGAGCATACCTGCCAAATCCCGATCTACTTCTCCTTCCCCTCCCCGACCCCTCTCTTTCCTCTATGGGCGGGCGGGCGGCTGCCTGGTGGCGGAGGCAGAGGAGCTCGGCCACGCACGTACAGCTTATAGCGGAAGAGCTTGGCCGCTCACCCATTGTCCTGAGTGCTGACTCCTGAGTAATTCGCAATCGCATGTGTGGACTCCTGTCCATTGCCTGTTCATATGATTCATCGTTATTTAGGTTAATTAGTTCTACATGGGCTTATTAGCATATGGGAATGCAAACCCTTACGCCACAATAATCATAGCAGATCAAGTGACGGGTAGGACTTGCAGAGTACATGACTCAAAATAGAACTGAGCTTATTACAGAAAATGGCATATAAAGTGTCCAGTAATAAATTACCTCCACTGGAGCATCTTTTAATAACTAATTTTGACAATTTCTGCTCCTTACTGTCCCCGTTCAGCCCCTGCCATGGTAGCCTACTGACTGTAGAAATACCAGCAGAGTCAGCATAATTAACAGCAGCAAACGTATACAATGTAGTGCAGAACATCAGAAGAGAAAAGCATGAATGAAAAGATGAATACAACAACATAATCTGTCTCTGAGGAAGTATATAGAAACAGAGCAAGTGCGGTGCAGTGCCAGCTATCGACGGCCCTGCCTCGCCGGCTTCCGGACAGCGACGATTAGAAGGATTCGACCCTGATACGGTGCTGCAACACGGAGAAAAACTACGACGCCTGCCTATTAATCTCCTACTCCTCGGCCGCACCCTTTCCATGCACGCCGCCGTTAACCACCAGCGACAAGGAGCAGCCAACGGCAACGGACGCTCGTCCCGCGCCCTCTCTTGCCCTGCCTCTTCTTGGGGCTTGAGCATCCTACTATCCTAGCGCCATCTTAGCCGGCTGCTACCGCCGAAGAATCACCAACACCAGCGCAGGAGCCAGCGCGGAATCACCAACACCAGCTCGGGTGAGGAAATCAGTGAGGAAATGGGGATCTTCTGGAGAGTGAGTGACGACCGGTGGGAAATCAGGGGAAGGAGACATTAAGTGGATAACTCAATTCCTTTGTAGGGTCACCAAATTTATAAATATAAAAAAGGGTTTATGTTTTAATTTAACTTACAATGATTCTATTTTTTTTTTATATAAAAATTCCTATACTGAATAATATATTGTTATTTTGTTGCCAAAGCCTTAAAGTTTCTTTAGCTCTCGCCCGTAAACACATTTATGTAAAAGGGAACCACTTAATTTGACGTTTAACTCAAATACATTCTGTAAGTCATAATTTTACCGTCTATCTGTCGATATTTAGTCTATGTGTTTTTATGAGAACTTCTTAAGTCTCGAGGCAAAATTTTCATTCATCAAATCCAAGAGAATATAAAAAAGGGAGGTAAAGAGATTTATTCAAATAAAACTGGAAGCGAATGCCGAGATGTCACATATGTTGGAAGTGATAATTATGCGTTTCAATCACACGTTTTTTCTCTCCCGGTGCAACGCACGGGCATTTTTACTAGTGAAAATAAGATTGAGACATCAACTTGTACTGTTCCATAAATTTTGCACGAAACAGGTAGTATTGTGCTATTATCTCTCTAATTCCTCCTATGAGATCTTGGGGAAAGATTGAAAAACCTGCACCGCGTTCCATCTTGCTGAAATAAAACAACGGTCATGCCAGCTCTGTTCCATAGTGCATCTCCAAAGTAACCACAAATTAAGAGCCACCAAACCCACTAGGATCGGTTTTAAATTTAAAAAATCATTGGAATATGCTGAGATTTTTTCTTAATGACCCAATAAATTCCTCTCTCAGGTTAAGATATGCCTCTTCCTTCCTTAGTCCCCAATCCCCATCACCGTCCTAGCTTTTCTCTCTCTCCCTGCACGCGCAATCAATGGATAACCGGCGACCCGCACCTCCACCGCCCAAGACGCTACCGCCGGTGTGATCACCTTGAAAGGCCACCGTGTCCTCTCCCCAAACGGTAGGCGCCAAAGTGGGTTCCCCAAAGGTGATGATGTCTTTGATCCTCGCCTCAAATTGTAGCTCATTGCTTCCGTTTCCTTCATTCTTCCCGTTGTTGTAGTTGGCGTGATAGATCCAGAATTATTTCTCAATTCTAGCTTTTCTAGTATATAAGATTCTCTTTCAGACAGCTTTTGGAAAAGTTGCCAACATGAAAAGGCAAGGGAAAGGGTGATGTTAGAAGGTTGGAAAGAAAAACTATCATATTTAAACTGCCACAAATAACATTCTCACCCCATCTCTGAAAATGAAGCATTGTTTTCGAAGATGTTCACATGGTCAAATTGCATATGCCAATGTCTGAAACTCAATTTTAGTCTGCCAAAACTATATATACTGCACAAGCCAACGCATTCACAACATGAACAAGATGTACACTTACACAATGGGCCCAATTGACATTTCTGTTGTGCCCTGGATCTTCCCAAACTTGGGGTTCCCACTGTCAGTCTGTCATGTAGAATGTTGGAGAAAAAACAATACCTTCACCTGTACGAGGTCAACCTAACTTTGTCAGAACGAAAACGAACAGGTTGGCACGACGGAGGCACAACCAACTGCTTAAGGCCGGCCGGACCACAGTTTTCAGTTCAGTCCTACCACAAAGGTAAGACCCTCCCGCGCCCTGACAATGTTCTCCGGCGACATGTCCAGCCGGTGGAGGGAGCTGCACGGCAGCGACCGCTGGGACGGCCTGCTCGACCCGCTCGACGTCGACCTCCGGCGCTACCTCATCACCTACGGCGAGATGATCATGGCCACGTACGAGGCGTTCATCGCCGAGCGCCGGTCCCCGAACGCCGGCATGTGCCGGTACCGGCGCGCCGACTTCTTCCAGCGCGTGGAGGTGTCCCACCCGGGCTGGTACACGGTGACCCGGTACATCTACGCCACGGCCAGCGCCGACGTGCTCGGTAAGGTGCTGCTCCGGCCTCTGTGCCGGAATGGGCGCGCGAGGGAATGCAACTGGATGGGGTACGTGGCCGTGGCCACCGACGAGGGCGCGGCGGCGCTCGGGCGTCGGGACGTCGTCGTGGCGTGGCGAGGCACGCAGCGTGCCCTGGAGTGGGTGGCCGATATGAAGCTCGCGTTCGCCTCGGCGGCCGGGATCCTCGGGCCGGAAGGCGCCGACGGGTCTGACCCGTCGGTACACCGCGGGTACCTGTCGCTCTACACCTCGTCGGACCAAAGCTCGGAGCTCAGCAAACAGAGCGCCAGGATGCAGGTACGTGCGCTCTGCTTCTTTCCCAGACTCGTCATTCCTGTTATCAGCACAGAAATACATGTTTTTTTCTCACGTTCATAATCTCGATTTACAGCTTCGAATCTGCGAATTTTCATTGCATTTTCTTTCTTTCTGAATAGGCTACTACCTAGTATCTACTATCTGTTTATTCAGTTCAGATTTCGTCGACAAATTTCGACACGAGACAAGTTTAACACTTACGTTTCATACATTATTAATTTCAACCCACATTGTAAATAAAGTTCACCCTTGCGTCAAAACAATGTCGTAGCTAAAATCAGAATGCCAAAACAAAATTGAGATAGTTTAGCAAAAAATCAATATTGTGGATTTTTATCTTAAAATAAAAATAAAAATTTAATGATAACAAGTAAAATAGGATATTTTAGGAAAATGGTGGAAGATATAATTCAAAACAAAAATATTCCATCAAATATAATAAATATACGATAATTTAGACAAAAATTAAAAAATGAAAATAAATCATAAGTATTCCAAAAGACAAGAGCTTTTAGCAAACTTGTAGTAAAATATATGACCACACATTAAAAATTAGAAAACCTTTTTACTGCCAATAGCAATTGAGAAGCATAATATTTAGCCTTGATATGGATGCATGAATATCTCTTCATATATGAATGGATGTATGACCGCAGATGCACAAAACAGCTAGAAGTTTTTCAAAAAAAAAAGGTATGGGAAAAGACGGCACTAAAGCAAAATATTATGGTGCTTCGGATTGTTAACCACATTTTACACATTTCTAAAATTTTCATGACTTTTTCCATATTATTGTGGTTTTCTATTTCTTGTATTTGGAGAATATCGATTTTTTGTCTTCAATTTGAGTTTCCCACTTGAACAAATTACTTCGTACTTCAATAAAAATATTTCAGGTTCAGTTTATGAACTACTAAATCTGCTGATGAAATTCAGCAAAGAACACACACAGATTGCCAACTTCATAGGATGCTTTACTGAAATCTACACAATTGCAATGGAGGTTTGAGGCCAATCCGAGAACAGCGGTGGCCAGTGGCCAGTGGCTAGTCGTAGGCTAAGAGCATCTAGAGCACTCAAACCGCGGAACCTTAAAACCATTTTATGGTCTGCGAATCTCGCATTTTTTGGACCAAAACGAGTCGCGCCATAGCAGAAACCGTTTAGCCGAACTGTAAAACAGAATATTCTCTAAATATTCTTTGTATTCTTCTTCTTCCTCATACATTCCCCAATCCTTCGTATACTACATTCCACCGATTCATATACCAGATGCGTACATCAGCCGCCGTCGTGCTGCGCGTGCGCGTGACTGGTCTAGCTATCGATCGATCCAAAAGAGCTCAACTAGCTAGCTACGGTGCATCAATCGATCCATCCATCCGGAGCTCAGCTAGCTGCCGGCACACGCACGAAGCCCAATCGATCCATCAGGAGCTCAGCTAGCTAACTTCCCAGCGCACGCACGAAGCCCCTCGGTGCTGTCAGCGGCCAACTCTGACCTCGTCGTTCCGGTCGAGCTCGTTCTAGTCCTCTGTCGTTCTGGTCGAGCTCGCTCCGGCACGTATGGAGCCGGCTTTCGCCTGCACGGTCGTATCTCGAGCGCGGCGACTGTGAATCTTTGAACGGCAGTGCAAGATTTTACCGAGACGCGAGGAATCGACGGCTAGAGTATTTGGTACGGACGGCGGCATGGGGAGAGGACGAAGAATTCCGTCCAGTTCGTGGCCTGTATATCGCCCTCAAATCTGTAAAGACACAGGTTGGAGGCTCGCGTTTGAGGGGGCCTTTAAAACGTTTACAGTTTCGCAAACTTTTACAGGCTCTGCTCTGGCCACAAAACCGGGCTCGACCCGTAAAGTCGTCGGACTTTTAAGGGTTTCGCGTTTTAAGGGCTCTGTTAGAGATGCTCTAATGGCAGTACATCGTGTAGATTAGGTCGAGGACAGAGGCCTGAGAAAGATCGGAAAAGAGGACGGTCTGTCACGTTGACACCTGTGGCAAGGGATTGATTGAGAGTTTGAGACTGAAGACGAAATGGTGTTGATTGTTGTGGAAGGGAACTCGTGGTAGTGCAGTACCAATAGCGATGCGTAAAGCAATAGATGATCGAGAGAGGCAGCAGTGAGATAAATAGTTGGTAAGAGTAGTTCGGCGGAATCAGCGTAATTGACAAAGTGATGGTCGTGTTTCTACATCTGATTGAAAATGTAAAAATCAAAAATTACTGAACAAATTGTTGGCCGAACAGGTATTGACAGAGATCGCAAGGCTAATGGACAAATACAAGGACGAGGACACGAGCATCACCGTCGTCGGGCACAGCCTGGGCGCCACCCTGGCCACCCTCAACGCCGTCGACATCGCCGCCAACTCCTACAACAAACCCGCCCTCCGGTCGCCAGCCAGTAGCCCGTGCCCAGTCACGGCCATCGTCTTAGGCAGCCCGCGCACTGGCGACCACGACTTCCGCGACATCTTCCACCGCCTCCCGGACCTCCGGATGCTCCGCGTCCGGAACCTGCCGGACCGCATCCCGCACTACCCGCCCGTGGGGTACGCCGACGTCGGCGTGGAGATGCTGATCTACACGCGCCGCTCGCCGTTCCTCAAGCCCCACGGCAACGAGTCGCAGTCGCACGACCTGGAGTGCCACCTGCACGGCATCGCCGGGTGGCAGGGGGAGCACGGCGAGTTCGAGCTGGTGGTCGACCGGGACATCGCGCTGGTGAACAAGTTCGATGACTGCCTCACGGACGAGCACCCGTGCCGGTGGGCTGGAAGGTGCACCACAACAAGAACATGGTGAAGGATACCCAAGGGAGGTGGGTCTTGGAGGATCACGATCCTGACTACGACGACGGCGACGACAGCATGTAGGAGGCTAGGAATTAAAGAGCATGACTTGGACGTACGACGGATCTTCTGCCACTCCATGCCATGACGTCTCTGTTGCTACCTTTTGTGGGTCGTGACAAAATGATGTTTTTGTTTTACTTGAAAATTATGTATGTTTATTTTTTATCCTGCAGATTTCGTCTTAATATGGTCAATAGAAGCACTTGATTGCATTGGCCAATCATAAAGATAAATGATTCGACTTTGGACAATGTTTTCCAAGATTCCAAGGTTTTGCTGGACAATGTTGGAATTGTATGGAACCGGGGAGGGATCCTCCCTGAGAATCGAAAAAAAGATCGCCTGATTACCGGTGCATCATGCTGCCATATGTGTAACCCCGTCGCTGGCCGGTTTGCTCTGCTCTTGCGCCAGAGAGGTGGAGCATGGCCCTACCGTCGCTGGCTTTCTGGGACCTGACCAGCATGGCCTCAGCCCTCGATCAATGTCGTCGCTGCATAAGTCTATGAGTCTGTCTTTGCTGCTGCTAAGTGTAAACTTTCGTCAGGTTTGGCCATGTTCTGTATGCCATTAAGCGTGATACCATATAATTGAACTTTTGCCTTTGGAAACCATCTTCCCCGCAGTATTGTACTCACACCTATGGAAACATTTATTGAACTCGAACTCCAGCTAAAGAAGCTCTATGAACTGTTTCATCTAGAAAAAAGCTCTATGAACTGTTCTCTTTGCTCAAACGCAGGGAATCTACCTTCCGCTGAAAACGACTCCGCACATGCCCTTCAACTCACAGAAACGAGCAATATGCCAAGTGAACGTCTGCCAAATTCGTTAAGACTCACACATTCCTGGACCTGGGCTACCCGGGCCACCATTTTTCTGAACCTCTGCATGGAAACAAACAAGATAGAAAGACCCAGCAAAGAGCTACAGTCCACAGACAACCAATCCCCAGTGGACAACCGATCTGCATCACGCTATCGGGCCGCTAAGATTGTCCTGGAGACGGGTGAAATGTGTTACAGGCTTACAGCTTCTGTTTGCTCACGACCATTGGCCATGCCTGCTTGTCGACATGGGGAGGTACAGAAGCTGTGATCGGCATTGCACGAATTAGTTCTTACCCACAAGAAGGCAGTGTTAGTTACTCGGTTAGTTCGGCGCTTCCCAGGCATATATACCTGTATTTATGGTGGAACCCCATGGCACACAGTGCTGTCTACTTCCTTCTTGATCCTGTCCTCCTTGGCTCCTTGCAATCCCTGGGCGGCAACCTGGCATCCATCCATCCCAAGAGCGCATGCCATCATAAATTCATAATGGTATCTGGAGCTCTCCGCAATGCCCTGTGCCGACTTGGCCTTTTAGTCGCTTCCTAGCTGGCTCATGTTCTTCCCATTTCCCTCTCCTCTCTCTCTCTCTCTGCTTCCTCGGCCACGCTAGCTCACGGCTCACTTGCAGAGTGACTGGTAAAATACTTCTCCCATGTGGCTTCCAAGAGGCCATTTCTGGCTGGCGCTCGCAGTGTCGTGTGCTCTCCTTGGCCTTGGGGACGGCGCCAGCGCCGCACTCGGCTGCTACTCGCGCATCTTCAGCTTCGGCGACTCCCTCACCGACACCGGCAACTATGTACGCCTGACGGCGAACAAGAACCCAAGCCCGTACGGCGAGCCACCGTATGGGACGACGTTCTTTGGCCATCCCACCGGACGGGCGAGCGACGGCCGCCTCGTCATCGACTTCATCGGTACGCAAACTGCTCGCGTCTGCATTTTCTCTGCACCGTTTTGCTTTGCATCTCTGTTTTCGGGATTGTGCGTGCGTGACTGTGTTCTCGGCTATGTTAACCTTTTCTTTCAGAAACACCGATTACACCTAGCTATCCGTACACTACCACCACAAAATTATAGCCAACTTTCAATGTATCACATAGATTATCTAGCATGCTAATTAGTATATAGGCTTAAATGACGTATATATTTACATGATCTTTCGATTGATCTCAGATTTTACATTCGGTTGATAGGTTTGGTTACGAAAATCCACTTTGCCTGCCGAGCTCAAGATTCCTCTATTTTTTAAAAAATATAAAATTATATTTATAAGTTTCAAAAAAATCTAAAAACAATTTTGGATGCAGACAATGATATATTCTACAAGAATGCAAAATTCTTTATATTATGGGCTACACAAAAATAAAAAATCTTATAAATTGAGAACATGCAGGATGTTTTTCCAGATTTAGAAAATATTAAATACGAATTTTAAACTTTTAAAATAAAGTGGTCATTGAGCTCGGGAGGCAAACATCTCCACTCATTTACTTAGGCCATCGTTCAGCAAATCCCAACATCTCTTATAAGATGGACCTATAAAACCATCAAGCCCAAGGGTATTTCATCATACATGCAAGACATTATCAACGTTAGAACCGGAGAACTGGCCATATAAATGAAAGATATCAATTATTGGTTGCAAACAAAAAAACCAGTTGAGGATAAAATCATGGCGGGAGGAACACATCAAGCTCTAGAAGTGAGGGTGAAGCAGCTAGGTTTTTCCGTCGATGCTGCCATGGGCCCTCGAATAAACGGGGTGTGATTTTTATTCCGTGTTCGTCCATTATCTCTTAACTGGAAGAGCATTGTGTTGGCATCACCAGCCCTATTATATTTTAACCTTGATCTTTGCTTCCACGTCAAACGATCAATAACAACAATTTTTGGCAAGAACCACACATAGCGCACTCGGTCGTTAGTCATTTCTGACATATTCAATGGGTGGACTACAAAGAGTTTTAAAGCCGACATGTATCCAATTGTGGCTAATAGCCAAGGAAGTTTTTACCCAATATGCCTCCCTCACCTAGACTGTTTTCTTCTTTTGTCACTAGAATTTGGTTTGATTTATGAAACGGTATGTACCTTTGGTATGGCCGTGTGCGTCTTAGTTATATAGAGAGTGTGGCAAATATATATTAACTTTTTTGCTTGTACATGTTTGATGCAAGGTTTGAGTAAGTAAAAAAAAAACTTTTTTTCGAAGAAGGTAGCACACGGCTTATATGTGTCCTTAAACTGTTCACGTTGGCAACTACCCCCTCACCGAAACAGTGACGGTAGCTTGCAAGTACCAGATCATGCCCTTCTCAACGATGGGTGTCAAGATCATCCCCTGTACCCTGTACCAAGTACAGGATCGAAGATGCTGCCATTGACCCATCGCATGTATGTTGCAAGTGCTGCCACTAATGCATGGACCCATCGCTTATACCTAGACGTTCCCGATAGAAAGGGCGTCCAGAAACGGCGAATGCGTTTTTACTGTAACCGGTACTACCGGCACAAGATTCACCATCGATTCGTGTCATAAGATCCGTGGCCCAGATGACCTAGAAACCATTATATTAATTTTTAGATTCATACATGTTTTATCCGGGGCACAGATCTTTGGGCACGAATTAGTGGTGAATCTTGTGCCGGTAGGCACCGGCTCCTGCCAATTTTCCGCGTTGACCCAGAAACCCAATGTTCAACCAATGTTTAGGCAGCTAGCCGCCTTAAATTTCCTATGTATATGGTTGATGCAGTGTACTAAACGATCGAGTCTTGCTTGGTGTACGTTGCATGCAGCGCAAGAGTTTGGGCTGGCCAATGTAACTGCCATCCAGGAGGGCACGGCCCCGGCGGACTTCCAGCACGGCGCCAACTTCGCCATCATCTCGGCGACGGCGAACAACGGCTCCTTCTTCGCCGGCAAGGGGATGGACATCAACCCCTTCTCGCTCGACACGCAGATGTTCTGGTTCAGGACCCGCATGCAACAGCTCGTACAGAACAGTAAGCGCCTCGTATTATTACTATTACCACACTTTAGTTTTCAACGATCAATCGAGATAAGACCCGGCCGTAAGTAACGCGTGTGGCGTTTTCCCAGTTGGCGCCAACGTGCTGAGCGACGCGCTGGTGGCGCTCGGGGAGATCGGGGGCAACGACTACAACTTCGCCTTCTCCTGCATGCCGCGCGACAAGGTGCGCGCCTTCGTGCCGGCCGTCGTCGACAAGCTCGCGGCGACGGTGGAGGAGCTGATCGGGATGGGCGCGAGGGCGTTCATGGTGCCCGGGAACCTGCCCTTCGGGTGCACGCCGCTCTACCTGCGGCGCTTCGCGAGCGCCAGAGCCAGGGACTACGACGCGCGCACGGGGTGCCTGTCGTGGTTCAACAAGTTCGCCGAGCACCACAACCGCGTGCTCAGCGCCAGGCTCGACCAGCTCCGGCTCATCCACCCGGAGGTCACCATCGTCTACGCCGACTGGTATGGCGCCATGATGAGCATCTTCCAGGCCCCCGAAAGGCTAGGTACGTTCCTGTAGTCCTGTACACGCGCGGCCTCTCTATTTTCTTCTCACTTTGGCTCTTTGCGTTGGGACGGCGACATCGTACCAATAATCACCGTTACGCCCAAGATAGTCGTTTGTTTGGTATACCACCATCTTTGGAAGCACCTACTGTGGGGGCGATGGAGTACAGGGTAACAGTTGGAAGTAGACATATATAGTTAAGCAGTTGTGGCCAGATAAGCCAGATAAGCAACAGCAACATGCATGCACGTCGTGTCCTGAACTTGGGCCGACGGTTCACGTGCACTTACTTTGGTAAATATCCAGCTGACAATGAGTGCGCTTACGACCATTATT
Organism: Poa pratensis; assembly: GCA_947311845.1. NCBI lineage: Eukaryota > Viridiplantae > Streptophyta > Magnoliopsida > Poales > Poaceae > Poa > Poa pratensis. The sequence goes on along the minus strand of CAMZMU010000042.1, from coordinate 47,867,317 downwards.
TTTGGTATGATCTTGTACAGTACGCTTATTCGCCATGCCAGACTTTCTTATGCCGAAGAAACTTACTACTTACGTCAAATTATAATCATTCGTTTCTATGATTGAAATTAGCAGCGGACATGTACGTCTGTAAGAGGGAGTCCGTAGGCGATTTATCCGTAGGTTTAGTATTTCCATATGTTAAACGATACGAGCACCTGCATAGTATCATGTGTGTGAGTGAAAAGGTTGGAAGTAGAGAGATAGTTTTGCTGATTTCTTTACCACCTGGGAGTGTGGTGTTTTCGTCCGTTAGGATAGTAAACTTGTTCATGTTCTGGTGCTTTCAGGGATGGTGGTGTCCCTGGGGTGTGAGAAATTCTGAATCCTTGTATTACCATCAGTTTTAATGTGAATGAAAATTGGAGGCCATTTTTGGCTCCTCCTCTCGAAAAAAGCTCATATTTTCCATGCTCCCTTATTCACACTTAGCACCTCGTAGTATTAACACTAACGTGATCTTTTATAAATTTTACGAAACTTGTACTCTGAAAAACCTTGATGACCCTGTGTGCAAAACAGGCCCATTGAGAAAATCATATCAGTGCAGTTTTCTTATACTCCCTCCGTTCCATTTTAATTGACTCACATATATCTAGATATGGATGTACCTAACACTAAAACGTGTCTAGATGCATCCATATGTAGATATATGTGAGTCAATTAAAATAGAACGGAGGGAGTATGAGATAATGATAATATGTTAAATGATACGAGCACTTGCATAGTATGGCGGTCGTCTAGAATTTTTCTTATAGCTCATCTTTTCCCTGCTCCCGTATTAATACTTAGCACCTCGTAGTATTAACACTAACGTGATCTTTTTTAAATTTTACAAAACCTTTACACTGAAAAACCTAGATCACCCCGTGTGCTAAACAGGCCCATTGATAAAATCATGTCAGTGTGGTTTTCTTATAAGAGATAATGCTCATACGTTAAATGATACGAGCACCTCCATAGTATGGAAGTCGTCTAGATTTTTTTCTTATAACTCATCTTTGCCTTGCTCCCTTATTCACACTTAGCACCTCACGCGTAGTATTAACACTAACATGATCTTTTATAAATTTTAGAAAACCATTACTCTGAAAAACCTAGATCACCCCGTGTGCAAAACAGACCCATTGATAAAATCATGTCACTATGTCACTGTGGTTTTCTTATATGAGATAATGATCATATGTCAAATGATACGAGCACCTCCAGAGTATGGCACTCGTCTAGAAATTTTCTTATAGCTAATCTTTTCCCGGCTCCCTTATTCACACTTAGCACCTCTAGTATTAACACTAACGTGATCTTTGATAAATAGCAACGTTTAATTTAAGCAATAGCCTAACAGATAAAAAAAATACATGTAAAAAAGAAAACAAATAGAAACACTAATAAAAATCATAAATCATATACACATACATTTGAGTATATTTTGCACTGAGCTAGAAAGCCGCAGATAAATTTTTTTTTGTTGAGGAAATAATATTTAAAAAGTTGGTCGAAAAAATATTGTTAGTTTGTTGCATATAGTGGATACAACTTCCAACATTCTTTATGTCTTTTGGGTCAGACAAACTTCAATGGGCCTGATCATTCACAGGCTCGTAAGGAAGCAAATACGAGAGACGGTCCTCATCAGGTTGGACAAACTTAATGCCGAATAGCCATAGACAGGCCCAACTACAAGTGCTAAATATCTTGTTACCCCTACCCTTTTTATAGTCAAATTTACCCATGATGAATCGCATCTTAGAGAATTTACCAGGTAAGAATCTTGATATACATTTTCCCAGAAATAAAGGAGAAACATAATAACATCTGAATTTGGTTTGTCCAGACTACCAGTAAGATGCTAGAGTTTGTGGTTTATTTCGTGATTATCTTGATATGGAATCGGCCTCCTAACGTGAGGCATATGGAAAAAAATATTTCTGTTCCGAGAGTCGAACAGAAACGCAACAGGCACCATGACTGATCCCCATACATGCTGCCACTGCAGGAATAACAAACGCTCTGCTCTCCTGTTGCGGCAACCACACCGTGGCGTGCGGCAAACCTGGGTGCACTGTCTGCGATGATCCATCCACTACGGCTCGTGGGACGGGACGCACCCGACGGAGGCGGTGTACAAGGTGATCGCCGACGGCGTGCTGCACGGGCCGCACGCGTCTCCTCTTCCTCTGGCCAAGACTTGCCCTCCGAGCTGAAGAAACCTCTGCTCTTCTTTGGAACGGTTGAGGAAACCTCTGCTCAGTTTGCTGATATTAGTGGAAGGAAGAAGAAGAAGGAATTGTGTGAATTGTGCGATATCATGCGTGGAATACGGTAACAACTTCGGTTCAGAGTATAGGAGAGGTTACAGATATATTTTGTGTAGAGAAGTAAAGTGTGTCCAATACAAAGTACTATACAGTAGAAGTTTGCACAGCCATTGATGGAAGTTCGTAATTTGTTGGGAATTTCACCAGCATCGCACGTTGCATTCTTCCTCGTGATCACAGTATTTTCGTGAGCAAGTGCCGTAATTTCTGTATGAGCATATCGTGGTTCTGTAGGCGCACGTACAATCCACATGACCCGCGCCGCACGCCGCACGTCCATCTTCCTACCCTGGCCGCGCGAGTATATAGCGCTTCTTTGCATCTACGGAGTAGGAACCTGATCCGATCACACCACTTCATACAGACTACTCGGTTCATGGTGCAAGATTGACTCCGTGGTGCCGACCCAGCTGGTTCGTCAGTCCGACTTCACCATTGCCTGCCGGCCGTGATTACACTCATACCGCGCACGCGCCATGCAGGCTCTCGAGCAGCCGACGATGGCGTCGGAGCTGAGGGCCCTGGCCTGGACGGCGATCCTAGTCCCCGTGTGCGCGGTGTACGCGCGCTCCGCCTGCCGGCGCCTCCCTCCGGGCCGCCGCCGCCTCGCCGCCCTCTTCCCGACATTCCCCATCTTCATCTACCTGCCGTGCCTGTTCAGCTCCCTCCACCTCCGCCTCTTCTCCACCTTCTTCCACACTGGCTGGCCACCAACAAGCTCGTCCTCCTCGCGCTTGGCCTCGGCCCGCTCCACCCTTCCCTCCCGCTCCTCCCGTTCCTGCTTTGTGCCGGCCTCCCCATCAAGCTCCGCGTCCAGGGCCCCACCAGGCAGTCTTCTTCTTCGCCCGTCACCGATTTCGTAATCCCCTGCGCCCGCAGCTTCCTCTTCCTCACCTGCCTCGCTGTGCTCCATCCACACACCGGCTCCCTCCCGCTCTACGTCGTCCACTACCTCTACTGCGCCCAGATCTTCCTCACGCTCGACCTCGTCTTCTCCTCGGTGGGCCTCGTCGCCGCGGCAGCGCTGGACACGGCCATGGAGAGGCAGTTCAGGGCGCCGCTCGTCGTCGCGTCGGTGAACGACTTCTGGGGCAGGCAGTGGAACCTGATGGCGGTGGACCTCCTTCGCGCATCGGCGTACATGCCGGTGCGCGCCAGGTGGAGCCGGGACGCGGGCGTGCTCGCCGCGTTCCTCATGTCCGGCGTCCTCCACGAGCTCCTCTACTGGTACATGACGCTGGAGCCGCCCACGGGCGAGATGCTGCTCTTCTTCACGCTCCACGCTGCCTTCCACGTCGCCGAGCGCTGGGCCAGGGTGGCCGGACTGTGGCGGCCCCCCAAGGCGGCGGCGTACGTTCTCGGCACCACGTTCATGGTTGTCACCATATCGGACCTCTTCTTCGGGCCCTTCATCAGGGCCGGCATAGACGTGCGCATGATGCAGGAGTCCGCCGCGGCGGTGGAGCTCGTTAGGGCTGTCGCTAAGCGTCTCATCATCCGTTCGTTTGGGCCTGTCTCGAGTTAGAGAGAGAGGCGACGATCGATGATTCCATTCAAGACAAATCTTTGACCAAAAATTTGATTAACAATATCTCTATTATGATGTACAAAATTCATATCATTGGATTCATATTGAAAAACACCTTCTAGTGATCCCAATATTATATCAAACAAATATCTTATACTTGGACTAATGCTTGAACGTGTGCGCCTTATTCATGAAAATGGAGTTGGTATACAACTTTGCAGTGTAAGGTTCGATAATTAACTTGATGATGATGTTTATAACATCTGACATTGTCTACTACTCCCTCCGTTTCGAAATACAGTATCACTACAGGAATGCGAGTCTGTGCCGACGGCCAAAGCCTATGCCGACGGCTTTTTGTCGGGGCCGTCGGCACAGGGTCCGACGAGGCCGTCCCGTCGCCCTGGCCGTCGGCATAGGTAAAGCCGTCGCCCATAGCTATGTTTTTTTTTCCTATTTTTCATCTAATATGGAAAAAAAAATTGGAAACCTATGCCGACGGCTTTGCCGTCGGCACAGCCTAAAATTTTAAAATAAAAATTTTGGAAAAAATAATTTTGGAAACCTATGCCGACGGCTTTGTCGTCGGCACAGCTATATTTATTTTCCTATTTTTCATCTAATATGGAAAAATTAATATCTTTAAATCCGTAAATCAAAATTTAACAAATAAAATGTCTAAATTGATTAGAAAAATGAGAGGAATCCAAATATAACATCCATATCATCTTTTTCATCATGTATATGACTTTTTGCAACATGTTTTTGGTACTTGCTTAATAAAAAAGTCATTTTTGACCCTTAAAAAATGAAAAATGATATTTATAATAATATTTTAAAAATTGTTTTTGGCAACAATGTTTGCCATACAAAGACACACCTATGAGTCAAATATGGGCACATTATTACAAACTATGGCACGGGGATGACCATAACTTGGTCATTTGACTCGAAACTTATACATGTTTATAGATGATTGACATTTTTGTGAAGAAGTTTTTTGTAAACTTTGTCAAAACTCAAGTTTATCATTTATCCTAAAAACTAGTACACAAAAAGGTACTCCAAGCCAAAGGATTTCATTTTTTGACTATTTTTCACTTTCTTTTATTTTGTTGAAAAAACGGTCAAAATGACCACCGTGCCTATTCATTAAAAGGGGTTGCATTTTTCAAAACTATCAACGGTTCTGTGATATAACCACTACTGGTGTATCTTAAAATGAATCTTGTTAAAATTTCAGAGCAAACTATCACACACTTGTAGTTCAAAATTCAATTACTTTCGAAAAATAGGCATAAAGTCATTTAAATAGGCGAAATTAGATAAAAACCTAGAAAATTCCTAATATTGCTGGATTGTCCATAAAATATGGTCTACTTTGTGTTATAATTGGATGGGTGCCATTTTCCACCATATTTTTTGTACTTGCTTCACAAAAAATGTCATTTTTGACAATTAAAAAATGAAAAATGATATTTATAAAACTGATTTGAAAAACCTCAGTTCTGCAACATTGTTTGTCATACCAAGACACACCTATGTGTCAAATATGGGCACATTATCACAAACTATGACATGGGGCTGACCATAACTTGGTCATTTGATTCGAAACTTATACATGTTTATAGATGATTGACCTTTTTGTGAATAAGTTTTTTTGTAAACTTTGTCAAAACTCAAGTTTATCATTTATCCTAACAATTAGTACACATGAAGGTACTTGCTGCTGACTGATGACGTGAAACACATGTTCGTTGGGAGACCCCAAGAGGAAGGTATGATGTAGTCAGCAGCAAGTTTTCCCTCAGAAAGAAACCAAGGTTATCGAACCAGTAGGAGCAACAACTCTTCAGAAGGTTGTCAACGGCGCCAGAAAAATAGTGTTGTTGATGGGAGTCTGGACTGTTGACGTGGAATCTGCACACAACACAATCAAACTACTTTGCCCCAACGAAACAGTGAGGTTGTCAATCTCACTGGCTTGCTGAAAACAAAGGATTAAACGTATGGTGTGGAAAATGAGTATTAAATTGCAGAGAATGAAAAAGGAACAGTTTGCAGTTTGTGGTTGTTTAATCAGTGTAAAAGAATGGACCGGGGTCCACAGTTCACTAGTGGTGTCTCTCCATAAAAGATAACTAACATGTTGGGTGAATAAATTACAGCTGGGCAATTGATGAATAGTGAGCGCATGACAATGCATATACATGACATGTTGACTACTATGATATTTAATTGGGCATTACGACATAATACATAGATCGTTATCCAACAGCATCTATGACTAATAATCCACCGCCGGGTTGTCATCCGAGTTCCCCATTGGTATTAAGTTGCAAGCAACGGATAATTGCATTAAGTAAAGTGCGTAATGTAAACAAACACATATGTCCGTGGACATAGCATCGTTAGGTTATCCCTAGTGGCAACAGCACATCCACAACCTTAGAACTTTCTGTCACTGTCCCAGGTTAAACGGAGACATGACCCACTATCTAGCATAAATACTCTCTCTTGGAGTTACAAGCATCTACTTGGCCAAAGCATCTACGAGTAACGGAAAGCATGCAAGATCTTAAATAACATATAAGATAGATTGATAATCAACTTGACATAATATTCAATATTCATCGGATTCCAGCAAACACAACATGTATCATTACAATAATATGATCTTGATCATGTAGGGCAGCTCACAAGATCTAAACATGATGGCACAAAGTGGAGAGACAACCATCTAGCTACTGCTATGGACCCGTAGTCCAAGGATGAACTACTCACGCATCACTCCGAAGGCAGGCATGGCGATGTAGAAGCCTCCGGTGACGATTCCCTCTCCGGCAGGGTGCCAGGAAGAGGTTCTGAACCCTCCCGAGCTAGGGTTGACGACGGCGGCGTCTCTGGAACTTTTCGTGGATATTTGCTCAGGTACTTAGGGTTTTCGCGTCGGGGGGAATAAGTAGGCGAAAGGGCGGCGGCTGGAGAGGCATGTGGGGCCCACACCACCCCAGGGCGCGGCAGAGGGGGGGCCCCGCGCCCTGGCCACGTGTGGGGCCCACGTGGCTCCTCTCCGTCGCCTCTTTGGTCCGTCAGGTGTGTTCTGGTAAAATAGGGACTCCCGTGTAGTTTCGTCCAATTCCGAGAATATTTCCAGACTAGCTTTTCTGGAATACAAAAACAGCGGAAAACAGGAACTGGCACTTCGGCATCTTGTTAATAGGTTAGTCCCAAAAAATGTATAAAAGTGATATAAAGTAGATGCAAAACATGTAGCAATTGGTATAAAACAAGCATGGAACATCAAAAATTATAGATACGTTTGAGACGTATCACTGACTACATCATACCTTCCTCTTGGGGTCTCCCAATGAACGTGTGTTTTACGTCATCAAGCTATTTTTCTGGCGCCGTTGCCGGGGAAGTACTCATCATCACCATCATCATCATCCTCAAATACACTCCCGTCAACCAGGCGCCAGCATATTTTTCTGGCGCCGTTGCCGGGGAGACAGCAGTCTTCTGCAAGGGGAGTTTCACGCTTCCAATCTCTTTACTTTGTTTTTGTCTTGCTTAGTTTATTTTATTTTATCTTGTTTGCTTTCAATTATCAAAAACACAAAAAAATTAGTTACTTGCATCTAGTTTACTTTCAAGTTATTTTCTGTACTGTTTTTATTTCTGCTAAAATGAGTACTCCTGAGAACACTAAGTTGTGTGATTTCACTAGCACGAACAACAATGATTTCATATGCACACCTATTGCTCCACCTGCTGCTTCAGCAGAATTTTATGAAATTAAACCTGCACTTTTAAATCTTGTTATGAAAGAGCAATTTTCTGGTGTTAGTACTGATGATGCTGCTGTTCACCTTAATAACTTTGTTGAACTTTGTGAAATGCAAAAGCTCAAGGAAGTAGATGGTGATATTATTAAACTGAAACTTTTTCCTTTCTCCTTGAGAGGACGTGCTAAAGAATGGTTGCTATCTTTGCCTAGAAATAGTATTGATTCATGGACTAAATGCAAAGATGCTTTTATTGGAAAATATTATCCTCCTGCTAAGATTATTTCTTTGAGAAGTAGCATAATGAATTTTAAGCAATTTGATAATGAACATGTTGCTCAAGCATGGGAGAGAATGAAATCATTGGTTAAAAATTGTCCCACTCATGGACTGACTACTTGGATGATCATCCAAACCTTCTATGCAGGATTAAATTTTTCTTCGAGGAATTTATTGGATTCGGCCGCTGGAGGTACCTTTATGTCCATCACTTTGGGTGCTGCAACAAAGCTTCTTGATGATATGATGATTAATTATTCTGAGTGGCACACCGAGAGAGCTCCAACAGGTAAGAAGGTAAATTCTGTTGAGGAAACCTCCTCCTTGAGTGCCAAAATTGATACTATTATGTCTATGCTTGCAAATGGTCAAACACATGTTGATCCAAATAATGTTCCTTTGCTTCTTTGGTTGCTCAAGAAGAGCATGTTGATGTGAACTTCATTAAAAATAATAATTTCAACAACAATGCTTATAGGAATAATTTTGGTAATAGCAATTATAGGCCCTATCCTTCTAATAGTGGCAATGGTTATGGAGATTCCTATGGTAGAACAAGAATGCCTAGTGAGGAAAGGATGCTAGAAATTGAAAAGGCCACTAAAATTTTTATGCAAAAGCAATATGAGCAAAACCAACTGTTTACTAGACTATGGATGAACAATCTGCTATGCTAAAAAATATAAGCCATCAACTTGAGAATTTGAATAGGGAGATTTCTGGTTTGCAAGGTAAAATTTCTCATGCTGAAACTTGTATTTCATTGATGTCAGAAACACAATCCTCTTTGATTAATAAGATGGCAGCTAAGCCCGAAACAATTGAGAGTAATACCTTTGCCGTAGCCAATGCTATACAAGTTAAAATTGATAACAATGTGAGGATGTTAGCTGAATTGCATGCTAGATGGGAAAGAGAGGATGAAATTGCTAGAAAGAACAATATTGCTAGAGTTTATACTATTACTACTTCTGAAAATGCTTCAAACTCAAGTGTTAACAAACCTCCTACCATTAATGGCAAGATAGTTGGTGTTGGTAATGTTTCCACTTCTATTGCAAAATGTCCTAAATTGCCTGATAACTCTGAAACTGTCCTTGATAAAGATGCTGAAATTTCTAGCAATAAGGAAGAGAATAATTCCATTACTTTTGATGATAATGACTTTGATTTTGATGGTTGCAATATTTCTGAAGTAATTAAGTTCTTGCAAAAGCTAGCTAGAAGTCCTAATGCTAGTGCTATAAACATGGCTTTTACTAAACATATTACTAATGCTCTCATACAAGTTAGGGAAGAGAAATTAAAACATGAAGCTTCTATCCCTAGGAAGTTAGAAGATGGTTGGGAGCCCATCATTAAATTGAAATTGAATGACTTTGATTGCAATGCTTTGTGTGACCTTGGTGCTAGTATTTCTGTTATGCCTAAAAGATTATATGATATGCTTGATTTAGCACCTTTGGAAAATTGTTACTTGGATGTTCACCTTGTTGATTCTACTATTAAAAAACCTTTGGGAAGAATTGATGATGTTCTTATCATGGTTAACAACAATTATGTCCCCGTTGATTTTATTGTCTTGGATATTGAGTGCAATCCATCATGCCCTATTGTGCTGGGAAGACCTTTTCTTAGGACTGTAGGTGCTATTATTGATATGAAAGAAGGGAATATAAAATATCAATTTCCTCTCAAGAAAGGTATGGAACACTTTCCTAGGAAGAAGATTAAGCCACCTTATGATTCTATTGTTCGAACAAATTACAATGTTGATGCTTCTTCACTTGGTAATACTTGATGCATGCTTTGTGCCTAGCTAAAAGGCGTTAAAGAAAAGCGCTTATGGGAGGCAACCCATTTTATTTTTCTGCAATTTTTCTTTTATTGAGTCAAGGAGTTTGTTTACTTCTGTAGCAACTCCTTTGTATCTTTATTTTCTCGCATTGTTGTGCCAAGAGTAGCCTCTAATGATAAGATGATGCTTAATTTTGATTGCTGCGCAGAAACAGATTTTTGCTGTTCACTGTACGAAATTCCTAAAATCACCAGATTGTTAAAAATCTGAAATTTTTGTGCGTAATCTTTATGAATGTCTGAAACTTTCATTAGTTCAGAGTTTCTCGATCTGAGCGTCGTAAGTGCCTCGAAAAAATTCGTCTTTGCGGACTGTTCTGTTTTAGACAGATTATGCCTTTTTATTTTTCGCATTCTCTCTTTTACTAGTGTTGAGTGAAATTCTTTTTTGGGTGGAAGAGCTTCACATAACATCAGTGGCTGTAGCTAATGTTTAAAGTAACAAATCATATTGCGTCTTTACAGAACATGTGAATTTTTGATTATGCACTAACCCTCTAATGAGATCTACTTTGAGTTTGGTGTGACGGAAGTTTTCAAGGGTCAAGAGAGAAGGATGATATAATAGGATCAAGAAGAGTGAAGAGCTTAAGCTTGGGGAGGCTCCCATGGATCTCCCCAGCATATTTCAAGAAGACTCAAGCGTCTAAGCTTGGGGATGCCCAAGGCATCCCCTTCTTCATCGTCAAAATTATCAGGTCATCTCTAGTGAAACTATATTTTAATTCTTTCACATCATATGTGCTTTTCTTGGAGCGTCTGTGTGCTTTTTATTTTCAGTATTGCACTTTTATTTTCAATAAAGCTTGACTGGACCCTAGCATTCTTGATTGGGAGAGAGACACGCTCCGCTTTTTCATGAGAATACTCCTATTCTTCACTTATATTTGTTGAGTATTCATATCTAGCGCTGTTCAGCTTTTAGCTCTTGTTTTCATGTATCTCTTGTCAGAGCTATTAGCTTTCTTTTGTAGAAAGTACTCTCTTGCTTCACTTATATTTGTTTGGAGAGTTGATGAAATAAATTGATTGGTGTTTGGTTGGTTCAGAAAATGTTGCATGTGGTAATTGGTATAAGGAAAAACTTGCTTAATCTTGTAGATCACTAAAATGGATAACTTGATGCTTGTCAATTGTTTTGAGTTAACAAGTAGATCATGATTAAATTGTGCATCACATGAGTTAAGCCTATTAGTGAAGAACTACCGTAAAGCTTGTTGAAAATTTGGTTTGCATCGTGGTACTCTAAGGTCTAGATATTTTCTAATAACAGGGTTTGGTTAACAAGGAAGACGGTATGAAGTCTTATAACGTTTGCAATATGTTTGTCATATAAAACTTGGTGTACGGGTTGATATTCTTGTTTGCTTACATAACCTTGCTAGCCTAAACTCTGTACTGAGAGGGAATGCTTCTCGTGCATCCAAATCCTTGAGCCAAAATCCATGCCATTTGTGTCCACCATAACTACCTATATGTGGTATTTCCTTGCCACTCCAAGTAAATTTTTCATGTGCTACCTTTAAATTATTCAAAATGTTATTATTCCCTTTTTGTGTCAATGTTTACTAGCTCATGAGGAATTAGTGTGGTTATTCTTTATTCTATTTGTCGAGTGGACTTTTACACCTGGACTAGTGGCATATACATCCGCTTATCCAATAACTTGCAAAAAGAGCTGGCAACGGGGTGCCCAGTCCCAATTAATTACAACTTTAACCAATTAATTCTCTTCACACTTTTGCCCTGATTCATCAGTAAGCAATGACAAACAGTGAAATACCTGAATGTGTGTAAACCAAAGAGAAAGAGGGATGATCTGCCTTGCTGGTAGAAATAACGTCCTTCATGGGAGCCGCTCTTAAAAGTCCGTTCGACAGGTAGAATACTGTTCTCACCCGCTACCATTCGTTGACAATTAACAAACACCTCTCAAAAATAGATACTCCTCCATGGTATGTGATTGATGGAAGGCACCCGAGGATTCGGTTAGCCATGGCTTGTGTTAGCAAGGTTGGGAGGAGTATCAAATATTTTATGCAATCTCTATATGCTTTCAAAAACCTAAAAGCTCTAGCACATGATTTAATCCCTGCTTCCCTCTGCGAAGGGCCTTTCTTTTACTTTTATGTTGAGTCAGTTTTCCTATTCTTTCTGTCTTCCACAAGCAAACACTAGTGTCAACTTTGTTACAACATGCGTTATATGCAATGTATTGGACTTGTTATACTACTTTGTGTTGACAATATCCATGAGATAAATATGTTGAAAGTTGAAGCAAATGCTGAAACTAAATTCTTCCTTTGTGTTGATTAAATACCTTTTATTAGAAACTATTGCTTTATGAGTTAACACTTATGCAAAACTGTTTGATGCTTGTCTCGAAAGTACTATTCATGAAAACGTTTAGCTTGTGTGATTCATTGTTTACTCATTATCTATTTGTAGCAAATTATAGACCATTGACTTGGATCACTTCATTCATTTACATGTGCCTTGCAATATTATATGATCAAGATTATGATAGTAGCATGTCACCTCAAAAATTATTTGTTTTTATCGTTTACCTACTCGAGGACGAGTAGGAACTAAGCTTGGGGATGCTGATACGTCTCAAACGTATCTATAATTTTTGATGTTCCATGCTTGTTTTATACCAATTGCTACATGTTTTGCATCTACTTTATATCACTTTTATACATTTTTTGGGACTAACCTATTAACAAGATGCCGAAGTGCCAGTTCCTGTTTTCTGCTGTTTTTGTATTCCAGAAAAGCTAGTCTGGAAATATTCTCGGAATTGGACGAAACTACACGGGGTCCCTATTTTACCAGAACTCACTGACGGACCAAAGAGCGAGGAGAGGAGCCACGGGGCCCCACACGCCAGGGCGCGGGCCCCCCTCTGCCGCGCCCTGGGTGGTGTGGGCCCCTCGGGTCTCCAGCCGCCGCCCTTTCGCCTACTTATTCCCCCCGACGCGAAAACCCTAAGTACCTGAGCAAATATCCACGAAAAGTTCCAGAGACGCCGCCGTCGTCAACCCTAGCTCGGGAGGGTTCAGAACCTCTTCCCGGCACCCTGCCGGAGAGGGGAATCGTCACCGGAGGCTTCTACATCGCCATGCCTGCCTCCGGAGTGATGCGTGAGTAGTTCATCCTTGGACTACGGGTCCATAGCAGTAGCTAGATGGTTGTCTCTCCACTTTGTGCCATCATGTTTAGATCTTGTGAGCTGCCCTACATGATCAAGATCATATTATTGTAATGCTACATGTTGTGTTTGCTGGGATCCGATGAATATTGAATATTATGTCAAGTTGATTATCAATCTATCTTATATGTTATTTAAGATCTTGCATGCTTTCCGTTACTCGTAGATGCTTTGGCCAAGTAGATGCTTGTAACTCCAAGAGAGAGTATTTATGCTAGATAGTGGGTTCATGTCTCCGTTTAACCTGGGACAGTGACAGAAAGTTCTAAGGTTGTGGATGTGCTGTTGCCACTAGGGATAACCTAACGATGCTATGTCCACGGACATATGTGTTTGTTTACATTACGCACTTTACTTAATGCAATTATCCGTTGCTTGCAACTTAATACCAAGGGGACTCGGATGACAACCCGGCGGTGGATTATTAGTCATAGATGCTGTTGGATAACGATCTATGTATTATGTCGTAATGCCCAATTAAATATCATAGTAGTCAACATGTCATGTATATGCATTGTCATGCGCTCACTATTCGTCAATTGCCCAGCTGTAATTTGTTCACCCAACATGTTAGTTATCTTTTATGGAGAGACACCACTAGTGAACTGTGGACCCCGGTCCATTCTTTTACACTGATTAAACAACCACAAACTGCAAACTGTTCCTTTTTCATTCTCTGCAATTTAATACTCATTTTCCACACCATACGTTTAATCCTTTGTTTTCAGCAAGCCAGTGAGATTGACAACCTCACTGTTTCGTTGGGGCAAAGTAGTTTGATTGTGTTGTGTGCAGATTCCACGTCAACAGTCCAGACTCCCTCAACAACACTATTTTTCTGGCGCCGTTGACAACCTTCTGAAGAGTTGCTGCTCCTACTGGTTCGATAACCTTGGTTTCTTTCTGAGGGAAAACTTGCTGCTGACTACATCATACCTTCCTCTTGGGGTCTCCCAACGAACGTGTGTTTCACGTCATCAAGCTATTTTTCTGGCGCCGTTGCCGGGGAAGTACTCATCATCACCATCATCATCATCCTCAAATACTCTCCCGTCAACCAGGCGCCAGCAATGTCATATTTGGATTCCTCTCATTTTTCTAATCGATTTAGACATTTTATTTGTTAAATTTTGATTTACGGATTTAAAGATATGAATTATTCCATATTAAATGTAAAAAGGAGAATATGGTTGAAAATATGATTTAAAGATATGAGTTATTCAAATATTATTATTACATAATCATTGTTATTTATTCAACTAAATTTTCAAAATTTAAACAATAAAAAGTGTAACATCATGATCCGGGGTTAATATGGTTGATAAGATACTAATATCAGTAAGTTCTAACATCTCATTTGGAAACTAATTTGGAAGGAATTCAAAAGTTAAGCGCGCTTGGGCTGGAGCAATTTAAGATGAGTGACCGAACGGGAAGTTTGACCGGGGTAAGTACTTTGACCTTAAATTGTGTGTAATATGTAATTAGAGATTATGTGTGGCTAATTGGGAAATTTCAAAATAAAAAGACAAAAATTCAAATTTCAGTGTAAAATTAAAAAAAAATTGGAAAAAATAATTTTGGAAACCTATGTCGATGGCGGCATAGCCTAAAAATAAAAAAATTAATTTTTTTTAAAAATAAAAAAAATTGAAAAAAAATATTGAAAACATATGCCGACGGCTCGACCTATGCCGACGGCTTTCTAGGCTGTGCCTACGGGCACCTACGCCGACGGACCTATGCCGACGGCTTTCGGAGCTGTGCCGACGGCCTGCCGTCGGCATAGGTCTTCATTCCTGTAGTGTATGTTTTACCATTTGTCCACATTCATATGTATACAAATGTATGTACACACGTTTTAGTGTGTACTTTCACTCATTTCAGTATGCATCAAAACAACATGTGAAACTCTTAAAACATTTTACATTTAGTAACGGAGTGAGTAATTGCAAAATCGTACTAGTAATCACATGCGTGCGCTACTTTTTACATACAACGCCACTATATCATTTTTAAGATACCAAAGAAGCCAACTAATAAACAATACTTCCTCTGTTCCATAATATAAGACGTTTTAGATCTCACATATATTGTCTAAATGCATGATACATGAGTGAACATGCACACTAAAATATGTCTACATACATCTACATATATGTGAACATGCACATATGCTAAAACGCCATATATTGTGGAACGGAGGGAGTATATGTTTACACATTTGGAAACCTCTTATGTTCTAGGGTAATTAAGTGTTGCATGTGTTTCCTTTTTCTTTACCTCATCCTACGCGGCAGCGAGCCTTCCTCACGCGCGGAAATTAGGGGCAAAATTGGGGGATCACATATTTGCCGCTCTATGCAGGCAGCAGCGCTACTCCTGCCTACCCCGCACGTACTTGGGCTCGGCCCAATTTCTGTTCCCTGCTCGCTGTGTTCTCTCGACCGTTTCTGTACATACATTCCGTTGTTTTTTCTTGAACCTGTTGGGCAGGCCCCACCGGTTTCCCTGAGATCTGCTCTTTTAGATTTCTTGTTTTATATTAATAACTGTTTTACACTATCTTGTGACCAACGAAATATTCCATATTGTCACAATATATATATGTTAAGTTGTATGAAAAATAATGAACATTGTGAACAATTTTTTCAACCCTAGTTAACGTTTTTTGAATCCATTAACGAACTTTTTTCGAACCCGTTAACATGTGAATATATTCTGAATCAGTGAATGTACTATTTTTGTAGCCCGCGAACATTTTTTTGTACAATAAAATTTATTTCGTAACATGTAAACTTATTTTAAAAGATTTATGAATTTTACATACACATATCTCAATAAAATGTTCATGAAACAATAAAAAGGGGAATTAAAAAGTAAATGAAACCATGAACATTTTTTACCACCCTGGACATTTTCTAAATCCAGTGAACATGTTTTTTTCAAAACTAAATAAAGGTCATGAACATTTTTGAGCCCTCGTGACTATTTTTTAAATCCGTGAACATTTTAGTATGAACATTTTTTTCAAACCTTATAAACATTTTTTGAACCACATGAAAATCTTTTTCATAATCTCTAGAACCTTTTAGTACCCGGTGAACATTTTATAGAACTCGTGAACTTTTTTAAACCCGTCAATACTTTTTTGAATCCAAGATTTTTTTTGAACCCGTGAACACTCTTTGAACTCGCGAAAAAATAAACATTTATACTACTATAAATAAAATTAAATCCGCAACAAAAATAGAAAAGAACAAATAAAAAAGAAAGAATAAAATAAAAGGGGAAAGTTTAACAAAACAGAAGGAAGCACCCAACTGCGCAAAAAACGCTGAGCCCTTGCCTTGGGGTGGCAAAACGCTCCCATGGTTTAAACCGGTTGAAGCTAGTCTTTTTTTTTGCAGTCGTTTGAAAATTATGATTGAGTTGTGAAGGGAGCTCCCATCAACCGGTTTCCATTGGTTCCACGGTTTGGGTTTCAAATTTTGCACACCGGTAGCCTTAGCGTGGCGGCTCTAGCATAAGATTGGTGGGGGTGACAAGCTTAAAAAATCCCTATTAGGTTTCGCATTTAGCCAAGTATAGTAAAAACACTACTATTTAAAAGAACTTATATTTTTGGAGGGTTGTCGTGGCACTCCCACTAGATACGCCCCTGCCTCTCAGGATCTCACGGAGGGTTCATCAAACGATGGCCAAAGATTCCAGGCCTCACCGATTCGACGGCGTGAAGTTGGGAAAGTGGTTGCTAGAACTCGACGGCAAGCCCAAGTAGTGGCAGTGTCGACAACAAATTGAAACTAAAGATTCAACCGTCCCGTTCAAGCAATGGACAATTTGCAAATCAATTCGAAAGTCTAAACTCAGGTGCAACCAGTTGCTTTAGTAGTCCCCCAATAGGCGCTCTAGTACCAAGTCATCATAGCAAAGTCTGTTTTTTTCTTCTAGGACAAGTATATAAACAATTAGATGATGATGGCGGGACCTCCAGGCAGCCTAGGCCTGCAACGTGGCAAGAAAATGCATCAAGTTCTGCTGGTCACACAAAAGAGGTTAACTAGGGTGAAATTTATTTTGAACCAGCTGATCGGAAAAAAATCTAAGTTACACCGACAATCCTAAAAGAGATATGGCTAATTTTGCCGGTTTCCACGACACAAGTGGAGATGTGCTTTTCAACAATGAATATTGTCAAGAATGTGACAAGGAATAAAATGGGCTAGTAATTCATGAATGATTGTCTAATTTGATTTGTGGAGAAAGTCAAATTTTCCACTATTATTAAGAATGTCGTGATTGATCAGCTTAAGAAGAGAAGGATAAAATGTGAGTCTCATCTCCTATTTATCTTACCATATCGTCTCACCTCAATCATAATATATTATAACGTTGTGAGCGTAGTTTCTCATTATTTTTATTTAAGCGGGGGATTTGTCATGCCATCTAACTCATATGTCTTGTCTTGTCTTGTATGGTTGTACATTGTGGGCACTTACACTGTATTTTAACGTTGTATTATGGTATGGGAGATGGTGTGGCCATAATACAGAAAGAAAAAATAAAAGGAACAAGGAACAAAAACATACTTTTATATAATTACCTTAATATTTTTCGTGTTATTTAAATTTAAAAATATGAGTTTGCACCAAGTTGATATGTTTCCATTTTTATCAAGCTTCTTATGTTTACTTGGAGAAACCACGGAGTCACAATCAGAAAAAACATGTACATAACAGCATAAAAATGGAGGGAAGAAAGATCTTCCGCACACTTCAAACAACATGTACTCCTTCCGATCTATAATGAGTGTCGCTGATCTAGTACAACTTTGTACTAAATTAACGACACTTATTACACGTTGAGAGAGTATGTAGCTAGCGTGATCAATCAAACACATAAATAGTAAATGGGCCAAGCCTAGATAAAAGCTCTAACGAGAGTGGGGTTACGCGTAGTGCCACAAACCGACGCTAGGACCGATGAATAGGAGCTCCCGTCTGTGCATTTATAGCAAATTAACGCGTGTATCTTGGTTGATGTAGGCCCAGTTTGATTAGGCTTATTTCTGACTTTTTGGACTTTGACTTATAAGGCAAAACACCTATTTAGATGTTTTTGATTTTTTGACTGGATTTACACGATCGTATAAGTCAAATACCAAACCACACCTAGTTAGATATTTTTGTGGTTTATAGCCAAAATTAAAAAAAAATGTCTCACCAAACAACCCCATAGTCCGATTGGGGCTGGCGACTGGAACACGCTCTGTAGCTCTGCAAAACACCGGCGATGGGTCGTAAGGTACCGAAACGAGCAGGATGTACTACATCCGTTCCTAGTTTTTTTTTAGATTTTTCTTGATTCGTACAAATGTACACGTATCTAGACATATTTTAGTATGTAGGTTCACTTATCCCCATATGTAGGCAACCTTGAGATATATCTAAAAGGTTGTACGAGTATATTATACTCCCTCTGTCCCAAAATAAGTGTCTCAAAGTTGTCCAAAAGTGAATGTATCTATACTTGTTTCATGTCTAGATACATCCACTTTTTGACAAATCTAAGACAGTTATTTTGGGACGGAGGGAGTAGAACGGAGGAGTACTCTGGAAGCGAGGAATCTCTCCATACGTACGTGTAGCAAGCCACCGAGATCGATGTCATCGTTTCAGAGTGAGTGATCGTGTAGGAATCTAGTCCGTAGAGTGAGCATCACGGTGTAGTCCATACGGAAAGGCGGGTCGAGTCTATGCTGGCTAAAGTTTGGAGCGAGTGATCTGGTTGAGGTCAGGCATGGGCAATCTGTTCTAACGTGTCAACTGTCAACAACTTCTAGTAAGTACTAGTAGATGATTTCAGTTGCTGCTTTCAGTTGTATCAGCTTTTTCTTTATTTCCGATACGTATATTTCAGTTGTATCAGTTATTTCTTTATCTCACTCCGAAAATTTGATGCTTGGGAAGACGCCATTGGTAGAATTTCCAAAGAGCTTACATTTTGAATCAGAGGCAGTGTTATTTTCATAAGAGGTATTTCAACACAATACATCCTCGACCACAAAATAGAAAAAAGGAAAAATCATCACACGGCGAGGTTACCCTCCTCGTGATCGTTCAACACCCAGTGTCCAGTGGCGTTCTTCACCATGCCCTTGTTATTCTCCGCCCACCAATTGGCCGGCACGGGTACTGGTCCTTGAGCGCGTCCTCTTCCTTGTTCACGAGCGCCACGTCGCGTTGGACCTCCAGGCTGAACCCCGCGCCGTCGCCGGCGCCCTGCGTGCCCGCGACGGCGTGCAAGTAACACTCGAGGTTGTGCCACTGCGCGGGGCCCGCCGGATCCTTGAGGTACGGCGACTTGCGCGTGTCGACGAGCAGCTCCGCGCCGACGTCGCGGTAGAACAGGGACGGCAGGATGGTGGGCACGATGTCCAGGGCGTTGCGGACGCGGAGCAGGCTTAGGGCGCCGGCGCCGGCCATGTAGTCGAAGGCCTTCTTGAATTGCTCGTCGCCGACGCGGGGCCCGCCGAAGAGGATGGCCGTGACGGGCACGGGCGATCGGGACGGACCTTGGACGTTGAATCCGTTGGCGACCAGGTCGACGGCGTTGAGCGTGGAGAGTGCGGCTCCGAGGCTGTGGCCCGTTAAGGTGATGCTGTAGTTCTCGTTCTTGTATGTATCCAGTAGCCTTCTTACTTCAGCCAGTACCTGTGTAAAATTTTGGAGCATGTGATTTTTTGTTATTTTCTTTTGAACTTTGAATTCAGTGTATGAAATGCAGATGCTCCAAGCAGGTTCCCTTGCTCTTCCTGCTCTGCTAGAGAAAACCAGCAACCCCTATTAACACAACACCATGTGCAGTTCAGAGAAACAGGGTTTGTCGGTCGATTTGGGCAAGAATTCAGCAGAATGAGTGTGAAACGTGCCGCTTTCCACTGTGCAGTTTCCTACGTCGTCTTCAATGCGCTGCGTTGGTAGTGTCGTTATCTAACTTCAGTCGGATCATAGATATTCGGATGACACAACAACGCGTCCCAAGCTTGACGAGGACCCATGCAGAAGTGTGGACGAATTTATGCGCTACAGAAGACCACCGAGCTACTCTAGCAGCTGGGAAGGACTACAAGTACTACCAAAATATTCCAATCATAGGACAATAAACCCCATGCAAAAGTGTGGACTGATTTATGCGCCATAGAAGAACAGCGAACTACTCCAGCTAGGACTACAGGTGCCAAACTATTCTAGTTCTAGGATTGTAAGACCCATGCAAAAGGGTGGACGAATTTATGCACTACAGAAGAGCGGCGAACTACTCCAACTGGGAGCCTGGGACTACCGTCTACCGGTACCAAGAAATTCCAGTTCTAGGACAGAACTGATTAGAGAATTAAGATGCATGCTATATTTACCGCCTTCAGAAGTGCAGATAATGTAAGACTGTCGACATGAGAAGTCACAACAAAATTAAATTTACCTGCTCGCGCGCGCTCTGCTTGTTGAACCGCGACGTGGAGTTCTTGGACATGTACACGGACAGGAACCCCCTGTGCACGGACGGCTGCGACCAGCCGCTGCCCGGTCCGACGACGCCGGCCGCCGGCACCAGCAGGAAGTCCAGGTCGCTGACCCACTCCACCGTCCGCCTCGTCGCGCGCCATGCCACCACGATGTCCCGCCTCCCGAGCGCCGCGGCGCCGGCGTCGGTGGCCACCGCGACGTACCCCATCCAGTTGGACTCCGTGCTCCACGCGCCCGCCGGTGCCGGCCTCGTCATGAACCCGTCGGGCAGCCGGTCGCCCGACGTTGCGTAGATGAACCTCGTGACGCGGTACGTGGCCGGGTCGGACGCCTGGACCTTGTAGAAGAAGGAGGACGGACCGTACCGGGAAGAACCGGCGTAGGGCGACGCCGGGTCACCGATGAAGGCGTCCGACGTCGCCTGCGCCAGCTCGCCGTAGCGGATGATGGTGCGCCGGACTTCGATGTCGAGGGGGTCTAGGAGGCCGTTCCATTGGTTGCTGCCGCTGATCTCCCTCCACCTTTCAGCAGTTGCAAGGTCCGAGAGAAGGGTGACGAGCAATACAGAGAGCTGCAGATACGGGTACATTTGGGATACTTTGATTGTCGGCATGCAACCAAAAGGAGAAGAGTTTTGATGGCACAAGCTGGCTGCAAGCAAGTATGGATGCCACTGGCTCTCCCAGAAGCGAAGAACGTGCAGAGGAAGGCCGAAAGCAAAAAGGATTGAAGAACGAAATGGTGTACCTTGGAGAAGGAAGAGAAAGAATCAAGGAAGGAATATATAGGCAACCGGGAAAGAATGGTGAACATACTTTCGTTTCACAGGATTCCAGAAGTGTAGGAATAAAAAAAAAAGGATTGGATTTACAATATTCTAAGAGGTAGCTTGGTAGCCATCATTTTTTTCAGGCGAAATCTTGGAATTCATTTGTGATTCTGTAGCCAACTTGTTTGGTTGTCATGAAAATAGACATGTTATTCATTTGAAATTGCAACAAATGACTATGGTATGTTATGTACATTTTTTATCTCTATCCTTGTCATTTCACTTGCCAAATGAAATGAAATGATGGGTGCCAAGAGTAGTCCCGGCCTCTCCTACCGTTTGACGAAGAAATGAAAGGAAAAACTAGACAATAAAGTCGAACAAAAAAAAAAATAGACACAACCTACCTCCCGACATGAACTTCATAAACGTAACACAAATCTTATGACAACTGACTGAAACAAATGAGAAGTACACAACTTTTAACCAAGACCTTCAAAAAGGGTTCGTCGTCTCATGTCAGCTGATGATGACAAGTCTTACCGTATGTTAAACTTGTGATTTGTATTCACAAAGGCGAGTTTTGAGCCACCACTTTCAATAAAAACACTACGCATGCGCATCAATATTAATGGATCAGGAATCTAGTGTTTTCCACAGGAGTGTCTGTATACTTGTTGCGGAATACATCATTTTTCATTAATATTTCTATCACTGATTATATCTTGCTAGTCCGATACCAATGAACGAGATTGAAAAAGGAAACATCCCATAGCGTTCTGATTCTACTCACTGCCGCACACCCTTCGATCCACCTCATGCGGTGACAAAGGGATGCCTTCCTGTTGAAGCCAACAACATGTTTGCATGACGAGTCTGCGTGAAGCCCCGCTTATCACTTGCAAGCCCGATCGAACCCGGTCGAATATGGACGGGCGTCCCATACTGTTGCTGGCTGCAAAAACTCAGTGGTCCAGGAAGGTGGCATCCCATGCGCTGTCGTCATGGCAAGCAATGGAGCCAATCGGCCAAATGTGGTAACAATCTCAGGATCCAGCCGCTGCGCCGTCCACGCGACCACAACATGTCGCCGCCATCGATGATCCAGGGCCGCCACACATGTTTCTAATTTCCGACGACCTTGGAGGGCTGACACGAGAGGGTTGTGTTTTCTTGATATGCACCATAAGTTAAAGTTACACATTTCTTCAGTCATTGCATGGTTTCAAAGATGTGCAACTACCCATGTTGCCATTCGAGAAAGAGTCAATGACCATGATCGTCCTCCCCCTAAAATCATGATCGACGGATAAGAAACGAAAATGTCCCTACTGACTTATAATTGGAGAGACCCAACAAATACTCATCGTTGGAATGGATTGCATTTTATTATAAGATTAAAACTATGTTTTATCATAGACAAAAGCAAAGAAAACTCACCACTAAGTAAGGTATGAGTGATTAATCATCACGAAAGGTAGGGCATATTAATCTTATGAAAAATTACTATGGATTGTAGAATTGAAGTCAAACATTTCCATATAGAAAGTTTTCTAAAGATAGATTCTCCGAAAAGGCCTTATGTGAGCCAAGTTTTTTTTTTTTTTGGTAGGAGCTTCTTTTTTACAAAGTTTTTAGAGACCGGTAACAGAAGAAGCATCGAATGTACCATCTTGAGAACAATTATGCAAATTAGACATCCTAGCAAATATTAAGATCTTTGGTTGGAGGGCTCAACACGGGATTACTCCCTGTCTTGGTGTATTGGCAAATCGTCATATTGGTGAACTATTTGGATGCCCCATTTGCAGAGAAGCTTGTGAAGATATTCAACATATATGTTCACATGTAGCAGAGCTAAAGAGGTATGGAATATCTTGGGTTCGGTTGGACTACAACAACTGACTATTTCCAATGATCAGCCAAAGCTTTTTTAAGGTCACGGGTTTGAAGAATTGGTGCTGACATAAGCTTGGTATATATGGTGGGAGAGGCGACCGAATTGTACACGCTGAAAGAGTTCAATCTTGTGATCGTTCAGCTATGTCGATTGCCACTCTAGCAACATATTATTTGCTGGTGAGGAAGAAATCATGAGTGATTTGTCGAGAAGGAGGGAAATGTCCACCCGAAAATGAGGTAAAAATAATGTTTTTTTGACAACTTTTTTTTTACAACGAGGTAAAATAATGTTGATGTGTTGCTTTCAGTGCTGATTACAATCATGGAGGTGTTGGGGTGATCATAAGAGATAGCAAAGGTTCTTGTATTTCAGCAGCCTGTCAAACTATTGATCGTGCATTGTTCAGGAGTGTAAGAATTGCAATGATCTTATATTGATTGATAGATTCGAACCAGATTACATTGTTTATATAGTACAATAGTCAACCGACATAGGCTAACCTAACTTGGACTACAAGTCTAATAAGAGTCCTACTCATATAATCTAACATCCCCCCGCAGTCTCAACGTGGGGTTCAACAACATTGAGACTGAAACGTATGTCGGTAAAAGGAGCTGTGGCGAGTCCCTTGGTGAAGATATCCGCAAACTGAGCTGTAGTAGGCACATGAAGAACTTGAACTTCCCCCAAAGCAACCTTCTCATGGACAAAATGAATGTCAATCTCGATATGTTTAGTCCTCCTGTGCTGCACTGGATTGCTCGACATGTGGACAGCTGAAATATTGTCGCGGTATACAATGGTGGCCTGGTGAATAGGACGGTGTAGCTCCGCTAATAACTGACATAACCAAACAATTTCAGCAACTGCATGTGCAACTGCACGATACTCAGCCTCTGCAGACGAACGAGAAACAGTGACCTGCCGTTTAGAAGACCATGAAATTAAATTGTCACCAAGAAAAACACAGTATCCGGACGTGGATCGACGAGTATCTGGACAACCAGCCCAGTCTGCATCAGAATAAGTTGTCAAAGAAGTGGGTGAAGATGAATTTATATGAAGACCATGGTCAAGAGTGCCTTTGAGATAGCGAAGAATGCGTTTGACATGATTGTGATGTGGGATACGTGGATCGTGCATATAGAGACAAGCCTGTTGGACAGAATAGGAGATTTTAGACCTAGTTATGGTGAGATACTGGAGAGCACCTGTGAGACTACGATAGAGAGTAGGATCAGAATAAGGTTCACCGGCAGAAGATAGCTTAGTGTTTGTGTCAGCAGGTGGACGGGAGGATTGACAGTCAAGCATTCCTGCCCGAGACAGGAGATCAAGGACGTATTGGCGTTGGGAAAGAAAGAGACCACTAGAATCACGTGTAACAGCAATGCCGAGAAAGTGATGAAGAGAACCAAGGTCTGTCATGGAGAATTCGTTGTGGAGTAAAGAAATTATGTGAGTGAGAAAAGATTGCGAAGAAGCCGTGAGAACGATATCATCAACAAAAAGAAGCAAGTAGGCTACTTGAGAATTTTGGTGATAGATAAAAAGAGAAGAATCAGAAAGTGATGGAGAGAAGCCAAGTGTTTGGACGAAAGTGGAGAAATGTTGGAACCATGCACGTGGAGCCTGTTTTAAACCATAAAGAGACTTCTGAAGAAGACAGACATGACTGGGATTAGAAGAATCTATGAAACCTAGGGGTTGTTGACAGTAGACTGTTTCTTGAAGATTGCCGTTTAGAAAAGCATTTTTTACGTCTAGATGATGGATGGGCCAGGAGGAGGAGATAACAACACTAAGTACAATACGAATTGCGCTAGGTTTAACGACAGAGAGAAGGTTTCATCAAAATAAATGCCATGTTGTTGAGAGTAACCACGACAAACCCATCTAGCCTTGTAACGAGAGAGAGTGCCGTCGGAGTGAAATTTGTGACGAAACACCCATTTTCCAGAGACAACATTAGCACCGGAAGGACGAGGAACGAGCTGCCAGATTTTATTTTGGAGCAATGCATGGAACTCATCTTTCATAGCAGCAGACCAGTTGGGATCGAGAAGAGCTGATTTGTAGGAGGTGGGAAGAGGAGAGATGGTGGGAGTGACATGTAAATTAAGATGATCGATGGGTTGTCGGAAACCTGTTTTTGAACGAGTACGCATGGTGTGATCATTGGTAGGAGGGATAGTGGGGATAGCACGAGCTGGGAGAGCAGGAGGAGAGGTAGGAGTGCCCGGCGCAGCGGATGATGCAGACACAGGAGTGGATGGCGAAGAGGGAGAGGTTACGGGCGTGCCGGTGTGGAGTCTGCCGTGGCAGAGAAATCGGGAAAATCTGCCGTGGCAGAGGTTTGGGGTGAGGGAGGCTGCGTAGGAGCGGGGCTAGGTGGGGGAGATGGCGCGGCAGGACTAGGTTGGGGTGGCAAAGGGTTATCGGCAGGGGCTGCCGCGGCAGGAAAAAGGGGAGAAAACGCTGCCGTGGGATGAGAGGTAGATGATGGGGTAGACTTGGTAGCGTTGTCAGGGGAGGTGCGGCTAGCGAAAGGGAAAACGTGCTCAACAAAAGTGACATGACGAGATATGTGGACACGTCTAGAGATTAGATCGAGACAACGGTAACCTTTGTGTTCGTCAGAATAGCCAAGAAACACACAGGGAAGCAAAGACAACCAAAAACACGAAGTTCAGTATAGTTGGGGTGACTAAGAAAAAGAGAGTAAAAGGGTGTTGTTTTGGGATTAACTTGAGAAGGACGAATGTTGAGAAGATAGGTAGCAGTGCGTAAAGCTTCGGCCCAAAATTTAGGTGGCATGGAGGAGTGGATTAAGAGAGTGCGGACAATGTCATTTATAGTGCGAAGAGATCTTTCGGCTTTGCCATTTTGTGGGGAGGTGTAAGGACAAAAAAAGCGAAGGAGGATGCCGTGTTGAAGAAAGAAATTACGATGTTGGAAGTTGTCAAATTCTCTACCATTGTCACATTGTATAAACCGTATAGGAAGAAAATTGTGTGTACATCAGATTTATTATGCAAAGGAAAAGTCAAAATGTAGTACAATAATCTAACAAGGAGGCATGCATGGCCGAATCATATGCTCTAAGGGAAGGCCTAATTCTTGCTTAGTTCATCGGATGTAACCACATAATTATGCAATCCGATTGTATGCAGGTTACTGAAACAATAAAGAAGGGATGATTTTTGGCAACTTCATCTTCGGCCAATGTTGAGGATTGCAGAATCATGGCGAGTGGTTTGTTAAGATAGTTTTTGGAGTATTGTCCTAGGGAAGCCAACGTTGCAGCCCACGAGCTGCCAAAGCTTAGTGTCCTCAATTCCAATTTGTCTTGTAAGTGTGGGCGATGACCCTCCCAAGGTGGTATTATTTTGCCAGCTCTTGCAAACGATGTAATGATGTCAGATTATCATAAAAGCTAGCCGGATGGCGTTCCCTGAAAAAGAAAGTTTTCGGAGACCGTCAACGTACCTGAGAGCGCCCTGAATGAATCATTCCAGCTATCTTGGCTGATGAGTTAAATGGGGTGCTAAACTAAATGCTAATATATGTTTTCTACTTTTTTCTGGTGCTACCCACAGTATAAGAAACTCGTGAAAAGCTTTAAAGAATGTAAGTGGCTTAACACAATTTACATCAGTCACCCTTCCAATGCATCTACACATTTAGAAAAGAAATAAAAATAAACGAGGACTTGATATACATCTAAAATATTCTATCGGAAATAAAGAAAAAACTGATATACAGTAGTCTTATCGGAAACAAAGAAAAAGCTGATACAACTGAAAGCAGCAACTGAAATCCTCTAGAAGTGGTTGACGACACGTTAGAATAAATTTCCCATGCTTGACTTCAACCGGATCACTCCCTCCAAACTTTAGCCAGCATAGACTGGATCGACCCGCGCGCGTGTCTGTGTGGACTAGACCGTGATGCTCACTCTGCGGCGCTGAAACGATGACATCGGTGGCTTGGTACATCCTGCTCCTTTCGGTAACTTACCATCTGTCGCCGGTATTTTTCAGAGCTGCGAAGCGCGTTCCAGTCGCTAACCCCAGCCGGACTACATCACCCAAAAAAGCGCGCGTGAATCTGCTACTGACCACTGTACCACAAGCGAGGATCGAGCTTGATTTTTTTTTTTTTTTAGCATCATCGTTCGTGCCTTGATTTTTTTTTTTTTTGAGGGGATTTTAGAGACGTTCGTGCCATGATGTTTTCGCATTTCCGGCTGTATTGTTACAGTGGGCTGACCATCCTGGGGAGCCCATCCATGCTAATATGGGCCTCCCCCTTTTTTGAAACGCAATTTGGGCATCACACTTGGGACCGACAGCCGAACCGAAGTCACGGCACCCTACTATAAATTGCATCTCCATCTTGTACGTCTGCTCCCGTGTGCCCTAAAAGTATTTTGGACGAGCCATTCACTCATTCAGCCATAGAGTAGGAAAGGCTGGCTTATGCGTGTCTGTACGTCGCTCATGGTTACATTTAGGTTTTTTACTTGCATAGACTATGTTTCCCGGATGCAGTCGTATCTTTTCACCACGTACGATGGTTCATGGTTTGAGATAGCTTATCACGTGTGCCACGCGATTAGGATGGTTCATGGTTGATAGAAAGGTTTTGGCATCATGGAGATTTGCTCCGGATAAATCGTTGAACTACTAAGAGAAATACTAAGGCTTACATTTTTTTTAAAAAACTCGATTTTTGAGTTTCTTAAAGCGTCAATCGCGACATCTTGGTGATAATGGCAAAATGTCTCTCTCCACAAATCAAATTAGACAATCACTCATGAATTACTCGTCCATTCTATTCCGCGGCACATTCTTGATAATATTCATTGTTGAGAAGCATCTATCCACGGGCAACCGGTAAAATTAGCCGGATCTCATCTTGTTTATTAGGATTGATGGTATAACGTAGAATTCATTTTGATCAACTGGATAAAAAGGAAATTCGTCCAATTTAAAAAGGTAGCTCATCCAATTGAATCTCTTACGGGAGACTAGCATAACTTGATGCATTTCTTGTCCAATTGCAGGCGTAGGCTGCCTAGAGGTCTCACACATCAACAGCCGATCGTTTTCTACTCAACGCAAATAGATCCATGTCCTAAAAAAATCAAGAAATTGTTTTAGTCTTTGCTACTTAAGGATGAATTGACTACTACAGCCTAGAGGGAGTATTGAAGCAATTGGTTGCACGAGTTTAGACTTTTGAATGTATATTCGTGAATCATCCATTTACTTGAACGGAAATGACTGAATCTCCGGTTTATCAGCTGCCGATGTTGCCGTTCGTTGGCCGCCGATTTCTAGCAGCCGCTTCCCGAATTCACGACGTCAAATCGCTGAGGCCTGGACAGCTGGACTCCTTAGACTAGCTGGCCGCTCGATCGAGTCTCGGTGAGGTAGGACGAGAGACGAAAGGGGTCTTTGGGAAGATAGACTCTTTGTCCGACATTATGGTGAAAATTTTGTGGTTCGATGACTCTACACTTTTAGGCGATTATCTCCGTCCTTTTTTCGATAAAGGGAATTTATTAATATCGAGAGATACCAATTACACCTAGACTCTGCAACAACAGATTATCTCCGTCCTAAATACATTCATCGCTCATGCCTCTCCATCTTTTCGGATGGGCGACTCGTGGAACAAGTGACAATATCATTACTGTAGTCCAATTGCAATCTCTTTACTGAAATATAGGCACTATTTCGTCTTGCAAAGATTGATACCTTATAAAAGATGTCCTCAAATGATTCATTGTAACTCTTAGTCAAAGGAGGTACGTTTGTAATTTCTTAGATAAATAATAGATCCAAAACAGTGTATCTCGAATTATCGGGAGTATGGAGCTCTGCCCCTGTATTATACTCACTGTACACTAAATTCTCAGCCAATAAATTGCCTGTTAACAAGCCGGGTTAATAACTTTATTATATATGTCCGGGCAGCCGGGCTAATATGTCGGAGCCTAGCAGAGGTACCAGTAGCTAGGACTCAGTACTGACGCCACAGATCCTTGATTGAGGTCAATGCACCCACCGTACTCGGCACCCCGTACATGCATCCTTATCATCACTACTATATATAATAGCGTGAAGAGTTCCGCCACTATAGCACGCTACAGTAGTCGTTTTTTTTTTGTTTTTTTTCCCACAACCGACAGAAAAAATGTACACGAAAAATTTGCGCACTTGCGCGTCGACGAGTATGTTCTATTCCCGTGATCGGTTTGGTCGACTCTATCTCGTTAATTTCAGATCCAGATTCGCACAAATATTCAGCGAGTTTTGTCAAATTCGTCGCACTCGGTCACCCGTTTGAATTTTCGTTTCACGAGTAGATGGATATCATCTTTCCAAACAAGTTTCGTGTTTTAACCTTCTTATTTCGACGGACATATATATGTGCACTTTGCTCGCCGCTTTTTCGCAATAAAGCCCTAACGTTTTCAAAAAAACATAAATTGGTCCTCTGATCAAAAGTCCCCGCGCGCCACTTTTTGCGGAAAAGTCCTCACATTTCCTACAAATTGTAAATCGATCGCCCGAAATAAAACCGCGCGGTTCTTTTGTACAAAGGTCATTGCGTTCTTCAGATATTACAAACTAATTTTATTAAGATCATCACCAAATAACTTTAGTAACATTATTTTCAACAACATTTTTTAAACGCTCCTTACCTTTTCCAACATTTTAGAAGTTTCTACTTTTTTACTCTCTACTCATAATCACAATTTAGCTACAGTGACACTGTAGCACTATATATAGTAGCCTGAAGAGTTCTGCCACTGTAGCGCGCTACAGTGTAACAGTAGCTACAGTGATACTATAGCACGCTACAGTAGTCGTTTTTTTTCCCACAACCGACAGAAAAAATGTACACGAAAAATTTGCGCACTTGCGCGTCGACGAGTATGTTCTATTCCCGTGATCGGTTTGGTCGACTCTATCTCCTTAATTTCAGATCCAGATTCGCACAAATATTCGGCGAGTTTTATCAAATTTGTCGTACTCGGTCACCCGTTTGAATTTTCGTTTCACGAGTAGATGGATATCACCTTTCCAAACAACTTTCGTGTTTTAACCTTCTTATTTCGACGGACATATATATGTGCACTTTGCTCGCCGCTTTTTCGCAATAAAGCCGTAACGTTTTCAAAAAAACATAAATGGGTCCTCTGATCAAAAGTCCCCGCGCGCCACTTTTTGCGGAAAAGTCCTCACATTTCCTACAAATTGTAAATCGATCGCCCGAAATAAAACCGCGCGGTTCTTTTGTACAAAGGTCATTGCGTTCGTCAGATATTACAAACTAATTTTATTAACATCAGCACCAAATAACTTTAGTGCATGTTTTAGAAACGCTCCTTACCTTTTCCAACATTTTAGAAGTTTCTACTTTTTTCTCTCTACTCATAAATCAAAATTTTAGCTACAGTGATACTGTAGCACGCTACAGTAGTCATTTTTTTTTGTTTTTTTTTCCCACAACCGACAGAAAAAATGTACACGAAAAATTTGCGCATCACTACTATATATAATAACGTGAAGAGTTCCGCCACTGTAGATTTGCGCGTGGACGAGTATGTTCCATTCCCGTGATCGGTTTGGTCGACTCTATTTCCTTAATTTCATATCCAGATTCGCACAAATATTCGGCGAGTTTTGTCAAATTCGTCGCACTCGGTCACCCGTTTGAATTTTCGTTTCACGAGTAGATGGATATCACCCTTCCAAACAATTTTCGTGTTTTAACCTTCTTATTTCGACGGACATATATATGTGCACTTTGCTCGCCGCTTTTTCGCAATAAAGCCCTAACGTTTTCAAAAAAAACATAAATCGGTCCCTGGAATAATTTTTTTTGCATCAAAAGTCCCCGCGCGCCACTTTTTGCGGGAAAGTCCTCACATTTCCTACAAATTGTAAATCGACCGCCCAAAATAAAACCGCGCGGTTCTTTTGTACAAAGGTCATTGCGTTCTTCAGATATTACAAACTAATTTTATTAACATCATCACCAAATAACTTTAGTAACATTATTTTTAACGGCATTTTTTAAAAGTGTTCCTTACCTTTTCCAACATTTTAGAAGTTTCAACTTTTTTTCTCTACTCATAAATCACAAATTAGCTACAGTGACACTGTAGCACGCTACAGTAGTCGTTTTTTTTGTTTTTTTCCCACAACCGACAGAAAAAATGTACACGAAAATTTGCGCATCACTAATATATATAATAGCGTGAAGAGTTCCGCCACTGTAGATTTGCGCGTCGACGAGTATGTCCCATTCCCGTGATCGGTTTGGTCGACTCTATTTTACATAATTTCAGATCCAGATTCGCACAAATATTCGATGAGTTTTGTCAAATTCGTCGCACTCGGTCACCCGTTTGAATTTTCGTTTCACGAGTAGATGGATATCACCCTTCAAACAATTTTCGTGTTTTAACCTTCTTATTTCGACGGACATATATATGTGCACTTTGCTCGCCGCTTTTTCGCAATAAAGCCCTAACGTTTTCAAAAAAACATAAATCGGTCCTCTGGAATAATTTTTTTGCATCAAAAGTCCCAGCGCGCCACTTTTTGCTGAAAAGTCCTCACATTTCCTACAAATTGTAAATCGACCGCCCGAAATAAAACCGCGCGGTTCTTTTGTACAAAGGTCATTGCGTTCTTCAGATATTACAAACTAATTTTATTAACATCATCACCAAATAATTTTAGTAACATTATTTTTAACAGCATTTTTTAAAAATGCTCCTTACCTTTTCCAACATTTTAGAAGTTTCTACTTTTTTTCTCTCTACTCATAAATCACAATTTTCATCAATTTTCTTTTCCATAAAAATGACTAGACAACCAACAAAATATGAATTAACAGTACATTAAAAAAATCACAATAATCTCTAAACCAAATATCCATTGTGTACAAAAGTGAAACTAAGAAAATTTCAAAATTAAGAAATTACCAAACTTCCAAACTTTCTACAGAAACTAAGAAATGTTCATTTTGTTCAAGAATTGTTGGATTAGTTTTCCAAATAATTTTTCTTTCCACAACATATTCAACAATTTTTATTGCTTTAAAATAGTTTCTAGACAAAATTGGTTGGATATTTTTACAATAAATATTTTCCCAACGAAAATATTCAACAATACTAAAATTAAAAATATCACCACTCTTTTTCACTAAGGCCGCGGCATGCCGCCGCGCCGAAATTACACTGTTACTTAGTTAAGTACCCATACTACTATATATAAAGGCGCGAAGCGTTTCGCCACTGTAACGTACTGCTAAGCTTCTGCCAGGTGGGCCCACCCTATTTAAACAATTTCCAAAAAATACTAAATGTTGCAAAAAACAATAACTTCAAATCTATTTCAAATTTACAAATATGTAATTTTTTTGGGTAAATTTAAAAATATGTAAATGTTTTTACAAATATTTAAACAATAACTTGAAATCTATTTCAAATTTACAAATGTGCAACAAAAATATTTTTTAAATATGATCAAAGTTCAAATTTGAGCACTTTTGAATTTTGAATACCTTCAAAATTCGAGCATTTAATAAACGTAAAACGAATTCAAATATGAATAACTTCCAAATTTAGCAAATTTACCAACCCAAACAATTTATAGATGTAATTTCTTTTTTTAATTACAATGGTTTTAAATCTGAACAACTTTTAAATATTGACATTCTCATATTTGAATTTTTTTACACCGCGGTATTTCTTCTCTATCCGTCGGAAAAATATGGAAAAATATATCAACACGAACACCAAAAAAAAAACGCTGACTATTTATGTCATATGATCAAACTTTAAATTTGAATATTTTAAGATTTTGAATGCCTTCCAAATCTGAGCATTCAAAAAACATAAAAATAATTCAAATATGAACAACTTCCCAATTTTAAGTTTCTTTAAAATCAGAACAACTTAAAAATGTAAACTTATTTTTTGAATTCTAAATGTTTAAAAACTGAACAACTTTTGAACGTGAACGTTTTCAAATTTGTTTTTTTTACACCGAGGTATTTCTTCTCCTACCGACAGTTTAATCCACCAAACATTCTCGCGCTAACGAACAGAACTAACAACCACACAGGCACGGCATTAGCCGCGCTAAGTTGCCTAGTAGTACTATCTTACCTGTGGATCGACTGATATCCATGCGTGTAGGCTTATGCTTTGCTAGTTTGCTGTCGCCGTTTCCGCGTGCGTTCACATAAATTTCCTGCTGATTAGGTCGCTTGTTTCGTCCGAGTTCACGAGCGAGAGAATCCAGTTGCCGATCGATCAGGCATTCGGGCTGTCTCCTGCTTGCCAAGAGGCGCCAGGCAGACATGGTTGTAGCCTTGTATGAGCGAGCACTGAGTCGAGTTGGATAATGGCCTCCAAACCGGACACGGACCTAGCAGTGCACATATGTACAGCATGCATGCGCGTGAAAACAACAAGTGTGCTTGGCAACGCCATGATTTTGTGCGTAAGTGTTCACTTAGCTGGCCAGATCGAGGGGCGGACTTAGAGCAAAACTAAACCGGTGTCACGATATGATCAGTCACACGTAATTTTGACCAAAATTTAAGGGTGACACGCACTATAATTGGATGAAATATATATATGAAAGAAAACAATTTGGACCCGGTGTGTCCCGTTACCCCGAGTGGCTAAACCTGGTGTTGGCTCCTGCTTTGTCCGGGTCGTGTACAAGAACACGTTAATGTGTGCCCTTTGGATTAATGTGTGCCCTTTGGAGGCAAGGGTGATGCACCGCGAGCCTCCGAGGGAGACCACCTTCCAGCGCGATACGCAGGATAGAGAGCCACGCTCTTTGAACCAGACGCCCCACTCGTCCGGGATGGAACCCGTCGGGGCGTGCGGCAGCGATTCGCTGAGCTAAGCCGATTCGCTCGCTCCTAGCTCGGTTTTCGATCAAGATGAGCGGAGTAACGGAGCCACCGTGATGAACGGAAGAAGGGGCAATTGGGACATGAGGTAAAAAGTAGATGTAAAAATACGATTGATTGATATGTGTGCTTAGGTTTACAATCGGCCATCACCCTACATTTATATGGGCGGCTAAACTTCTCAAAAAATGTTGCATCACGAGATTCCAAAATAGTATTAACATGCATATCAGCTATCTCAGATTTAACCACTAAAAATCTATAGCAAATGCTCCGCTGAGCATAGCCTAGAAAGACACAATCCACTGTCTTCGGTCCAAGTTTACGTTTCTTAGGAATTGGAACATTGATTTTCGCCAAACATCCCCAAGTACGAAAATAAGAAAGTGATGGTTTTCTCCCAGACCACCCTCGTAAGGTGTCTTCTCTTTATCCTTGTTAGGAACTCTATTCAGGACATGACACGAAGTCAACAAAGCCTCCCCCACCATGCCTTAGATAAACCAGCAGTGTCCAACATGGCGTTCACCAAGTCGGTCAGCGTGCGGTTTTTTCTCTCGGCAACCCCGTTTGATTGGGGCGAATAGGGAAGCGTCCTCTCATGAATAATATCATGTTCCTCACAGAATTCATCAAATACGTTGGAGAAATACTCGCCACCACGATCTGAACTAAGACGTTTGATCTTTCTCTCTAATTGATTTTCTACTTCAGCTTTATAGATTTTAAAGTAGTTTAAAGCTTCATCTTTAGTGTGCAACAAATATACATAACAGAACCTAATAGCATCATCGACTAAAGTCATGAAATATCTCTTATCACCTTTTGTCAACACGCCATTCATCTCACATAGATCCGAATGTACGAGTTCTAGTGGTGCCAAGTTTCTCTCCTCGGCTGCCTTGTGAGGCTTTCGAGGTTGCTTAGATTGCACACAGCTATGGCACTTAGAACTTTTGGCAATGGTGAAAGTAGGAATTAAACTCAAGATAGAAAGTCTACTCATTAAACCAAAATTAACATGACATAAACGAGAGTGCCAAACATTAGCATCCGAATCCACACTGCCACAAATATGGTTTACTGACTTATTACAAAAATCCGATAATGAAAAGCGGAACAAGCCTCCGCACTCATACCCTTTAACAATAAATTGTCCAAACTTTGACACAACTAATTTATTGGACTCCAAGACTAATTTAAACCCATCTTTGCATAGAAGGGAGCCGCTAACGAGATTCTTGTTCATAGTAGGGACATGCTACACGTTCCTCAGCTGCACGATCTTCCCCGAAGTAAACTTCAGATCTACCGTGCCAACACCACGAACAGAAGCATGTGATCCATTCCCCATTAAGACGCTTGAATCTGCGACCTGATAAGAAGTGAACATAGAGATGTCAGCACATACATGAACATTAGCACCCGTATCAATCCACCAACATGGAGATTGAAATACTGAAAGCACAATCGGTAAATTACCGTACCCATCAGCATTGCTAGCGGTCACGACGATGACATGCTTTGGCGCCTTCCCTTTCTTGTCTGCACGATCTGGGCAGTCCACAGAGAAGTGTCCGGGCTCTCCACAAGTGTAGCACTTTAGCTCAGATTTGTTCAGCATCTTCTTCTTCTTCTTGAAAAAATTAGTCTTGGTAGGCATGTTGAAGGAAGGCTTGCTCTTTGCCTTGCTCTTGCCGTGGTGAAAGTTCTTCTGCACCATGTTGGCGCTAGACTGACCTTCACCTCTCTCACTAGTGTCCTTAACCCGAGCCTTCTCCTCAACATCAAGAGACGCTATCAGGTTTTCAACCGATATCTCCGTTCTCTTGTGTTTGAGGGTTGTGGCGAAGTTCCTCCACGAGGAAGGCAACTTTGCAATAATGCATCCAGCCACAAACTTGTCAGGTAGGGAACACTTGAGGAGTTCCAGCTCTCTCGCAGTGCACTGTATCTCATGAGCTTGTTCGACCATGCTACGGTTATTCACCATTTTGTAGTCGTGAAAGCTCTCCATGATATACAGCTCACTGCCTGCATCGGTTGCACCGAACTTAGCGTTCAGTGCATCCCAGAGCTCTTTGCGTCTTTTATGTGCAAATACACATCACACAGACGAGCATCAAGAACACTCAGAATGCATCCACGGAAGATAGTAGTGTCTTTCTTGAACTTTCTCTGAGCTTCCTCAGACATAGTTCCTTCAGGAAGACCATTACTAATTTTCCAGACACCCATGGCCTCTAGCCAGAGTTGGCACTTCACCTGCCATGTCTTATAGCGCACACCGGTGAACTTGTCCGGTTTCATTGCATCAGTATAACCAGCCATATTTAAATCACGAAATTGCCTACAATTAGGTTTTTGGATTGTTGGAAAATTAGGCAATAATTTCATGATTAATTTTAGAATATTAAACATGACAACCGCAACTACTAACATGTGAAACACGAACATACTAGATGTACTAATCAACATGAACAGTAGCAGCATATCGCAGAACATGTAAACTGGAAACATGTTGATCCAACCAGAAGAGATACGACGCACGTACTGAACGATTGAAGAAGTAGTAGCCGTGGTTGATGCAGCGATGTAGTTGGCGACTTTCTTGGCGAAGACTCGTCACCACAGAAGATGCTTGCGACGGCGATCCGCAAAGCCGGCTGGAAGACGACCCGTGGTGGAAGCAGCGAGCAGTCGTGCGAAGCGCTTCCCAAAAACCTAATTCGCCCTCTTCCGTACAGGATCACAAGAGCGACTGGTTCCGGAGATCTGCTCTCCCAAACGCCGGCGCTCGGGATGGAGTAGACTACGGTGGCGGCGCAAGGCACGAGATTGGCAAAACCTAAATTGGTTCGGTATGTGACAGCGCACGGTAGTGCAAGGCATTATATAGTGCGGTTCGGAAAAGCCTAACGGGTACAACGTGGGCCGGCCACGTCGCACACGTTCGAGTCGGTTACAGCAGCCCACGATTCGGAGCGACCCGAATTGGCTACATGTACGCTATCGACTCGTTTTTCCTGAACAGCAAAAATATAGGCATCGGCTCATTCCCGCAACCCGCGGCGTGTCGTGTCGTGACGTGACGTGACGAGACGAGCGAGCGGCGGCGGAGGAGGAGGAGGAGTGCGCACGAGAGAGCCTTCTGTTCTCAACTAGCACACCAAGTAGCACAACACTCCACTATATAAGGTGGTGCAACTCTCCTCCAACTAGCAATGTGGGACTAAACTTTAGCACCACATTGCACCTCCAAAATTCTGCCATGCACATGGGCCAATTTGAGATTTTCAAATTTGCTTATTTGGTCTGTCCCATATTGGGCCCAAATTCTAACACATTCTTGATAATATTCATTGTTGAGAAGCATCTATCCACGGGCAACCGGTAAAATTAGCCTGATCTCATCTTGTTTATTAGGATTGATGGTATAACGTAGAATTCATTTTGATCAACTGGATAAAAAGGAAATTCGTCCAATTTAAAAAGGTAGCTCATCCAATTGAATCTCTTACGGGAGACTAGCATAACTTGATGCATTTCTTGTCCAATTGCAGGTGTAGGCTGCCTAGAGGTCTCACACATCAACAGCCGATCGTTTTCTACTCAACGCAAATAGATCCATGTCCTAAAAAAATCAAGAAATTGTTTTAGTCTTTGCTACTTAAGGATGAATTGACTACTACAGCCTAGAGGGAGTATTGAAGCAATTGGTTGCACGAGTTTAGACTTTTGAATGTATATTCGTGAATCATCCATTTACTTGAACGGAAATGACTGAATCTCCGGTTTATCAGCTGCCGATGTTGCCGTTCGTTGGCCGCCGATTTCTAGCAGCCGCTTCCCGAATTCACGACGTCAAATCGCTGAGGCCTGGACAACTGGACTCTTTAGACTCGCTGGCCGCTCGATCGAGTCTCGGTGAGGTAGGACGAGAGACGAAAGGGGTCTTTGGGAAGATAGACTCTTTGTCCGACATTATTGTGAAATTTTGTGGTTCGATGACTCTACACTTTTAGGCGATTATCTCCGTCCTTTTTTCGATAAAGGGAATTTATTAATATCGAGAGATACCAATTACACCCAGACTCTGCAACGACAGATTATCTCCGTCCTAAATACATTCATCACTCATGCCTCTCCATCTTTTCGGATGGGCGACTCGTGGAACAAGTGACAATATCATTACTGCAGTCCAATTGCAATCTCTTTACTGAAATATAGGCACTATTTCGTCTTGCAAAGATTGATACCTTATAAAAGATGTCCTCAAATGATTCATTGTAACTCTTAGTCAAAGGAGGTACGTTTGTAATTTCTTAGATAGATAATAGATCCAAAACAGTGTATCTCGAATTATCGTGGAGTATGGAGCTCTGCCCCTGTATCATACTCACTGTACACTAAATTCTCAGTCAATAAATTGCCTGTTAACAAGCCGGGTTAATAACTTTATTATATATGTCCGGGCAGCCGGGCTAATATGTCGGAGCCTAGCAGAGGTACCAGTAGCTAGGACTCAGTACTGACGCCACAGATCCTTGATCGAGGTCAATGCACCCACCGTGCATCCTTATAGTAGTACTATCTTACGTGTGGATCGGTATATATGTCCTGCGGATTGACTGATATCCATGCGTGTAGGCTTATGCTTTGCTGTCGCCGTTTCCGCGTGCGGTCACATAAATTCCCTGCTGATTATTAGGTCGCTTGTTTCGTCCGAGTTCACGAGCAAGAGAATCCAGTTGCGGATCGATCAGGGCTGTCTCCTGCTTGCCAAGAGGCGCCAGGTCGACATGGTTGTAGCCTTGTATAAGCGAGCACTGAGCAGTCTAGGTCCAGTTGCAGAATGGTCTCCAAACCGGACACGGACCGAGCAGTGCACATATGTACAGCATGCGCGTGAAAACAAGGTTTTTGATTGGTTGATCCTTTGAAACCGAATGTAGACGGCGAATAGACTTGACCCAAGGGGGTGGCAGAATTGCTGCCTTTGCAAGCTTCGTAACCAAGTTCAAGAGTCGAACGCCCATCTTCGGATTTGGTCCTCCTTGAAGATATGGCTTGGACTCCATGATGTGAAGCCGGGAGATTGGAAAGTTTTACAAAACGTCAAGCAATGGTGGGTTGAGGTGATTCCCAAAAGTGACCCATAGAAAGGCGTTGGCCTCGCTCGCTCGCCATGCTAATCTCTTGAAAGATTTGAAAGCATAGAAATGCAAGAGTTTTTCGAAACCACTCTATACTACCGTAACCATGCTAGTGACTAAAATCAAGGAGCAGACGCCGATGTAGTGCCTCGCCAGGGCTAAGGCCCTTAATAATGTAATGTCGTGAGAGTACACTTCTTGTTGTCGCCGTGGTGGTTACGACCACGGCTCGGTGTCTAAAACCTCTAAAAAACATTTTTCTTAATCGATGAAAATGGCAAATATTTTGCCTTGTTTCAAAAGAAAAAGCAAGATAGAATATCCTCCAATTCGCAGACCGGTCAACGGCTCAAATTTTAAGAAACATAATCCTCGGGTTCCAAAACATTTGTCAGCTTGTGGCTTTGCTATTTCTAACACATGTAGCTTGCTAATAAACTGGATTTGTGCGTATATGGAACCGAGAAGATATTATCTTTTACTCGTCGTCCGAGAGTATATTGTTGTTCCAAAGATAAGGAAGTTTCAATCGGATCTCTATGCGTGGGCGATACTTGTGATGGCTACGAAGAAGGTGCCTTCCTTTTTTTTTTGGATTTCCTTGGCGGCAGGAATCTGCATGCAGCTGGCATCGATCTTGGTAGCTAAAACTTGGTTTCAAAGGAATCGCATGTACTCCTAGCTTCCACCGTCACCAGACGATCTCATTTACTCGTTGCGGCGAGGGCGGTGAAGAAAATCACCTGTGGTCCATTCGTGGGATGCGTGCAAGTTAGGGAAAGTCCTCGTGTATAGTGATCGGTAGCGCCATAACAGGGAAGAAGACACAAACCATATCCGACGTGTCATGACTCTTTGTACATATGCTTTGCTACTTTACGAGGCCAGACCATGCGGCTATCATTACGCGGGCCACTCCCCAGAACCCGTACCAACTCTGAGCTGCTAGTGTTAGGGCATCTCCAGCCGTTCGGCCCCCCAGGCCGAAAAACGGCGCCTTTTTGGACGGCCTGGGGAGCGCCGGCGCAATTCGACGTCCTGGGTTCGGCGATTTCCCAGCCGTGACCAAACCCAGGATTGGGCCGAAAAAATTCAAAAAAAAACAGTTAGGCGAAATTCATCAAACATAAGCGAAATTCGTTAAACTTAGGCGAAATTCATACTATATAGGCGAATTTCGCATTGTTCATTACATAATATAAGCCGAAAACTTAAACATAAACTAAAACACGGCGATCTACATGCCCATCCGGCTATAGAACGCCGTGTAGTCGCCGCCGTCGTCGTCGTCGCTCGGTGGCGCGCCACCGCCAAAGTGGCTCGGACCGGCCTCGTTGTTGTTGGCGCCGCCGCCGAACCACGCGCCATCGTCGTCGCTGTCGTCGAGGACGATCACCTCGCCGCTCGCCTGACGAGGGGGAGTAGGAGGCCGGCGTGCGGCGGCGCGACGGCGGTTGGCCGCTGCCTCGTCGAGAAGGCGCTGCTGGAGCGCAATCTCCTCCTGGGCGTGTTGGTTGCGCGACCATTCGAAGATGAACTCGTCCGAGCACTCCTCGGCGGCGACCATGGGCGGCGCGGCGTCCTGCATGGAGGCGGTGACGGCGTTCTGCTCGCCGGTGAATTCCTCGTCGTCGTCCGGCGCCTCCGCCTTGATGGCCGCCCGGACGTACTCCGGTGGCGCCACCCACTCCACCGCCGCCTTCTTCTTCTTGGAGGTGGCGCCGCCGGTGCCAGGCTCCTTCTTGGGCCTGACGAGGCGAAGGTGGCCTCGGGGCGGCGACGGTGCGTGGCGCGGCTCGTTGATGCGAATCCCGCCGCTGGGCCTTCTTGGCGGCGACCGGACGCGGCGCCCGGAGTTGAGGACGACGCCGCGCGGCGTGTCCTCCGGCTCGGGCTTGACCCGAGCGAGCGCCGGCGTGTGCGGGGACCCGCTGGAGAGCGGGCCAGAGGAAGACGACGAAGAAGCCGTCCCCATCCTCCTGGGCAGCCAGGAGGTGAAGCGGCGTCGAGGCGTCGGCGCCTGCCGCGGCGGCATGGTGAGCCGGGGCTGGTTCCCGGCGTGGATGTGCTCGAGGACGTACGCGAGGGTACGCCCTCGAGCGCTCCACCACTGCTTCCGCCCCCCGGCGTTCTTCCGGCCGGCGACGGGGCCGTTGTCGTTGGTGTCCTCCAGCTCACGGCGGTGGCGCTCGAGGAAGTACGCCGTCCAGAAGGCGGCGTTCGCCGGATCCGCTCCTTCTGGCGGCGGCGGAACGGGGACGCCTCCGGCGCTCAGGCGCCATTCGCCGGGGACCCGCATGTCCGGCGGCGTAGGGTACCCGGCCTCGTACAACATGCGGGCCTCCTCCGGGTGCAGGAAACGCCGGCCGAAGCCGTTCGCCGCAGCTTCATCTCCGGGGTATCGCTCGGCCATTGCTCTTGCTCGGGGGAAGGAGAGAGATGGAGAGATGGGGAATGGTGCGCCTTGCCACGGCGAGATGCGGGGAATAAATAGGCGCAGAGGGAGGCGAGACGGTGGCGCATCATTACTCCGGCGCGTGGCAATCGACTGGACGCGTCGGCCGCCGCTGAACGGCGCGGCAGTCCACGGCCATTACTCCGGCAGGCTTTTGACCAGCGCGGGAGCCGAGGAGATGACGACGAAGCGTTTTTCCGCCCGTGATTCCGCGCCATTTCGCCTATCCCACTGACAGCTCTGGCCCACATTCCGTTTCGCGCCATTTCACCCCCCCCCCAGGCCGAACCCGGTGGGCTGGGTTTGGCCTGGGAGCGCCGGCGCAATTTTCCGCCGATCCGGCGCTATTTGGGCTCCTGGGGGGCCGACTGGGTGGAAAACGGCGCTCCCAGGCCATTTCGGCGGTTTTTTGGGCCC
Source organism: Poa pratensis (assembly GCA_947311845.1). Lineage (NCBI taxonomy): Eukaryota > Viridiplantae > Streptophyta > Magnoliopsida > Poales > Poaceae > Poa > Poa pratensis. Next base: position 47,825,109 of record CAMZMU010000042.1, on the reverse strand, counting down.
TGGGGGGGCGCTGGGGGAGGCGGCTGGAGATGCCCTTACCAAGGAAAGCTGAGCATTGGGTGCTCGCATCGCATGGATACCCCTGCAGTATTGCCAACTGTTGGTCGTAATGTTCTACCTAACGACGCAAATTACGTAAGGCCGGTACTGGTTTCCCATGTGGATGGTACGCCAAATATTGTCCGATCGATGTACCACGATCCACAATACACCATCGAAGATTTATGCATGGTTCCATGTGATAATTTCACTTTATTACACCTAGGACCTTCGTTACACGGCATACTTTGAGTTGAGCACATCGCCAAAAATAACTGGGCCAGTACAAAACGGGGCGAAACCCTGTTTCGAGAATACCTAGCTAAAGTATACCAAATCTTTAGCGGGTTAATTTCCTATCGAAATCATGTCTTGAGAGGAACATAACAACAAGTTTGAAGACCTTTCCAAACTGATTGGAGAATCCACGGTATGACTAGTGCTCCATGACTGAGAATTAACTTAATATACTCCGTAAACTATGCAATAAAACAGCTGTGTGCATCAATCGATGCAGAGGCTAGGCCTTCACCCCTTTATGAAAAAAATGTGACATCACTCAATCTCACTTATAACCCATGTAAACTCTCCATTCCAACACAAATAACGACGTTATCTAATGGCTCGGATCATTCTTGTTTGTACCAATGTGCCCCGTGTGCACATGTTAAAATCTCAGTTACAAGTATAACTCACAAGCAACCATGAATCACGACTCAATCCAACTATATGGGACTTTTCACCCAAAGTAATAAATATTTTATGAAAGAAAAGTTGCAATGCCCTAGCCCTAACTCTTTTCGGATATCATGGGTTCTCGTTCCCCACCCCCTCTCTCTTTGTCTCACAACCCTAACTCTTTCCGGAGATCATGGATCTATGGCACATGTTGTGTCCTACGTCTGTTCACCTCTTGCCAGCCCTACTGGTCGAATTCCGATGTCTTGTTAATGTACTCCTATGGTGAAGATGGCTTGAAGGGAGGCAGTTTAAATTCGAACAAATGTCCACTTCTTCTACTTCCTCAAGGATGTGGAGGTGGGGTTGTGGCAGTAGTTATGTACCAATTAGTTTCGTCACCAACGACAGTTATGCTATATATGTGCTTAAGCTATCAATTGGACCTAACCGTAATTTAAGTTTTCTTCATTTTAAGGCCCTTCGACTTAAATTCAGAGACTGGATTGTATTTTATTTTTGTCCTTGTGTGCGATGTACTATGTTCCTTTTAAATACTTTCCTTGTTAAATAAAATAATATGACCAGGTTGAAAGGACACGGATGTCGCCTAGAGGGGGGGTGAATAGGCGATTAAAATTCTTTACGGTTTAGGATTGAATAAATGCGGAATAAAACTAGCGGTTAATTTATCAAGCACAAAACCTAAACAAGCTAGGTTTACCTATGTGCACCAACAATTTATGCTAATCAAGATAAGCAACTATGTGATAGCAAGATATATTACTTCAAGCTCGATGGCTATCACAAAGTAAATTTCATAAGTAAGAAGCTCGGGTATAGAAATACCGAGGCACTTGGAGACGATGATTTATCCCGAAGTTCACTTCCCAATGGAAGCTACGTCTCCGTTGGAGCGGTGCGGAGTCACAAAGTGATCTCCGAGTAGCCGTCAAATGGCACACCGTAATCTCCTTCGTGCCTCTACCAATGTAGAGTGCCACGAGCCACTATGGGACACTTGAGGGTGGTCACCGAACCCGTACAAGGATGAGGCACACTCCACAACTTAATTGGAGGCTCTCACCAGAATCCCGCGGCTCCCAAAGCCACAAGACCTACAAGGTTGGGGCGCGTCTCCACAACTTAATTGGAGGCTCCCAACTATCCCGCGAGCCACCAAAACTCCGAGATCAACAAGGACCGTCTAGGGCACTCCAAGTACCCAAGAGGACAAGCTCTAGGGCACCCCAAGTACCCAAGAATAACAAGCTTCTCAACTTCGATTTCCACGTATCACCGTGGAGAACTCAATCCGATGCAACCGATGCAATGAAGGCAAGACCACTAGAGGTGGCCAAATCCTTCACTCCCAAATCCCACCAAAAGCAACTATTGCTTGTGGGGGGAGAAGAGAGGAAGAACAAGGAAGAACTCAACAAATGAAACTCCAAGATCTAGATCCAAAGGTTCCCCTCACTTAGAGGAGAGATGGATTGGTGGAACAATAGATCTAGATCTCCTCTCTCTTTTCCCACTAAATGGAGGCAAGAATCATGGAGGGATTGAGAGATAGCTAAGCTCAAGAAGGTCAACAATGGGGGTCAAAGTCGTGCTCAGCAAAGCTCCATGGCAGGAGGTAGGTGGAGGGGTATTTATACCCCTCCCAGAAAAAGAGCCGTTGCAGACAGAAAAATCGGATATTCCAATTCAAGTGAGTACCGGATAATCCGATAGAACCGGATAATCCGGAACAAACAGAATCGGATATTCCAGAAAACTTCAGTATGCAGTTGCTTGTAATCCATGATGATCGGATAATCCGAAACAACCAAATCGGATATTCCGGAAAACTCCAGTATGTAATGCTTTTAAAGTCCTTAGCCGAATTCGAGCAAAACATGAGAATCGGATAATCCGAAACATCCTTGATCGGATATTCCGAAAATCTCCAGTATGCATTGCTTTTAAAGTCCTTAGCCGAATTCGAGCAATCCTTGAGAATCGGATAATCCGAATCAACATTGATCGGATAATCCGATTCCCCTGCTTGAGCAAATCAGACAGAAACAGGAAAACCTGAAATGCAATAACTTTCTCGTTCGAACTCCAAAACAGGTGAATCCAATTCTGTTGGAAAGGTAGCGACAAGAGCTTATCTCGAAGGTGTGGACCCTATCTCGAAGGTGGACCGATAATATTTCCAACCCGAAAACGCAACAAGTTTTCCATACGAAATCCGTTTTCGGAGAACTTGGGCTTGTCATGAAGATCACAACAAGCACAAAAACCCAACAAGGAGAAAATCCAAATAAGAACCAAGAAAGATGATGAAGGCAAGTATGCAAAGGTTTGAGCTCTCTCCAACTGATGCGCTAAAGCTCAATCGAGAGCCCCTCTTGATAGTACGGTATCTATCCTATAACCCGGTCTCCCAACTAGTACCACGAGACCGGTAAAATAGAAACCCTATCATACCTTTGCCTTGCGCATTCCACTTGAGCTAGATGACGTCGATCTTGATCTCTTCAAGTGGACCACCTTTCTTGATTGCGCTTCGCTTGGTGAAGACTCAAACATTGCTCCCCCATACTCCACTATGGGAGAGCCTCTCTTCGGCACATCTTCACATGAACATTATCTCTAAATGGGTGGCAAGCTTCAAGCCTAGGATTTCTTTGAGATGCTCCTCTTGAACTTGCGCTTCTCAACATTGATGACGAACACCACTTGACGTCATCGATCATGGGCTATATGAAATCTTCATTTGATGCAAGCCCATAGAAAGATACCTAACCACACATAGAAATGCCAACACATATCATGGGTTAGTTCACAAAGCTATATGGACAATTACTTACCATACCAAGAGATACATGATCCCACTTGGTACATCCTGTAGCTTTGTGTGTTGAACAATATCTTGATCAACCTTATATCTTTTCTTCTCATTTCAATAGATGATGTCTTGAGGATAACCATGAATGATCACTAATCCTTTTCTTCAAGACATACTTGCAATATGCTCAACTCGGTGATCTTGATGCCAATTACTTCATTATATCAATATATTCATAGCATCAACCTTGAATCCAACATATGGAGTTCAAGCATGGTCTATGGACAAACCTTACAAGTACAACTCAATGCAACCATTAGTCCATAGGGATTGTCATTAATTACCAAAACCACACATGGGGGCGCCATGCCCTTTCACAGGTGAACAAGATAGGACTGAACACCTTGCTGTCAAAACGAAAATAGATGAATGGGCTCTTGATTGTTGTTTTTACAATGATCCAAATTCATATGACGGCTATGCACTACAGGAATGGCTCACTATGCCGACGGCCACCGCCTACGCCGACGGCTTTTTGTCAGGGCCGTCGGCATAGGGGCCGAGCTGGGCTGCGCAGCAAACTGGTCGTCGGCACAGATTAACCGTTGGCGTAAAGGGCTACGCTAGGTATATAGGGCTACGCCGACGGCTTTGCCGTCGGCATAGCTATGTTTTTCATTTTTCCCATTTTTATCCAATATGGAATAATTCATATCTTTAAATCCGTAAATCGAAATTTAACAAATAAAATGTCTAAATCAATTAGAAAAATGAGAGGAATCCAAATATGACAACTACATCATCTTTTGCATCACAAAACTCGTTTAACTAGGCGGAATTACTTTCGAAAAATCGACATAAACTCATTTAACTAGGCGAAATTAGGTAGAAATCAAGAAAATTTCTAGTACTTGGGGATTATCCATCAAATGTGGACTACTCTTTGTGAGAATTAGATGGGTGCCATTTTGCACCATATTTTTTTGTACTTGGTTCACAAAAAAGTCATTTTTGCCACTTAGAAAAAGGAAAATGATATTTATAAAAATAATTTGAAAATTCCCTTCAGAACCATTTTTTTTCTATACCAAGATACACCTATTTGTCGAATATGAGAACTTTATCACAAACTATGTCGTGGGAATGGTTATAACTTGGTCATTTGGCTTGAAACTTATAGATGTTTATACATGATAAACCTTTCTGTGAAGATTTTTTTTAAACAATTTGTCAAAAATCAAGTTTATCAATTTTCATAGCAACTACTCCATCCGTTCCATTTTAATTGACTCACATATATCTAAATATTGATGTATCTAACACTAAAACATGTCTAGATGCATCTATATGTAGATATATGAGAGTCAATTATAATGGAACGGAGGGAGCAGTACACATAAAAGGACTCCATGCTAGAGGATATCTTTTTTTGAGGGTTTTTTCGCTGTACTTATTTTTTTTTTCAAAAAAGGTCAAAATGGCCACCATGACTATTCATCTAAAGAGGTCAAATTTCTAAAACTATCGATGTTTTCTGTGATATAACCACTAGTTGTGTACCTTAAAATGATTTTAAAAAAAATTCAGACTAAACTATCAAATACGTGTAGTTCAAATTTGGATTAATTTCGAAAAATCGGCATAAACTCATTTAACTAGGCGAAATTAGGTAGAAATCAAGAAAATTTCTAATACTTGGGGATTATCCATCAAATGTGGACTGCTCTTTGTGAGAATTAGATGGGTGCCATTTTGCACCATATTTTTTGTACTTGGTTCACAAAAAAAGTCATTTTTGCCACTTAGAAAAAGGAAAATAATATTTATAAAAATAATTTTAATACACCTATTTGTCGAAAATCAGAACTTTATCACAAACTATGCCGTGGGAATGGTATAACTTGGTCATTTGGCTTGAAACTTATAGATAGACCTTTTTGTGAAGATTTTTTTTGAACAATTTGTCAAAAATCAAGTTTATCATTTTTCATAGCAACTAGTACACATAAAAGGACTCCATGCGAGAGGACATCTTTTTTCGAGGTTTTTTCACTTTATTTGATTTTTATAAAAAAAAGGTCAAAATGGCCACCATGACTATTCATCGAAAGAGGTCAAATTTTCTAAAACTATCGATGATTCTGTGATATAACCACTAGTTGTGTACCTTAAAATGATTTTTTAGAAAAATTCAGACCAAACTATCAAACACTTGTAGATCAAATTTGGATTCCTTTCAAAAATCAACATAAACTCATTTAAGTAGGCAAAATTAGATAGAAATCAAGAAAATTCCTAATACTTGGGTATTATCCATCAAATATATACTACAGTTTGTGAGAATTAGATGGGTGTCGTTTTGCACCATATTTTTTGTACTTGGTTAACAAAAAAAGTCATTTGGCTCCATGCTAGAGGATATTTTTTCATAACAAGTTTATCGATATTTTTGTGATGCAACAGATGATATGGATGTCATATTTGAATTCTTCTCATTTTTCTAATCGACTTAGATATTTTATTTGTCAAATTTCGATTTACGGATTTAAAGATATGAATTATTCCATATTAAATATAAAAAGGAAAAAATAACGTAAAATTCATTTTATTGTTATTTATTCAAAAAAATTACATAATCATTGTTATTTATTCAAATAAATTTTTAAAATTTAAACAATAAAAAAGTGTAAAATCATGACGTGGGGTTAATATGATTGATAGGATACTAATATCAGTAAGTTCTAACTTCTCATTTGAAAGCTAATTTGGAAGGAACTCAACAGTTAAGCATGCCTGTGTTTGAGCAATTTGAGGATGGGTGACCAGGGTAAGTACTTTGACATGACATTAAGTGTGTGGCTAATTGGGAAATTTCGGAATAGAACTAAAAATAAAATTAAAAAAATTCCAATTTTTTTTGAAAAATTAAAAAATGGAAAAAAATATGCCGACGGCAAGGCTGTCGATGTAGAGCCATCGGCATAGCCTACGCTGACGACTTTTAATACGCCGACGGCAATTTGGCCTAAGCCGAGGCCTGCATACGCCGACGGCCATATGCCGACGGCAGCCGTCGGCGTAGCCCTATGCCGACGGCTTTTGGCCGTCGACGTATGCGATGTTTCCTGTAGTGATGCAAATAAAAACTTAACTTATGTCGGAGCGAAGCGGAGGCCCGTCGCCGGAGGCTTGGCCATAGCGAGCGGATAAGTCGAATCATTGTCACTGTTATATATACCTTTTATTAGCCGCTGGTTTAGATAAGGCGAATAATTGTAAATCCCGACGTTTGTAACCTCTCCCGAAACCCCCTAGTTTTATGGCCTATCGTTTGATAACACCGATTAGGATTACCAAAGTCAAAAGACATGTTATTATAAAACAAAAAAGTCCACAGACATGTCACCCTGAACAGAGCAGTAGCACCTAACAATTACGGTCATTATTTTCGGACTTTCTCGGTGCGCACTTTTTTTCTTTGAACAGAGCAGTGTCTTCGTGAATCGCCAAGGCATTTTTTTTCTTCGAAATGGAGGATAACCCCTAGCCACTGTATCCCGAAATGATACACACAACTTTCTTTTTATTAATATAAAAGGGAAAACAGTAATGCCTCAGCGACTGTCCAGCCTGAAGCCACCGTCTAGGCGATAACTCGCTACACCTACAACCATAATGAAGGGGTGGACCAATCGGAGCCAACTGCCCTGACCTCACATACCAACACACATCATGCAAACCCGGAGGCTTCCACCAAGCCGCCCAATAACGAGCCGGGAGCACAAACCCGTTCTGCACACACTCGACACACACCACATGTGTACACTCATAAGTCGCTCCCGCCGTCTTCCACCAACCCATCTTCAAGAGAGATGAATGTAATGACCTTGTCAGACCTGTCGTCGACGCCGCCACGACACCAGACAACTCCACCGCCCTGCGCATGCCCATCATCACGCTCCGATGTCGATACTCCGTTGTGCTACGATGACGATGCCTCCGAAAGGGCAACGACGGCAAAGGCGCCGCCATCGTCCTCGGTTTTCACCAGCAGCTGCGCATCTCCAGACCCGCCGCCGACTGGACTGCGATGTAGCCGCCGAGAGAACTCGACGGACGTACACGACGGACTAGACGCCCAGGCGCCCAGCCACGAACGAGACCCGAAGGACGCAAATCGAAACCTAGCAGCTCGCTGCCGCACAGATCATGGACACCGTCGCCGCCGGAGATGGCATGCAGCCTTCCGCAACCCGCGTCATCCACCACCCGTGCCGCCCGGAGATTGGAGGCCGCAGCCGATGCAATCCACATCGCACACCGGGTGCCGTCGGTTGCACCATGCCCCGGCCCGAGGGCGTCGGCCCGGCCCGACCCCTGCGGGCGAGGTGGGGAGGAGACCCCGCCAGCGCCAGCGCGGCCAATGCTTTGCCCGGCCACGCCCTTTGGCAGCGGCGATGGAGGAGGAGGAGGAAAGGGTGGGGGCTGGCGGCGGCTGGTTACGAGAGGAACGAGGCATGAAGGACTGCAACTAGAAATATTAACTCCAGCGTTCTTGCTCCACGTCCCAGGCCAGCCGTCCCCTCCCCCTCTCTCACTCGGTCCCTACCGCCATCATCAGCCGGTGAGCTGCTGGCCTTGGCGCCTCGCTCCCTTCCTCGCCACCCGCTTTCCAACCAAGGTCGGACCGTTCCTCGGAAACCGCGCCCGCCCTTTTCGCTTAAACCCGAAAGCAAGCGACAACGGGGAGAGCATCAGCAAGCACGCTGAACTGAAAGTCTGAAACACTCGGTGCCCGCCAGTCCGCCACGGCACAATCCTAATCCGCCCGTGCGTCATGGTGGCCGGGCGTGTCAAGGCGGCCATGGGCTTCCACAGCAGTCCCAGGGCGCCCAACTCGCCGGCGCCCCACGCTGAGGAGCATACGCAGACACCGGCCCGGCTTACGCCGTCGTCCTCGCCCGCGCCGGCCGGCTCGGCGTCCAAGGCGTCGGCCTTCGCGCGCTCCTTGGGCGCCTACTTCCCGCGCTCGGCGTCGGCGCAGGTGCAGCCCGCGCGCGCGCCACCAGAGGTCGCTGGGCTGCTGCGCGCCATCGAGCAGCTCCAGGAGAGGGAGTCGCGCCTCCGCGTCGAGTTGCTGGAGCAGAAGATACTCAAGGAGACCGTCGCTATTGTCCCCTTCTTGGAGGCCGAGCTCGCGGCCAAGAGCAATGAGCTCGAGAGATACAGGGAGTCCGCAGTCCGGCTCGAGTCCGAGAACATGCGGCTGTGCGCCGAGCTCGATGCCGCCGTGCTCGAGGTTACGAGCAGGAAGCAGAGGATTGTTCAGATGGAGAAGGAAATGGCGGACCTGAGGAAGCAACAGGAAGCGCTCGCGGACGACTGCTGCTCGTCGTCGGCTTCGGTCTTGGTGGAGCGTTACGAGAGCTCCAGTGCCGCGGCGAATACCGCGGGTTTAGCTCAACCGAGAGCTGACCAGCCGTCCGCTCCGAGACACCCGCCGCCACCTTTCGTCTCCAGGTCAAACTCGTGCGCCTTGCCAGCCTCACCTGCCAGCTCGTCGTCATCCTCACCGTCTTCGTCCACGTCGAGTTCACCCACGGATTCCGGCTCCTCGTCGTCAGGCACATCGCCGGTACCAAGAACCCGCGTGCCAGAGCTCTCGAAGCTGCCGCCGATACCTCCGCCACCGCCACCACGGACTTCGCTGACGCCGGCGCCCAGCCTGGGCATGAGCTCCTCGCTCTCCAGCTCCCTCGCCGTGAGCGGAAGTGCGGGCGCCCCGCCTCCTCCGCCCCCGCCCCCACCGTCTAGGAGGACGTTCCGAGCATGTTCGCCGGCGAAATCCGAACGTTCACGCGTGAGGCGCGTGCCTGAAGTGGTCGAGTTCTACCACTCGCTGATGCGGAGGGAGTCCAAAAGGGACGGAGGGAGCGGTGGAGATTCAGCGAACGGTGGCGGCGCGGCGGCAACCAGAGACATGATCGGCGAAATCGAGAACCGATCAGCTCACCTCCTCGCGGTACGTTTCTCTTTTCTATTTTTGCGATGGGTACGTATTTAGGGCCTCTTTGATAGGAAAATTGTAGTCATGTACACCTCAATTCTATAGGATTTTGCATGCATCAAAGTTTGTTTGATTCCACCAAAGGAATTGTAAAATGAGCTTTGATTGAATGTTAGATTTCCTATAGGAAGTAGTAAAATGATTCCTATAAGAATAAATTTCCTATAGGATCCAATCCTACAAATCAAATGACTAGGCTTGTTTGATTCATAGGGTAGGAAACTCAAAGGATTAGGAAAGAAATAGAAATGGGAAAGGATAGCAGGTGCAATCCTTGCCTCGTTCCTTGTGCAAAGGAAAATAAACATGAGGTGTGAGTGGATTGTTTTTTTCTCCAAGTTTTGCATTGGAGCTAGGATGTACGGGAAAAATTCCTGTGGTTTTCCTTGCAATCATTCCTATGAATCAAACGAGTGAATAGTCCCATGTCTTGAAATTTTCCTATCCCTCTACTTTTCCTCCATAGTTTCTGCAAATCAAACGAGCCCTAAGATAGGAAAATTTCCTATAGGATTCATTCCTTCACAAATCTTTTGCAATTCCTTTGAATCAAATGAGCCCTTACTCTGAAATCGATTATTTTTCTTCTCGGAATTGCATAACTGCATTAAGGAGAAACTAAGCTGGAAATAGTATAGGGAACGTTTAGCAACCTCGTTTTGCATCCCAACTAAATTACTGCTCATGGCATGAACAGCTACTGGTGACTGGTGAACAACTGAAGGATGCTTCATTAGGAAGTTGCCTAACATTAGTCGCCTTTGTTCTGGGTTGGTATAGCAAAGAGGTACAAGTGTTTTTCAGGTGGTACAGCCGTACAGGCCTATTATAGCAAAGACTCCAACTTGGAAGTGATTAATTTTGATAGACATTATAGTTTTTGGAGGGCGACACACTGCAAGACGTGAAACAAAACCATTCCAACCCTCCTCCTCCTTACACGAAATTTGATTTCATGTTTCATTTTTCGAAAACAGAGCGATCGAGAGGGTTTGACAGTGTTTCAAACAGGAGATTTTCTTAGCACAATTAAATCGCATCTTGGAGTAACAATGGTTGCCTATAGAAGATAGAAGCAGAAGCAGCTTCACAGGATCCGAAGTGGGCATGGGTCGATGGGGTCAGGCGATCGAAAATACACTGAATATACAGTATGGCATTTAAGTGCGGTACGGTAGACGCATGTGCGAAATACGGCCTCCGGTTAATCCGAGAATTACTCAGATCTGGTCCGGACGCTCGTTATCCGTTAGCTGCTGGAGTTATTCGTACTACGGGTTACTACATACGCCGCCGCTGGAATTGATAGGGAAATTAACCGTGTGGTACTTGTGTGCACTACTGCAGATCAGATCGGACGTGGAGAGGCAAGGCGACTTGATCCGGTTCCTGATCAAGGAGGTGGAGGCCGCGGCGTTCGCGAGGATCGAGGATGTGGTCACCTTCGTCAAGTGGCTCGACGACGAGCTCTCCCGCCTGGTACGAACCCGCACCCCGCCCTGAGGTGTTGGTCGATCGATCGATCGGCCAGTGATAAATAACAAGTATACGAAGTAATGTGCATGGCGGTGGGTGCAGGTGGACGAGCGCGCGGTGCTGAAGCACTTCGAGTGGCCGGAGCAGAAGGCGGACGCGCTCCGGGAGGCGGCGTTCGGCTACTGCGATCTCAAGAAGCTGGAGTGCGAGGCCTCCTCGTTCCGGGACGACGCCCGGCAGCCCTGCGCCGCAGCACTCAAGAAGATGCAGGCCCTCTTTGAGAAGTAAGCGAACCGAACCAATAATAATAAGCACGTCCATTCGGCGCTCCTCGTAGTACTCATGTGGCGGCCAACGACGGCGGCGGCGTGCAGGTTGGAGCACGGCGTGTACAACCTCGCCCGCGTCCGGGACGGCGCCGCGGAAAGGTACAGCCGATTCCGGATCCCGTCGGAGTGGATGCAGGACGGCGGGATCGTGAGCCAGGTAACGAAAATAATCCACTTGCCTCGGCGGTGTTTTTGTCGGCGTTACACGGGGCCGGACCGCTCAACGGCGGCGTGCACGTGAGCCTGCATGCGAGGCAAGCAATCTCGTGAACATGCTTCGTTCTCTCTGTATCAAGTGTACAGCTAAAGAACAAGCCAGTGACGCCTCGGGTGCCGTGTCGTTGAGCGTAGCATAGGTACGCCTTGCAGGGAACGATCGATCCGTGTAGATCTAGGCGGTCCCAGTTGAGTGCTGAGAGCTGTTCTCAGCCATTCTCTGAAGACCAGTACAGTTACTTACTACAGTAGACTGAGTAGAGCATCGTTTTGTTTTGCTGCTGCATTCTTCGGCAGGTTGTGGAGCCCCTGCTAGACGAGTGTCACGACTCACGAGTGCCTCCAGGAAACTAGCTGGAAGTCTGCAGACCCCAAGAATCAAATTTTGGCCTGAATTTCTTGGAAACTTTGTGATCAGAAATCTACAGTGTGCTCTCAGCATTAGACACGGAATGATGGGGATAAAAGCTCTCAGTCCAACCGATGTCAAAATGTACAATGTGGTGGTTTATTCTTGGCATAGAATTAGCAAAGCAGCTTACCGATGTTTTTTTTTTTTTGAACAAAGCGGACCGATGTCAAAATGCGGCTCTAGTCGATCTACCACATCGAATTCACCCAAAATCCATAGGAAATAAACACATCCAGCTAGCCCGACCTCTTCCTTTTCTTTCCTTTGTGAAAAATATTCTGCAGTGACTCCGTTTCATATCAAACACAAATTGTCTGGAAACATTAAGATGTTCCATGCCTGCTTTAAAATGCAATTTGCATTTGGAATATATGATACACATCCACTGACCGGTTTCCCCCAATTTTATGATCGAGCTTGTTCCATTTGTATGATAAGATTTAGAACTACAAGAGTTATTCCTATGGACTAATTTGCATGCGGTTTCAAAAGACTTTTTCCATGGAATTGTTTCTGTGAAAACTATGAACATCACTTTACCTTTCAAGACAGTTCATGCCTATTTTTCTTCTTGCAGTACAACCAAATAACTTCTATTGCATGAACAGGACATCTGTTGTTGCATATGAGGCTAGTTTTAATTCTAGTTAGGCCAACAGTCTTCCAAAAAAATGGACTCATTGATAGAAAGTTTACATTTTCTTTAGTATTACTATTAATATACTAGATATCTTTTTCCTAGGAAGAAGACAAACAATATAGAAATTTCAGTTCTGCCTTTGTGGTAGTATAGTTGCTAAGGATTGTTGCATAGACATAGTTTAACAGAAGAAGGAAATGAGATGCGGATGCAACTAGTTCTAGATTTTCATTCTAGGGTGGAACGAATAATCTCTTATTTTGTCCACAACACTCTATTGTATATCTAAATCTAGTAATTTTAGCACTTTGTGGACATGTTATGTCCCTTGTTCTGGCATTTGTTTGGAAGCACCTATAAGTTTGATGGTTGCTAATGATAGATTTAATGTACAGATAAAATTTCAATCAGTGAAGTTGGCCAGGAAATACCTGGAACGGGTTTCCTCCGAGCTTGAAGCCACTAAAGTTGGCCCAGACGAAGAGGAGTTGATGCTTCAAGGGGTACGATTCGCCTTTAGAGTGCACCAGGTAGGTTATATAGGATTCTTCACATCATAAGACATAGTAAGTATCGACTTAAAAGGAATTTGTAAATGTTGTTTTGCGCAGTTTGCGAGTGGTTTTGACGTGGACACGATGCGCGCATTCCAAGAGCTCAAAGAGAAGGCGTCTATGTGCCATTTTCAGCGGCAAAAGCAGAATCGACATCTGCGACAGCAAAGACTTGTCGCCAGGACCTGAGCATCTCCTTATTTTATGATGAACCATACGGCATACGGCATCTTTTGTTGTGATGTACCATACACCAATACACCATCTCGTATTCTCGTGGCTACTATAGTACGATTAGTTGATTGTTTTCGTTGAAAAGCTCTCTAGATTTTACCTCGGAACAAACCTTTTTTTCTTTCCAGTTGAACTCTGTGTACAATGTTTCTTGTTACACTTCCCTGATCTCTGTAGGGTGAGCATTTTGGTGTAGTGTCACGTGATGTGGAATTTTCGTACCTGTCTCTGTGCAAAAATGGTGTCAGACGATCGCGCTCATACATGCATGGTACTGCTAATAATATATGGGCTAAAATTTGTGTGGCCGATATGAGTTTTCAAAATTCCCTATAAATTTCAGTCTCATGTGGCGAGAGGTGGAGGTGCAAATTTTCACATTGGTAGTTGAACAAGAGTGAGACCGCAATATATAGTGAGGTTTCACTAGCATGCAAACAATACCAGTAAGCTATTTAGGGTTCCGAGCTACACACATTTTGCGGGGATGAATTCAATCACGGGGTTCGAGTGGGTGTTGTTGGTGGAGATGGCGATGGAGACGCTCCTCTCCACGTCGCGGGGGCGACGACAGAGGAGATGTGTCTGGGGCGATTCCAACAGCGCCACCCCACCCACCCCTCGGACACAAATTCTCTTCCAGCGGTGCCCTGCACATGCTATGTTTTTTCTTCTATGTGTCCTAACACCGCTTCTCCTCGCAAAGGTATACATAGGGGAGGGGGCAAGAGGGGGTAGGTGAAAAGCGACGGAACTAACCTTGTCAGGAAACATCAGCACAAATTGAACTATTTTCGAAAATATTTTCAAAACTAAGGTGAAAAGCGACAAAACTAACCTTGTTAGTGAACTTCAGCACAAACTGAAATATTTTCGAAACTAAACCAAAACGGTAGAGCATGTCGCTCTACACTATAGCTCCATGGAGTGGGGCGCTATGCCCCTGCTAAAGCGGCAACACCGGGTCCACTCTCGTCGCAAAAATCCTAAGTCAATGAGGGTAGCCCCTGAGCTGCGGTGATATGCTCTTGAGGCTAGTGTCCTTGTACGGGGCACTATGCCGTAAAACAAAGAATTTCGAACTCCTATAACGTTTGATCATAAAATCCAAAGATGATATTAAATATATATATAATTAAATACTAAAATTGTAGAAGCAAATCCACATAGATAAATACCACATATGTAAGAAAAAAACCTAATTGATTGTGGCGAGCAAATCCCCATGAGCGTTTGTTTACGGAAGATGTTAAGTCCATTGCATGCGAGCATACGAAATAATCAAAATTGTGAATATATATACATAATCCATTATAATTTTTATTTAGTAGCTGATTGCAATTAGCGATTCTATTTCAATAACAACTGGAGATTACATACATGTCGTCAACTTATATCAGATCATAATAACTTTTAAGACATATTTGACCATGAAAAAACCCAATAATGAATCTTACTAACAATTCAGTTGTCATGTGGAAGTTTCTATAGGTATATATATATATATATATATATATATATATATATATATATATATATATATATGCTTAAAAAATCATATGCTAAAGTTAGTATATTCCTTATACCATATAATTTAGTGATCTCTAACATAAATATGTATATAATATATAGTTTATGCAATTATAATTATAAACTTTATTAGTAAATAATGTTAAAATATTCAGCTTTCTAATATAACATGATGCAGTTATATTTTTCGTGGATACACATTATCACTTTACACAATAAAAACTAAACTAATATTTACTATATTTATTATGTGTTACCTATGTCAAATAGTAATAGAAAATTATACTTGAGAAGACGGTAGCATGCTATCTATGAGTTTGAAGTATAGAAGTTTAGTGTAAAAATAGAATTTACAGACCCTAGAATTTTTTTCAATTCGCTTATGGTCATAATTATGTTTGGATTGGACCTATCCGAAGGCGGTGAACCACCATCTAACTGAGACAGCAACATTGTCACTGAGAACTACCACCTCGAACACAGAACCTTGTGATTGACTCAAGGGCATGAGGAGTGCAGATAATGTTGCACTCCTCGTGCTCTAGAGTCCTTGTCAATGACAGACCATAGGAAATAATCTGGCATGCTAGCTAGGAGGCTTTTGTAGGGAGACCATGTCTCATCGTTTATCGCCATGATCGAGCTATGTGATCAACTGGATATATTCAAGCGCAAGTGTCGTGTGGGAATTAAGCATATATCTCCTTATCTTCATATGATTTGGCTCTTTTTATCCACCCATGTGAAATGATTTTAGAGATATCCATTGAAAACTCAATGCATGCGGGGCAACCTTAATTCGTCTCGTCAATCTGGCTAAAAGTGGGATCAACCTCCATCCACAGTGGACTGAAGGATTTTGAACGGTTCTTGCAAATCTTCTACCGTAATAATTCCTCCCATCCAATTAAGGGGCTCTTTTTTTGGGTGTTTTAGGTGCTTTCCACGGAAATAAGTTGGGTGGACAAAACAAATGGTTCGACTTTGCAGTAGGCTTCTGATGTCTTACTGTCGTATGTGGAGAGTTGACTTGCAACCCTGGTTGATCGCATCGCAAACAAATTGCCAACGTGAAAGGCAGTTCCCAAAGTGGTCGTGTCATCCTGGTGTAGGCTTGCATCATTTCAATGGCAAGATAATCATATGATGGCCTTTACCACCACGGTTGCTAAATGAAATCGTAAAAATAGTCGAGGTTTATTTTTGGAGTAGTTCAGAGTGTGCGAAGAGTGGGCAATGTGTAGTGACTTATTTGAATGTTTGTACCAAGTGGATATCAGTGGCCTGAGTATCCATAATTTTAAATTTTGAATGACGATTTTCACTCTAATGGCTTTGCGCAGCACGGACTTTCTATCCACTCAAATACAAGCCGTGAATGGAAGTATGTAGTGATTAAGTGATAGTCTAGTCGAGAATGGATTTTTAGAACCCAGGCTACATGGAGCCTTTGTTTTGAAAAAAATCAAAAATGACATTTTTGAGTTTTCAAAAATCGCGAAAAAATCACAGATGTAGTTAGTGTCGAGATCTACAAGCAGCAAAAATCGACCCATCTCGCCCATGTCGACATCCCCTTGGAGAAGGCGGTGAGCCTGTCCATGTCCTTCATAACCTGCGCGCCATCTTGCACATAGTCCCATCTGGATGATGATAAACAAACAGAGTCAATCAAATGCCATGTGTGCTTAATTTTGTAAAGGAAAATCTCAAGGCAAAAGCCGATATAGATCTTCATCTTACGGCTGGTCTCTGCCGGTGTGGGTCCACCAGTGCCAAGTGTTGAAGATGAGCATGTCGGCGCCGAGCCAGGGGTCGCCGGAGATGGAGTCGAGCTTGAGCACCGGCCGATGGACTCCTGGACGATGTCCACCAGGTAGGTGCTCCGGTAGTAGGCCACCGACAGCCCGTAGTCCTGCATGCAACGACACGCGCACGTTCATTATCAATGCGTTTCGGCACCAACTGTCTGGTGGATCGCTCGTCTCTTCCAAGTACTGTACCTGTACGCCACAAGTACGTACGGGTTCTTCATACAGAGCATCTGATGAACATGCACAAAGTTCCAAATCTGTCGGCGCACATACGGCGGACGGACGCTGCCATAAAACCGGCAGATACTCCAATAATATCTCTGCTTGTCTGCGTCTCTCTGTCCCAATTGAATTCTTTGATGGGGCAGGCGGGATGTCATGGCCGCCGCCCATAGCGATTCCTGCCATGGCCGGAGGCATAGAGCCCCGAGCTCCCTAGCCGCTGTAGACAATTGTTTAGGACTATTTTAACAAGTTGTCCGTGACTACACATACTATGGTAGTAGCACTCGTGCGTTATTCAGCGTGGTAATCTTTTTCTTTTTTTTGCTGGAAATCATTGGTTGGCACTCACAAAGTATACTTGATTCGACCAGAGAAAATGGTGAACTTGATTCTTTGGCGTTGGGTACATTCGAATCTAGTTGCCCAGAGCCATGCAAAGGGCAACCAAAAAGAAACTAACGAAAAGGCCAGTTTGAGGTTTTTGCCTACTGTAGTATGAATGTACATCTAAAAAACAGTACGAGCACGACACAGGAAACGAGTGGTTGAGTTGTCCATATCATCTGCAATTGGCACCAGACAATCGCCCCGCTAGAATCATATCGAGATCTTAATGCATTTTGGCCATTTGTGCAGTCAAACCGCTGTAATTGTAGCTCGGGGGAGAAACTGGGTTTGACTCTGGTTCAGTGGATCGATCACGGGCTGATACAGCCAGTTAGTAAAACACCAAAAAGAAGAAGTAGAAGAAGAGATTTCGCAAGAAGATAGTGGTACATTGGCGGGATAGTGACACATGATGCTCCTCTGTGCTGTCGCCCATGGCCCCCGCCCCAACACCCCCACGAGGGCCAGCCCACGACGCGATTTCTGCCATCACCCACTCGCGCGCACATGAGCGAGCAAGACGATCGAGCGCGCAGTCATCGATCTGTGCAAGCAAGGGGGCGGGCAAGTGGGATTGGCTACGTTTGAGGAGCTGATTCTAGGAGCGCACGGGAGACAAACATGCCGGTCCACCGGTGGTGCCCGAAAGCCGGCGGCCGGGACACCAAAAGGCCATCACAAAGCAAGTCCCTTTTCGAAAGCCTATGCAACGGTGGATAATCTATTACGCCCTCGTCGTTAAGGAACTAGTGTGATTAGCAAACCAGTTTGGCCGATCCATGCATCCACAAGTTATCACTACTATATCAGCAATGTGCATCAGCAAAGTGTAAAAAAAGAATAGAACTGTACAATCGTAGTACTGCAGGTACTTTGTCCTGTGCTGATGCAATGGAAGGAAGGAATGGCTAGTGACGAGTGACATCAAAACTGGGCTGGAATGGAATGTATATATACGGACCTGGAACGTGACGGTGGAGACGGGGTTGCCCTTGCTGTGCGTGGTCCTGGAGGCCGGCGCGGCGGCGTGCAGCATGCACACCAGCGACTCCCACTGGTTCAGGCTGATGGAGTCCCCGACGAACAGTATCTTCTTCCCCCTCCATTTGCTCAGCAACTCCTGCCCATTGAACCTGCAGGTGGCCATGGCGATGCATCAACAAACAGGCAAATTTTATGAACGACGACAGTCTTCTTGAAAGAGATTGATGGATTCATGATTTACCTCGGGAGTTCGCAGGAGGTGGGGCGCCACCGGTACTTGAGGTAGAGCTTGTCGGGGCGGCCGTACTTCTGGCAGTCGAACTCCGGCTCCACGAAGGGGCACCCCGCCGCGTCGTACATCGGCAGCGTCTCGTCGTACACCCAGCTGCCCTGGAACATGTTGCACGACGCCATCCCGCTGCTGGCGTGGCTGCCTCCTCCCTGACCCGGCCGGTGCTGCTGCCTCGTGCTGCCATGCCGCGGCTTCGACGGCTTTAGCCGGACTGCCAGGGTGACCGTGCTCTCTGAGAAGGCGGCGCCTGCCTGCAGAGAGCATGCGAAGGCGGCGAGGAGGAAGAGGCGTAGCTTGTGCTGCCGCCGGTCGGGCGCCATTGCTCGGCGCTACGGACTGACGAACTTGGGGACAGCTATCGGGGCAGCGTGAGCTAGGAGATGCTACCTAGCCACGGAGCTTTATAAGCAGCTGGACGAGTTTTACCCAGACTCTTATCTGGTCAACTTTTATGGGTGATATCTCCGTCTAGATTTTATGGGCTGGCACCGACGACACAGAGCTTTTCTGTCAGGACGGTGATGCTCTGTCAGTCAGACATGGTGGCACCGGAGGCGGCCGGGGATTCCACGGCCCTCGATCTTACGGAAACGATCCATGTCTACTGTACAACGGTGTATCTCTCCTAGATATCTCAACTGTTAAGGAAGATTCGGTAGTTATTATTGGGTTTATCTCTCTTCCTAAGATAGGTTAAAAGAATATCCTGTTTTCCAAACAAAATCTAACTTAAAGATTGATATAAGATCATGTCTAATCATACGTGTAATATTAGATTTAGGACTCATTTGAGTCATAGGATTGCCAAAAGATTGGTGTAAGATTGAAATCCTATGGGATTTTTTCCTTTGAACCCGTTTGATTCATAGGATCATATCCCATAGGAAAAATTCCTACAGGAATCTTGTAGTATAAGCTTCATAGAAAAATAACATGAGCTCTAAGCTCTTGGAAAATTTTCTTCACCAATCAAAGGTACTTTCTCTTCTCATAGGATTCAACTAGACATGTCATACCAATCCTATGAGTTTCCTATTCCTACACTTTTCCTATCCTATGAATCAAAGGAGCCCTTAGTTTTTCTACTACTAACAAATATGTCTGGACGTTGTTACAAGTTTATTTTCTATAGAGTATATTTAGGTCTTTAGGATATGGAGAATTTCACTACTGCTAATCAATTGTTATTTGACAGGACGAATCTTTCTTGTTAGGGCCACGGCTACTGTCAAGAATCAGGATCCGTTTAATGCCGACCGAGAACAATTCTCAGTCAGATGAGATCAACAAAGTTTTGTACGTGAATTATTACATACAATTTTTCCTATAGCATATGGGCTGTTTCGGGTCAGTGTATGCGTTTAACTTGTAGATATACCTGCTGTTCAACCAAATTTTGTAGTAAGTCGCAAAAAAACCAAATTTTGTAGTACGTGATTTAATTAATACTACTACTTCCAATGATTATTTCCCTGTAAACACCTAAAAAGCTACTAGTAGCAACAAAAATTAAGCTAATTTAGTTTATGTACTATCAAACTTGCAACTTCAGAAGGAATTGCGACGCAAATTCAACATTAAAAGAACATTTTTTTTCTCCCTTGCAACCCCACTTCTAACTAAAAAATTCTCAGCTGCAACCCCACTTACAACCGGGAAAACTCGGTTTCGGCCTAAGTTGCAACTAAAAAAATCACAGTTGCAACTTCACTCGCAACCGAATAAAACTCAGTTGCAACCCGACTTGCGACTTGCAACTAAAAAAAACTCAGGTATAACCCACTTGCAACTGGAAAAAAAAAATCTAAGTCGCAGTTGCAACAGGAAAAAATCTCAGTTGCGACCCCACTTACAACTGGAAAAACTCGGCTGCAACCCGACTTGCAACTATAATATCTCAGTCAGAACCCCACTTGCAACCGAAATAAACTCAGTTGCAACCCGAATTGTAACTGAAAAATCCTCACCTATAACCCCACTTGCAACTAAAAAAATCTATGTTGCAGTCGCAACCACACTTGCAACTGAAAGTTTTAGTTGCGATCCCACTTGCAACCAGAAAAACTCAGTTGCAACCCGACTCGCAAGTAAACCCACTTGCAGCCCGAAAAAAATCAGTTGCAACGTGTCTTGCAGCTGAAAAAATCCTCATGTGTAAGAACTACTGGCAAGGTACGACGCCGCGTTCATAACCGGGAGATTGGATGCGTGCAATGGGCGCTGGGCTAGCATAGCACGCTGCTCAAAGCAGTCTCGGGCCAGGCCCGCTGGGAACGGCCGAATCGGCCGTTTCCGTGGAGCCCGGCTGCGGGCGTGCGACCTAGCGGAATGCCGTGCACAGCTGCTGCTGCCACCGGAGATGGCGCGAGCTTCAAAATTGTGGCGGGATAAATTCGGTCACCGCCCGCCCAATTCGCCTCTCTACTTAGCTCACCTCCAAATCGAAAACCGCAATTTCTCCTTTTCGAGCTCTTGCGATGGCTGGAGCGTATTGCATCAAGGCGAAGGCGACCTCGACGGGGACCTCGACCGAGCTGCTGACCTCGACGACGACCTCCACGGCGAAGACGGACGGCAACTCTCATCTGCATCTGGTGGCTGTAAGAACTTATGAGCCTAATCCTTCTTCATATCTTAGATCTGTGTAGTGACTTGAACATTTGGTTCATCTAGATTACGGTCCACAGATCCGCTGCTTACCTTAGGCTTCATAGATTGATTGTGTATTGTGTGGATATCATCGTTCTTAAGAGATTCATGCTTACCATTGCTTGCCTGACTTGGACGACATAATCGTGTATCTAGGATACGGCCCGCTATAAGAACAGAGTCCCTCTGCAAAATGCTATGTGAGAATGCACTGCCAGACCTGACCGACATTGCACCGCCCTCCATGCCTCTGGATGTAGTGCCTCTGAATGCAATCCCTATGGGTGCAGTCCCTCACTCACCTGAGCAATCTGAGATGCATGCCAAGGTTTCTAAGAAGAGAGTGCACTCTAACAATGAAGAAGTGCCTCAGAGGCTGGCTACGCAATGGGCACCTCCTATGTCACTCTTTGTTCTGAATAGGGTTGTTGAGTTTGAAAAAGGCTTCAAAGATCAGTACGTAAGGAGGGTAAGTGTAATACCCCGCATTTATAGGACTCGAGAGGGTAGAACTTAGGAAATGCATTTGTGCATTCATGCATGTTTTGGTGAAATCTAGAAAATTTCCGCGCTTTTGTGTTAAAAGGATCTAGGGTCGATGCCAGACGAGTGTCGATCGACAAATTCATACATAGACCTCATTTGAAATATTTACAACTCAAGACATGTGTGGTTGTCTGGCATATAGTTGGCAGCCCCTGCATCTTTTGACTATGTCCTCTGCATCCTCCTTGGCTGTCAACCAGTAGAAACCTTATCGGAAAGCCTTGGAAACAAGGGAGCGTGAGGAAGTGTGGTGTCCACAAACTCCAGCATATATCTCGTCCAACAGGTCTCTGCCTTCTTCCGGTGAAATGCAACGCTGGTAGACACCAGTGGTGCTACGCTTGTACAACTCGCCTTTAATTATTGTGAATGCCTTGGCTCCTCTTATGATTTGCCTTTTCAATACCTCATCGTCCGGCAACTCCTGATTAATCAGGAAATCCAAGTATGGCGTCGTCCAATCCGGCTTTACCAGGTAGATGGCATAGCTAGCATCTTCTACGGGTTCTGCCGACTCTGGGTCAAGGAGGTATGCTCCCTTTATTGACGGCTTGTGGAGGTGTTCCAAGAAAGCAACTTTTGGTACTTTTTTGCGTTCAGATCCAAGTCTGGCAAGTGTGTCCGCCGCCTCGTTTTGAGCTCTTGGGATGTGGCGGACCTCGTACCCCAGGAAGCATTTTGCGAATTCGTCAACAGTGGCGCGGTATGCCGCCATCGTTGCGCTTTTTGCGTCCCAGGTACCACATGTCTGCTGCGCCACCAGATCTGAATCACCGTAGCAGAGGACGCGTTGGACGCCTAACTCTTTGGCGATGTGTAAGCCATGAAGGAGTGCTTCGTATTTGGCAACATTGTTTGTTGCTTTGAAGTGTATTTGTAGCACATAGCTAAGCTTTTTTGAACAGGTTACTGTAGGGGAAAACCCCTACAGTTAGTGGATTTTATATATATAAATGGAGAGAAAACCAGCGGTTTTCTTTACATCACGGTCCAATCCAAAACCCTGCTCAAAAATTAAGGAGGAAAGAAATGAAAAGAAAAGGAAGTGTACATCTAAACAAAGAGATCTAAAACCCACTGGATCAGGGGCTGAACAAGGCAGGGCTTAACCCTATGTTGATGGATCAACACGTCCTGGTGAAAGAGAACTTTCCATCTCGCAAAGGAGGGCTGCATATCCTTAAAAATTAGATCATTACGAGTCTTCCAGATGTTCCAGCAGGCACATATCATAATCTCCATGAAACAAGGGCCATCAAAGTGTTGTCGAGTAGTGAGGACACGGCTGGAGATTGGAGAAGAGCAGTCCCATTGAATCCCAATGTGATTCCAGCAAGTAGTGGCAAAGGGGCAGCTAAAGAAAAGATGATCGCGCGTCTCCAGGACAGCTTGAGAGCAAAGCAAGCAATGGGGGCCTCCATCAGTGTGCCAATGTTTTCTAGCCATCAGATCCTTAGTATTCAGCCGATCTTTATGCAGCAACCAAGCAAAAACACGAAGCTTGGGTAGGAGTTTCGACTTCCAGATGGCATTGAGGGATTCATCTATTGCAAGAGAAGAGAACATGAATTTGTAGAATTTGCTAGAAGTATATGAAGAATTCCCCCATGGAAAAATCTTGATGTCCGGCTGATCTAGATGAAGAGGGTGCTCTGCAATAATATTTTCAACTGCACCTAGTTCAAGAAAAGCTTCAGGTGACAGTGGCAAGGCAAACCGAGATAAAAGCTCTGAAGACTGGCCAAACTCCTGAACTGAAATATCCTCTTGTAATAAAAATGAATAGAGTCGAGGGAACTTGTCACATAGAAGCTGCTGGTCACACCAAAAGTCCTTCCAAAACAAAGTAGTCTGACCATTAAGTACTTTAGAGTGAGTGATGCTACGATAGATATCAATAAGCTAAAAGATATCCTTCCACCAGAAGGAGCCCCGGGCAGACTGGGCATGGGGAGGAATTGAGGTATCATAAAGAGACCACACAAGTTTCACCCATGGAATGTCGAGCTTGTTAAAGAATTTGTGCAGCTGTTTCATCAGGAGAGCAGAGTTCTGCAATTCCATATTCATAATACCCAGTCCCCCAAATTTTTTAGGTCTGCAAACCAGAGACCAAGCTGCCATAGAATGAACTGATGTGGAGTCTTCTTCTTTAGCCCAGAGGCCATGCCGTCGCACACGGTCAAACAGTTTGATGATTCCTTTAGGCAGCTTAAGTGAGCATAGGAAATGAATCGGGAGGGCTGACAAGACTGAATTGATGAAAGCCAGCCCGCTGCCATAGTCCAGAAAACGGACACTAGCATTGAGTCTCCTTTCTACTTGATCAACAATGGGGGATAAGTCCTGTATCGATGGTCTAGTAGAACCCAGAGGGAGGCCCAAGTATGTGAATGGAAGTGAACCAGTGGCACATCCAAAGGTAGAGGCAAGCATAGCCAAACGATCAGCATCAATATTAACCGGCATAAGGCAAGATTTGGCGTAGTTAACCTGCAAACCAGTAGCAAGCGAGAACTGGTGCAGCAGGTTCTTCAGAGCCCCAGCAGCTGCAGAGGGCAGGCTTCAAGAATCAGAAGCGTATCATCTACATATTGGGCAATAGGAAAATCAGTTCCAGGGATCGGCAATGGAGGGTGCAGGGTGCCAGCTGAAACAAGATTGTTGACCATAGATTGCAGGAGCTCAGCTCCAGCCACAAACAGAATCGGTGAAAAAGGATCTCCTTGCCTCACTCCACGCATACAAGGGAATTTTTTCCCGGGGACACCATTAAGCAAGACAGAGGAGGTACCAGATGAGAAGATAGACTGAACCCAATGCAGCCAACGGTCATCAAACCCCCAACAGCGAAGAATCTTCAAGATGGCCTCGTGCTCGATCATGTCGAAAGCTTTCGCAAAGTCGAGTTTTAAAATCACTACTTCTTTACGGGCTTGCTTACATTGGTGTATATATTCGTAGGCCCAACCAACACAGTCCTGAATTGTGCGACTCCGAAGGAATCCATACTGATTAATGTGCACCAGATCAAGGATTTTATTTTGTAAGCGATTAGCCAGAATCTTGGTCAGCAGCTTGAGACAACAATTGAGGAGTGAGATCAGCCGAAAGTCATTTGGGCCAGAGGGATTCTGAACTTTAGGCACCAAAGTGATATAAGCATCATTGATACTCTGAAGGTTAATTTTCAACTCCCAGAAATCCTCACAGAGACGGTAGAAATCAAATTTAATTATGGGCCATCAGACTTTGAGAAAGAGACCTGAGAAACCATCAGGGCCAGGAGCTTTATCACTAGGGCAGTCGGCAACCACTGCATCAATCTCAGCATGAGTAAAAGGAGCAGAGAGGACCTCTAAACCATCCCTTCGATGGACATAGGCAGAGGAATCAAAAGTGGGGTCAATAGGAATTGAGACACCAAGTCTATCTTTGAAAGCGCTCCACAAAATACCTGCCTTTTCATCATGATCCGTAGCTAAGGAGCCATCATGCCTAGATAGAGAAGAAATGCAATTGTGGCGATATCGTATCGTTGCCATGGAATGGAAATTTTTTGTATTTTCAGCCCCAAATTTAGCCCACCTGACAATACACCGCTTTTTCCAATATTCCTGTTTACAAGACAGCAGGAATTGGAGTTTACGTTTGACAATATTGCGAAAATTCTATTCAGAGATATGCAACTGATGCAATTCCTCATACTCATCTAGTCTGAGTATTATAGCATTGCAATTATCAATTAGGTGAGAAATCACAGAGATGCTGGAGCTCCAAATGCGAAGAGCTTTGCGAAGAAGTTTAAGCTTGCCAAAAATGCAACGGGCAGCATCTCCCGGACAGTGGATTTCCCAAATGCGCTGCACTACATCAAGGAAGCCCAGCATCTTAACCCAGTGGTTTTCGAAGCGAAAAACAGCAGCTTTGGGGATGCTTGTGCCAATGGAGACGACACAGAGTGTATGATCCGAGGTAGGTCTAGCAAGCGGCCGAACCGTCGTGATAGGAAATTTAAGGGTCCAAGACGGAGAGGTAAAAAACCAGTCAAGTTGAACAAGGAGGGGGTCCTCCTGCATGTTACTCCACGTAAAACATCGTCCCTTGATCGGCAACTCAATTAGGCCAAGGTAGCTAATGATCTTGTTAAAGGTGGTGATGTCCTCTAAGTTGGCTCCTGGACGGTTACGGCTATCAGAGTAGCGGTAGAAATTGAAATCTCCCAACAGAATCCAGAGAGTGTCATCAGCTATATCTAGATGAAACAGCCAGGCAACAAAATTTTCGCGTGCAATGCCCTCACATGGTCCATAGACATTTACCAAAATGAAATTATCCGCAGAGTTCGTGGAGGTGAAAGAAATCGCAATCGCAAAGCTTTCATGGAGAATCACTTGGCCCACAAAACGGCTACCGGCCCAGACAACTAGCAGCCCACCAGAGGCCCCATCTGACGGAATGAACGCAAATAGATCAAACCGTTTTGGCGCGAAAGACTTAATGAACTTGCTGTAAAAACAGGGCCACTTTTCAGCGCTATTGATACCCCGGATGTTCCAGCACAGGATGTGCCAAATGATCGAAGCACGACTTAAGCGAGGCATAATTCAGCAGAGGTACAGAGATGGTTTAAACACATGTTCAGATAAGCAAAACACAAATAGAGGTTCAGCAGAGGGAGACAAGACAAATGCTAATCAACACGGCTTTTTAAGAGTTGATCTTCAGTCAACTCCGCTGAATCAATTTGGCACTCTTCAATCCCCAATCTCTGCATCTCTGAGATTTGCATCACACTAGGAGGCGTGGCCTTCAGAACATGGGATTTCTTGGCAGCAGCAGCATCAGAGATAGCTTCATGCCTGAAACCGTTATTGGCGAGACGGGGAGATCGCCTCGCTTGGTTGCTTACTGCAGATGTGGCAGCCTTGGACAGGCGGCGATGGCCACTGGATGGAGATAAAGCAGAATGTGCCAATTCAAGATTCAAAGGTAATTTAGGTGTCGAAATAGATTCAGTATAATCAAGCATACCTTGCCCAGGAAGATCAGGGGCCAACTGCAGAGCAGGAGTGTCATCCATCACAGTGCTAGCATATTCCAATGCTAAGAGGCCAGATGAGCTTGCCACAGCCGCTGACATACTAGAACCAGAGAATTCAGCAGGCTCCTCAGGGTCTTCAAGCAGAAGATGGCGGGGCACATTGAACACATACATCAAGTTATCCCAAACAGCAGTCAAAGGAGCTCGCAGGTGCAGAGCAACATCAGAATAAGCCCAAGCCACCGAAAGCAGGAACTGCACCAACTGACCACCCGAAACAGACACAGCATTCTCACCAACAGAGTGATTAGGAGCCAAAATAGAGCGAGTTGCAAGCCTACATGCCATCCAGCCAAGGAAGTGCAGGAAAGTAGGCCAGAAGGGGACCTCAACATGCAGTTCAGAGCCACCAGCAGAGCAAAGAACACTGACAGGTTAGCAGCTGAAGTACCAGAGATGATATGTTCTGCAGCTAGTTCCACCTCAGTCACATGAGCATTCCACGCATCAAGAGCATCGTCAGCCAGGTTGCCTTCAGGAACGACACCGTCCATCATAGAGGGGCCATCATAATCAGTAATGTTGCGGAGGTTTTCCCCAAGATACACAGGTGAGGCAGGGGGAGCCGGAGGTGCAGCAGGCCAGAAACGCCACCCATTATCCTGCAGAGGTTCAGGTGCAGATGCTTGTTGCTGCCAGTTTTGCTCAGCATTTGCAGGACCCAGTTGTGAACATCTAGCTGGTGTTGCTGTGCAGGAGCGAGGTATGGGAGGTGGGGCGGGTGTGGAGAGGCGTTCATGGGAGGTGGTGGTTCTTCAGTGGATATCGAAGCAGGGTTGGTATGCCGACCATTAAGCACATAGACAGGTACAGTCCACGATCTACCCACACCCCCAAGAGTGCCAATACGCTTAACACCCATGCTAAAGGGAACCAGAGCCATGTCATTAAGCCAGGCACGAAAGAGGACTCTAGCCTTGCGGACTCCAGGACGGTGCCAATGGATGAGCTTTCCGAAACAGGATACAGCTTTGTTGATGTAGTACTCAGTCTGGTAATCTAACGGGAAAGCGAGCATCATCACCCAAGCTTCATGTTCAAACACTGGAAAACGCAGATTTATACCCTCATCGTGCCGAACAACACTAAAAGTGGAACCATCATCATACGGGTGTGGGCTATCGATCACTAACTGGTCACGAATAACAGAGGAATCTAGAGCAAGAAGACCAACAGCCAATGGGTGTGTCTCAGGGTTTCTGACAGTCAAATAGAAGTCCTCCCTCATAATACGAACTATCTTAGCTAGCACCATCTGTTTCTGATGTTCAGGGACAGGAGGATCTATCGTTACCAGCGCGTAGTTGTCATGGCGGAAGGGGGGTCGTCCACCACGATCATGCTCCTCTGCAGGCGATTCGCAGGTCCATTCTCCATCAGCATCGGTCCTGGTATGTACGGGTAGGGGTTGGCGGCGAAGTTCGCCATGGTGGGAGCGGCGGCGGTGGTGGGTGGGTGTAGGTTCAGGGAAGGAGAATGGGGGCGAGCAGGCAGAGGAGGCGAAGAAATACCCAAATCAGGCTCAGAAGCAGGAAGGCAATCGGTAGAAAGGGAAGGACTTTCAAAGACCGGTATTGAGCAAGATTCTGTCGGGGGAGAGGAAACGTCCGGGCATCGTTCAACTAAAGGAACGGAATCAGCAGCAGAAATAACCGGATCTAAACCTTCCAAATGGGAAAACTGAATTGTCGTAACGGAATTAACGATTGACCGTACTCCGTCGAGCAGCTGGGCTTAGCAGCCCATTTAAACCTCGGGAGGGAGAAATTAGAAATGTCACAATCTTTATTTGCATGACCCCACCTGACGCAGCGCGAGCAAAAAATCTTTACCGGACAGGCCCTAGCCACATGGCCCAATCCATTACACCACCCACAGCGAGAGGAAGCATGAGGCCCAGTGGGGGGGTGGGCGAGCGGTAAGACAAGCAAGGTCTGGGTGCCAAGCAGAGCCACAGCCATGACATCGGCCCAAAAGTTCATAGATAATATCCGTAGGAGGTGGAGGGCGCGAAAGCTCTAGCATGAATTGAATTTGGGGATCCGTATAACCCGCTTGGCGATGATCAAGGGCATTTAACAAATTATCTCGCGAAAATTGCGGATCGCGGAGATAAAGCCTTTCCCAAAAATCAAAGGACCCGAAATCACGCCCACCAAAGAAGCGCCTTGGACTACCTTCCGAATTAGTCGCCAGGGGGCAAGACAGAGAGCCAAGCTGCAAGAACTCGGACTGAGATGGTGCCGGATTCAGAGACACAGGAGCAGCCGGTAAAGGATCCATGAAAGAACCAAACTTGATGGTGGGAGGAGCAGAAGAAACCGGGGGCACAATTGTATTGAATCCAAATTTGGCCAGTTCAGCATCAGCAGCACCATGATCGACTGAATCATTCTTAAGAAAATCCAACGAGGATGAGATAGCAATTTTGTTTGACGGAGCAGCCAACTTAACATAAGCAGAATGATTCAATTTCTTAGAAGCAGATTGCCAACCAGATTCATCTGAAATCACACCTTTCCCTTTCCGATCCAGAACCGGAGAAGGGGTTGATCCCCGAAAGAGCGAGAAGATACAGTGAAAGTTAGGCCAAAGTCTCTCACGGAGAGAAAATATGAAATGTCCAACCTTGTTGGAGGCCACCGAAAACCTGAATCTTCTATCACTTAACTTGCAAACGCGAAAACCAGATGCATCACCACCCAAACAACACTGGAGGGAAAGACCAACCGATTCCTCGACAGAGCGAAGGAAGCATAGGGGAAGAAGGCCACCAAAAAGAATTCCTTGGTGGAAGAGGAGGGGAAGAAGTTCACCGAAGACTTGAAGCGACGACGCACCTGAGCCGCCAGGGCCTTGCCCGGCGAGAAATCCCATAGGAGAAGGACATCCATGGCTAGATGCGGCGGACATCATCGGAGGTGGGTGGTGGGGGGCGCCATGAGGGGAGGAGAGGAGAGCCATCTATGTCGCCACATAGCTAAGCTTGTCTCCTTGCTGATTCCTTAACACAACGCCAGCCCCCGAGCCCTGAAGCATATTTGATCCGTCAAAGTGCATGATCCAATATTCTGATTCAGGGAGAGGTACCTCGTCCATTGCTTCTGTCCAATCTGCCACGAAATCTGGCAAAGATTGAGACTTAATGGCATTTCTGGGCTTATACGCGATATCAAAGGCGGCGAGCTCAATGCCCCACTTGGCAACTCGGCCTGTGGCCTCCGCGTTGTTGATTATATCACTCAGGGGTGCCTTGCTCACTACCGTGATTGAATGTTCCTGGAAGTAGTGCCTTAACTTTCTGGCGGCGTAAAAAACACCATAGACCAGCTTCTGGTAATGCGGAAAACGTTGTTTGGAGGCGGAAAACACTTCACTGATGAAGTAGACAGGACGTTGTTCCAGTATGTCTGATTTTTCCGTCTTGCGTTCCACAACCAGGACCACGCTAACAACTAAGTTGGTGTCGGGGATGTAACCCCGGATACCCCAGAGTGGTTGGATCTGTTGAATTAATAAAAGAGTGAAACAGTGACTAAACAGTCGAAAGATAAAGAAAAAAGCAGAGGAAGGCAGCACGGGCCGACATTGGCATGGCCCGTGCCAGCATACCAGAAGCCAGGCCGACATCTGAGCCTCGGGTTGGACCGAATCAAGCAATACCGACACATCCCCAGGCCGGTTTCTCCTTTCTCTCCCGCACGGGCCTTGGACAGGCCGAGTTTCCCTTGCTGGGCCGAGATTGGCCTGCCCCGGGCGGTCCGAGATCAGGCTACCTCTGATGGGCTGAGTTTCGGTTAAACCTGGTGGTCCGACACAAGCAAACCGGATGGGCCAGCATCTCCAGCAGCCCCGGACGGGCCGACATCTCCTCCGCCCCGGTGGGCCGAGACCTCCCAGTCTCGGGCAGGCCGACATTTCCCAGCATCGAGCAGGCCGAGATTGCCTCGTCTCGGCTGGGCCAGGACCTTTTCTCCCTGGACGGACCGAGATAAGCCTCGTGGCGGGGCGTCGCCTCCAGCTCCAGACTCGGGACGGGCCAAGAGGGCTCCACCAGCAGGCCGAGATACTCCTCAGCTCGGCTGTGCCGTGGCTCTACACAGGTCGGTTGGACCGAGCTATCTCCAGCTCGGCTGTGCCGGCATGTCGGTACCTCGGCTGGGACGGCACGTCGACACCTCGGCTGCGGCCGTGGACCAGCGTATCCGCACCTCAGCTGCTACTAGGGCCGAGATATCTCCGTACCTCGGCATCAACCACCAGGAGCGCTATATCTACGTCGGCTACTGCATCTTCTCCAACACGCCACATCCAGCTCCCGGCATCCAGCACAACCAGGTACTGGGATGCCCCCAACTGGTACCTGGTGCAGCTACCAGTTGACCAAGCAGGAACAAGACAAAGATGGTGGCATGGCCACAGTGGCACAGACATGACTAGAGTACAAGTCATGACTCGTGCACAGTGCGGACGAGACCCCAGTAGTCAAATCAGCAATAGTGTTGATTAGACCCCAGTAATCATCTCAGCGGCAGTACCTGTATAGTGTATCTTGTCCCCTGGGCTCCCCTTTATAAGGAGCACCAGGGGAGCGCTCGACTGAGCCCTAGCTCCTGGGCTCATTCTCTCCTTGCTCCCCGTGAGCCTTCTCCTATCCCTTAGCACTTAGAGCAGCATGCTTCTTGGAGATTAGACCAGTTACATTAGACATACAGCTCCAGGAGCACTTGTACAAATCATGTGCAGAGGGAGAATACACCAAATAGGCTAGATGCTGCAGTAGGGGTTTTTATCTCTCACGAGAGCCCCGAAGCAGGGTAAATCCTTGTGTTCGTCTGTTCTTCCGTGTGCGCTCCTTAGCGCGCTATCCCTCCCCGAATCCTCTAGCGTCCATCGGCCCCAAACTTAAGCCTACCCCTAGGCATCTGTTGTTCAATACGTCGACAGTTGGCGCCCACCGTGGGGCTGAGGAGAGCGCTTGCTGGATTAAATTCGGACGGGACCTTTTTGGTTGGCTCGGAGACTCAACTCCGACATCACCCCCGGGTTAACGGAAGTCAAACCGGCATCAGCTGGTCAAAACCGGGATGACTTGGTCAAAACCGGCATAGGATTAGCCAAAACCGACATAGGAATATCCAAAACCGGCATGAGTTAGCCAAATCCGAGTTAAATTGGTCAATTCCGAATTAAATTAGTCAATTCTGAGTTATGTGGGCCAGATCCGAGATACACACAGCCAATCCGGCATACACAGCCCAAAGCGAGTTAAATGCGGCCCAGTCTGACATAATTGCTATCCCGGCTGAAATATGGGGTTTTGGGCCGAGATTGGCCAAACCGAGTCGATCCGCAACTCGGACGGGCCGGGATTTCCTCTCCTTCGGCAGGCCGTCATCCCCAACCTCAGCTCGACCGAGATATCCTCATCTCGACTGGACCGAGACGCCGCGTCCTCGCCCAGCTCCTCCGACCTGCAACGACCTGCATCGGCGCATCCGCGCCAGGACGCCGGAGTTCCTCCGCTCTGCTCCACCTCGTCCCCGCCTCGACCACCTCTATGGCGCCCCGACCCGACCGCTATACAGTGATGTTGTGTGTCACCGGTTAAGCGATTCAACCGGAGGTTACGGGTTTACCAATCCCCGGCCAAAACCTTTGGCAGGCGTTGCTCGGAATTGATCATCGGCAACGCAACACCCCGATTGATGCATTAACACAGGCACAACTATCAATGCATAATAGAGAGATCAAGACTTGTGGAACAACTGGCACATCACAGACTCTACGACACAAATCATATAGTTCAACTCTTATAATAGAGAAAGATAGCAAATTACAACCAGAGGTCACAGACCCAACAGTACAACATGCGGAAGCGAATTAGGTTGTTCTAAACAACAAGATCCAAAATATGGCCTAAGAGGCCTACAAATAAACATCCAAACGCCAGCTGTTCCGAGATGTCCCAAGCTGCCACCTGGGAACCCCAGACTACTCGTCGACGTCCACAAAGAACCCACCTTCGAGGTCGGTGAAGTCCTCCTCTGAAACAAAGCAAATGACGTTGAGTTCGAGGAACTCGCAAGATTAAATATAGAGCTTTAGCTCGATGAGGCTTTCAAAGTTTTATGGCTGTTTTGCATAAAGCTGATTTTATTTATGAAAACATAACTCAATGGCATCGACTATTCAGAGTATTTTTAAAAAGGGGTAAGAAGTAACTCTTTTCTTTGATCACCTTTCTCATCAACAACCACCATCGTCAGTGCACCTGTTCTACTAAGGCACCTCCCCGAATCACCCTCGAGGAAGCTAACCTTGCAATCTTGAGTAGTACCTTTAGTACCCAGGTTTTAATCATTCCGTTCAAGTTATTCTATGATCTTATCGTCCTTTCCCAAGTTGTCCGTAACCGTGGACATGGCTTTTCGAAAAGATCTAACCCTGCAGGGTGCACTGTGTTTACCTTCGGTACCGCCTGGCTCATTGCCAACGCTTAGCTCTCTTCCGGGGAAAGCCGGCTGAGTGGGAACGGTTACAACCTTTACCTTGCTTGGGACTAACCCAGGATCATCAGTGGCGGTAGGACAGGTTCAGTGCCTCCAACACCCTGTCCCGCGGCCACTTATTTTCCTGACACCACCATCCTCATCTCATTCTTGGCCACCATCCCAACGCACGCGCAAATGGAAGCCCGAACTAGAGGACCCTCGGCTAGCCCTTCACAAGTTAGTCGGTCGACGAGGGCTCCATATACCCCACCGAATGGAAGTGCGCTCATTCTTGGTTCAAGAGGTAAAGAACTCGCACCTAGGCGGCGAGAGTGAGACAAAAAACCACCATACCAAAGTGGCCTCTCATCCCCACCTTTAAGCATTTTATTACCTGTTACCACAATTCCTCCACCATCATCCGAACATTTCAACACCTGTTTCCAACATGAGGTATCCATCGGAAAAATAAACACTTAACTAAGCATGGCTAAGCATCAACATTGCATAGTTAAGTATCTCAGGCCAACAATACAAACCTATGGATAATAGGAGGGAAACAGGTATTGGCATCGGAAACTTAATGCAACTATAGGATACTCTAATCCGATCAAAATTGACATTTGGAACCGCATGCAATATTATAGTGGAGAAAATATTTGCGGAAATATAGGATAAGACATGCTCAGAGGGGGGATTACGCTTGCCTTACTCAACGTGCTGGTAGTACGGGTCGTCGGGGTAGTGCGGTGTAACCCCGGCTGCTTGATCTATCGAAGCATAGCAACGGAAGAGCAATCAATCACCACACAAGGTTTAACAGATGCAATGCGAAACACATGATGACATGACATTTTAAATCCCCGGGAGGAGGATGATTCAACTATTCAAATTAAACGAAGTTCGGATGCTTAGAGGGGCGCATCCCGGATATACCGTGGAGTTAGGTCATGAACCATCTTTACTTGTTGATTAAGAAAGATGAAACCCTATGGTGCACTTGGATATGAGATGTCATGATCAGGTGATGAAATGCAGGGTTTCGGTGATTTAATATACATGATAACCATTTTAAAGGTTGGTTCACAAATTTCCGGACATTTGGGTATATTACACGCATTTTTCTGATGCACCGATAAGAAGTTGTTACAATTACAATTCCTCTTTTAAGTAATCCCTGGTTATAAGTTAATTCCAACACAGTACCATTTTTATCCGAATTAGAAAGACAAAAAGAAACAGTAAAGCTCTTTTGGTACTGGACCAAATCGGAAATTCCGATTTCTTCTCACTCGGAATATCCGATCGAAGCAGCTTCTCGAAAATTGGCTAAGGACTGGAGGTCCACACGCACTGGAACACTTCGGAAAATCCGGAGCCTTCAGTTTCGGATTATCCGATCATCTCCGAGTTTGAAAATCCACCAAGGACCCAACACATGCTCGTACTGGTCTACGTCGGAAAATCCGAATTTCCTCGGCTTCGGATTATCCGAGCGAGAGGGCGAGCACGGCGGCGCACGGCTGCCCGCGGTGCTACGGCGACACAGGGCGAGAGGGGAGAGTGGAGGCAGTGGGAAGGACCGCGAGCTCACCCTGATGGCGTACGTGAGCTCGGATAGGGAGGAAGAGGTCGGAGGCGACGGCGATTCGCGGGGGCGGAGCTTCGGCCGGAGTTCAAGAGGTCGAGCACGGCGGCGGCAACTCCTCGCGCCTCGGCTCGATTCCGTTGGCAGGGAGGTAGAGGACGACGAGGCGGAGCCTCTGGCGGTCCTGGATTGGCTCGGGGAGCTCCCGAACGACGGCGATGTGGCGGCGATGGCGAGCTCGGGTGCGGCTCCGTGGCTGCGGAGAAACGGGGAGAGGAAGCTAGAGGATAGGGTAGGAGGAGCAGGTGAGGCTCGTGGGTGTGGTGCTCTTCGCAGGGGAGAGGCAGAGAAGGGGGCCCCGGCGATGGTGTCGAGTGGCATGGCCACGGCGCGCTGCGGCGCGCGTGGCTACAGGAAGGAGAGAGACGACACATTTGCAAAACGCCCCCTGACAAAACTTCTCCCATCACAGTTAGGTCCTTTTCTCTTTTCTTTTTAATAAAACCAGTAGCTTAGGGATTTTATTAAGGCACTAAACCATTTTATTAAAATCTGAGAAAAATCGAGTAGCCTCCTAACAGCATGTGGAAACACCACAAAAATTGGGGTTGCCAAATAAAATGTTTTGGACAACATTTGTTCAAAGAGGTTTGAAAATAGGGCATTTGCTAAATTCCCAAATTATAATCCTTTAGAACTTTTAGAGCAAGTGCAAAATATTATTTTGAACTCTTGGAACTTCCTTGATAAATATAAGATGCCAAAGTAATTTTGTTTTGCAAGTTTGAGTGCCTCCATTGTTTTGAGATTGGTTAAAGTAAGTTTGGCAGTTTGTTTTTTGGTGGTGCCAAACCACCACAATTCCCTAACCCAACAACAATTCCCTAGCAACAATTCCCTAACCAGAAGTTAAAGGTTCCAATTTGTACACATTGATGCAAGGATGCCATGATGCAATGAACCAAAGTGGAAAATTTACACAGGTTTTTAGGTTCTCAACTTTGGGCTGTTACAATTCTACCCCCTTACAGGAATCTCGTCCCGAGATTCTAAGATTGCGGAAAGAAGTCGGGATACTCCTCACGAAGACTAGACTCTCTTTCCCAAGTTGCTTCTTCCTCGGAATGGTGAGACCACTGAACTTTGAGGAACTTGGTAGTCTTGTTACGGGTCTTCCTTTCGGCTTCATCCAGGACACGGATAGGATGCTCGCGATAAGTGAGATCTTCCTGGAGATCTAGCTCCTCATGATTGACTCCATGGATAGGATCTTTAAAACACCGGCGAAGTTGGGAGACATGAAACACATCATGTACATTTGGGAAGATGACCGGTAACTCCAATTGTAAGAAAGATCTCCTCGCTTGGCCAGAACGGTGAAAGGGCCAACATAGCGAGGGGCCAATTTCCCTTTGATACCGAAGCGGCGAACGCCACGAAGGGGAGAGACGCGGAGATAAGCTTTATCACCAATTTCATAGTGAATTTCCTGATGGTGCTTATCATAGTAGCTCTTCTGCCTAGACTGAGCAATCTTCAGATTCTCTTATGATTCTAACCTTCTCCTCAGCTTCATTGATCACATCCGGACCAAAGAGTGCTCTCTCTCCGGTCTCGGACCAATTTAGCGGAGTGCGGCATTTTCTTCCATATAGAACCTCGAATGGAGCCATGCCCAGACTAGCTTGATAGCTATTGTTGTAGGAGAACTCCGCGAAAGGGAGATACTTTTCCCAACCCTTGCCAAAAGAGATTACACATGCCCTAAGCATGTCTTCCAAACTTGGTTCACTCTTTCGGTCTGACCATCAGTTTGAGGATGGTAGGCGGTACTGAAGTTGAGACGGGACCCCATAGCAGTTTGGAAACTCTGCCAAAACTTGGATACAAAGATACTTCCACGGTCCGATATGATCCTCAGAGGGACCCCATGCAATGGAACAATACGAGCCATATAAAGTCAGCAAGTTGACTTGCCCGTATATCATCACGGACTGGTAGGAAGTGAGCAACCTTGGACAGTCGATCAATGATTACCCAGATTGCATTGTTGCCCTTTTGAGATCGGGAAACCCGGTGATGAAGTCCATACCAATTTCATCCCATTTCCACTCGGGACTGCAATAGGGCGGAGAGTGCCGGCAGGCCTTTGATGTTCAGCCTTTACCCGTCGACAGTGTCGCATTCAGCAACATACTTGGCAATTTCCGTTTCATCCGAGTCCACCAGAATTGTGGTCGAAGGTCTTGGTACATTTTGGTACTACCGGGATGAATAGAGAGAGGTGATTCATGAGCTTCTTGTAGGATGCTCCCTCAAATTCGTTCTTTGGCACTACCAAGCGGTCACCAAAATAAACAACTCCGGATTCATCTTCCGAGAAACATTTGGCCTTTCCGCTAGCAATGTTCTTCTTGATATTCAGGATACCCTCATCCAGCTTCTGAGCATCCTTAATCTGGTCTACAAGAGTAGATTTGATCTCCAGATTTGCAAGGTAGCCAGAGGGAACAATTTCCAGGTTCAAACGGGCGAACTCTTCATGAAGAGCAGGTTGGCCTTCTCAATCATCAGATTGTTGCAATAGACTTCCGACTTAGCGCGTCAGCCACGACGTTTGCTTTGCCGGGTTGATAGTTCAGACTCACATCATAGTCCTTGATTAACTCCAACCAACGCCTTTGCCTGAGATTTAAATCCGGCTTCAGACTCTTGTGATCCGAGAAGATCTCGCAACGGTTACCAAACAGGTATGGTCTCCATTGCTTCAAAGCATAGACCACAGCGGCAAGTTCTAGATCATGAGTTGGGTAGTTGTGCTCATGCGGCTTCAATTGGCGAGAAGCATATGCCACCACATGGCCATCTTGCATTAGCACACAGCCCAAGCCTTGCAGAGAGGCGTCACAGAAGACGACGAAATCCTTGCTTGTGTCCGGCAGGACAAGCACAGGAGCGGACGTGAGTTTGGCTTTCAGTGTTTTGAAGCTCTCTTCAGCTTCGCCGTCCATACGAACTTTTTATCCTTCTTGAGAAGGTCAGTCAGGCCTTGGCTATCTTGGAGAAACCTTCGATGAATCGGCGGTAGTAACCTGCCAATCCGAGAAAGCTACGATGTCCTTGACTGACATTGGAGTTTTCCAATCCAAATGGACTGAATCTTGTCGGGAATGACAGCCACACCATTAGCGGATATCACATGACCAAGGAAGACAAGATTATCCAACCAGAACTCACACTTGGAGAACTTGGCATAGAGGCGGTGTTCTCGAAGTCGTGTCAGAACCAACCGAAGATGTTCGGCATGCTCTTCATCGGTTTTGGAATAAACGAGGATGTCATCGATGTAAATGACGACAAACTTGTCGAGATAATCCATGAAGATGGAGTTCATGAGCCTCATGAAAGTAGCTGGAGCATTGTGAGACCAAAGGACATGACGGTATACTCATATGAGCCATAACGAGTAACAAATGCCGTCTTTGGAATATCCTCCTTTCTGATCTTGATCTGATGGTATCCTGACCTCAGATCCATCTTGGAGAATACCGTTGCACCAGCTAACTGATCCAACAGATCATTGATGCGAGGAATAGGATACTTGTTCTTGATTGTCACCGCATTCAACGGTCGATAGTCAGAGACTAGACGAGGCACGGTAGAATCTCTTCTTGACAAAGAGTACCGGACAACCCCAAGGTGAACTGCTAGGCTGAATGAAATCCTTCGCTAACAGCTGATCAATTTGCTCTTTCAACAGAGCCAACTCTTCCACCGGCATACGGTAGGGCTTCTTGGAAATCGGAGCGTACCGGGAAGTAGATCTATGACAAACTCCACACTTCGGTCAGGAGGCATGCCAGGCAATTCTTCCGGGAACACATCCGGGAAGTCACACACCACGTGTATGTCCTGGATTTCAGGAGGGGATTCGCCTTCCATAAAGCAAAGGAGGATCTCGGTGAGTTGGGTATGATGAGACGGAGGTCTTGATAGTGCAGACCAATACTCACAATGTCACCGGAAGAAGTGGTCACGGTGATGGTCTTGGCAGCACAGTCGAGATTAGCCCGGTATTTGGCTAGCCAGTTCATGCCCAGTATGACATCAATGCCACTTGACCTCAGAGCTACCAAAGCAAAGGAAAGAGAGTAACCATGTAATCTGACTTCAGGAGTAACCCCATCGGTTTGCCATTTGGAGCCAGGAGTGGAGATCACCAAGGGACGCTCATTTTCTCGAACGGTATTTTGTGGTCTTTTGCAAAAGCTATGGATATGAATGAATGCGATGCTCCAGAATCAAACAAAACTGTAGCAAGATTGTTGTTGATTCGTAGCTCACCCATAAGGACGCCGGGGTCCTCTTCAGCTTCTCAGCAGAGACGTGGTTCAGGCGACCACGCACAATAGGTCCAGCCTTGCCAGCTGGAGTGGCAGGGGCTCGTGCAGGAGTTCCCGATAGGTGCCTTCTGGGGGCACTCCCTGGAGTAGTGGCCAGCCTGGCCACAGGTGTAGCAGGTGAGTCCAGGTGGAGCAGGTAGCATAGGACGGTACCCACTCCCGCCTACCCCAAGTGTCGAAGTAGTGGGGCGCGGAGGTGGTGGCCTGTATCCCGCGGCCTCGGCATGAATGGAGCACGCGGCACAGCGCTGTAGGGAACAAACACCCTGCGCTTCTTGCTCTCAGAACCCGAGGAACTCTGGTGGTCCCCGTGTGCGGGCCTCTTGGAAGCCTCAAGTTCCTTTCTTCCCTGCTCAAGAGTAAGAGCCTGGTTGAACAGCTCCTGGTAGGTCTGGAACTGAAGGGCAATAACTCATAGCGGAGCTGCGGCGAAGACCCTTGCGGAACAGCTCTTGCTTGTCAGCATCAGTGGTCACGTCCCTTGGGGCGTAACGAGAGAGATGGTTGAATTCACAACCATAAGTGCGGAGGTCCATACGTCCCTGTTGCAAATCCAGGAACTCCCTCCTCTTCAAATCCATGATCGGCTGAGGGATGTAAGCCGCACGGAAGGCAGTGCGGAAATCAGCCCAAGTGAAGACATGGTTGGCTGGAAACAAGCCACATGGCTTTCCCACCAACAGCCAGCTGCACCAACCAAGAGGTAGGTGGCAAAGTTGACTTGCTCGCCACTGGGACATGCAGCGCGGAGAACTTGCGCTCCAAGCGCGAAGCCAATCATCAGCTTCCAGTGGCTCCTTAGCATCAGCAAAGGTGGGTGGCTGCGAGCGCAGGAACTCAGTGAGAGTGTTGCAGCCATTCCTCTGTGCATTCTGCTGCACCAACTGCTCAAGCAACGCTCATTGCGCCCACGGTTCTCCTCAATGGCCATCAAGACCTGAGCCATCGAGGGTGGTGGCGGCAGATCATCCTCATCATTGTGTGGTTACCGCGGCCTCCGCGGCCTCCTCGAGCCATTCTGGAGATTTGACAATGACACAGTTAGTATCTTCTCCGAATGGTCGAACAATAGCATTAGCGTCTACTCAAGTACACAGACTAGGGACGATAATACATTGTGTAACAACTAACAAGGAATCAACAAGATAGAACTTGGGTCAAAGATCAGCATCATGTGCTACTAGCGAGAGATGCAATGTTAAGAACCATATGATTCAACACACTCTAGTTGGCACAATCCGGGACCTTTGTTCAAGTCCTTGGGTTAAAACCCAACAAAGGAACAATGATCAGACTCGGTAGAAACATCTGAGTTGATTTGGATTGCAACGCAGCGGGAGCAACGGACACATAACACTAAAGGTAGAACCCAACCCGTGATCTAAATTTTGAAGTAACAGACGAGAGTAAAACTTTAACTCAAATCGAGGTAAGATTGCTCCGAGATTAGAGGGTAACCAGATAAGGAGTAAAAAGAATCCTAAGATGGTTTTCACAACTCATTTTTAGGTTAAAAATATTTTCACAAACACTAGACTCAACGTCGACCAGTAGAAGGGTTTCCTACAGGCAGTACTGCTCTGATACCAACTTGTGGCGCCCCGACCCGACTGCTATACAGTGATGCTGTGTGTCACCGGTTAAGCGATACAACCGGAGGTTACGGGTTTACCAATCCCCGGCCAAAACCTTTGGCAGGCGTTGCTCGGAATGATCATCGGCAACGCAACACCCCGATTGATGCCTTAACACAGGCACAACTATCAATGCATAATAGAGAGATCAAGACTTGTGGAACAACTGGCACATCACAGACTCTACGACACAAATCATTATAGTTCAACTCTTATAATAGAGAAAGATAGCAAATTACAACCAGAGGTCACAGACCCAACATTACAACATGCGGAAGCGAATTAGGTTGTTCTAAACAACAAGATCCAAATTATGGCCTAAGAGGCCTACAGATAAACATCCACGCCAGCTGTTCCGGGATGTCCCAAGCTGCCACCTGGGAACCCCAGACTACTCGTCGACGTCCACAAAGAACCCACCTTCGAGGTCGGTGAAGTCCTCCTCTGAAACAAAACAAACGACGTTGAGTTCGACGAACTCGCAAGATTAAATAGAGCTTTAGCTCGATGAGGCTTTCAAAGTTTTATGGCTGTTTTGCATAAAGCTGATTTTATTTATGAAAACATAACTCATGGCATCGACTATCAGAGTATTTTTAAAAGGGGTAAGAAGTAACTCTTTCTTTGATCACCTTTCTCATCAACAACCATCATCATGTACCTGTTCTACAAAGGCACCTCCCCGAATCACCCTCGAGGAAGCTAACCTTGCATTCTTGAGTAGTACCTTTAGTACCAGTTTTTAATCATTCCGTTCAAGTTATTCTATGATCTTATCGTCCTTTCCCAAGTTGTCCGTAACCGTGGACACGGCTTTTCGAAAAGATTTAACCCTGCAGGGGTGCACTGTGTTTACCTTCGGTACCGCCCGGCTCATTGC
The DNA here is from genome assembly GCA_947311845.1 of Poa pratensis. Taxonomy (NCBI): domain Eukaryota; kingdom Viridiplantae; phylum Streptophyta; class Magnoliopsida; order Poales; family Poaceae; genus Poa; species Poa pratensis. The sequence continues at coordinate 47,783,095 of CAMZMU010000042.1, read as the reverse complement.
CTACGCTTAGCTCTCTTCCGGGGAAAGCCGGCTGAGTGGGAACGGTTACAACCTTTACCTTGCTTGAGACTAACCCAGGATCATCAGTGGCGGTAGGACAGGTTCAGTGCCTCCAACACCCTGCCCGCGGCCACTTATTTTCCTACACCACCATCCTCATCTCAGTCTTGGCCACCATCCAACGCACGCGCAAATGGAAGCCCGAACTAGAGGACCCTCGGCTAGCCCCACAAGTTAGTCGGTCGACGAGGGCTCCATATACCCCACCGAATGGAAGCGCGCTCATTCTTGGTTCAAGAGGTAAAGAACTCGCACCTAGGCGGCGAGAGTGAGACAAAACACCACCATACCAAAGTGGCCTCTCATCCCCACCTTTAAGCATTTTATTACCTGTCCACAATTCTCCACCATCATCCGAACATTTCAACACCTGTTTCCAACATGAGTATCCATCGGACATAAACATTTAACTAAGCATGGCTAAGCATCAACATGCATAGTTAAGTATCTCAGGCCAACAATACAAACCTATGGATAATAGGAGGGAAACAGGTATTGGCATCGGAAACTTAATGCAACTATAGGATACTCTAATCCAATCAAAATTGACATTTGGAACCGCATGCAATATTATAGTGGAGAAAATATTTGCGGAAATATAGGATAAGACATGCTCAGAGGGGGGATTACGCTTGCCTTGCTCAACGTGCTGGTAGTACGGGTCGTCGGGGTAGTGCGGTGTAACCCCGGCTGCTTGATCTATCGAAGCATAGCAACGGAAGAGCAATCAATCACCACACAAGCTTTAACAAATGCAATGCGCAAACACATGATGACATGACATTTTAAATCCCCGGTAGAAGGATGATTCAACTATTCAAATTAAACGGAGTTCGGATGCTTAGAGGGGCGCATCCCGGATATACCGTGGAGTTAGGTCATGAACCATCTTTACTTGTTGATTAAGAAAGATGAAACCCTATGCTGCACTTGGATATGAGATGTCATGATCAGGTGATGAAATGCAGGGTTTCGGTGATTTAATATACATGATAACCATTTTAAAGGTTGGTTCACAAATTTCCGGACATTTGGGTATATTACACGCATTTTTCTGATGCACCGATAAGAAGTTGTTACAATTACAATTCCTCTTTTAAGTAATCCCTGGTTATAAGTTAATTCCAACACAGTACCATTTTTATCCGAATTAGAAAGACAAAAAGAAACAGTAAAGCTCTTTTGGTACTGGACCAAATCGGAAATTCCGATTTCTCCTCACTCAGAATATCCGATCGAAGCAGCTTCTCGAAAATTGGCTAAGGACTGGAGGTCCACACCCACTGGAACACTTCGGAAAATCCGAAGCCTTCAGTTTCGGATTATCCGATCATCTTCGAGTTTGAAAATCCACCAAGGACCCAACACATGCTCGTACTGGTCTACGTCGGAAAATCCGAATTTCCTCGGCTTTGGATTATCCGAGCGAGAGGGCGAGCACGGCGGCGCACGGCTGCCCGCGGTGCTACGGCGACACAGGGCGAGAGTGGGAGAGTGGAGGCAGTGGGAAGGACCGCGAGCTCACCCTGATGGCGTACGTGAGCTCGGATAGGGAGGAAGAGGTCGGAGGCGACGGCGATTTGCGGGGCGGAGCTTCGGCCGGAGTTCAAGAGGTCGAGCACGGCGGCGGCAACTCCTCGCGCCTCGGCTCGATTCCGTTGGCAGGGAGGTATTGGACGACGAGGCGAAGCCTCTAGTGGTCCTGGATTGGCTCGGGGAGCTCCCGAACGACGGCGATGTGGCGGCGACGGCGAGCTCGGGTGTGGCTCCGTGGCTGCGGAGAAACGGGGAGAGGAAGCTAGAGGATAGGGTAGGAGGAGCAGGTGAGGCTCGTGGGCGTGGTGCTCTTCGTAGGGGAGAGGCAGAGAAGGGGGCCCCGGCGATGGTGTCGAGTGGCATGGCCACGGCGCGCTGCGGCGCGCGTGGCTACAGGAAGGAGAGAGACGACGCATTTGCAAAACGCCCCCTGACAAAACTTCTCCCATCACAGTTAGGTCCTTTTCTCTTTTCTTTTTAATAAAACCAGTAGCTTAGGGATTTTATTAAGGCACTAAACCATTTTATTAAAATCTGAGAAAAATCGAGTAGCCTCCTAACAGCATGTGGAAACACCACAAAAATTGGGGTTGCCAAATAAAATGTTTTGGACAACATTTGTTCAAAGAGGTTTGAAAATAGGGCATTTGCTAAATTCCCAAATTATAATCCTTTAGAACTTTTAGAGCAAGTGCAAAATATTATTTTTGAACTCTTGGAACTTCCTTGACAAATATAAGATGTCAAAGTAATTTTGTTTTGCAAGTTTGAGTGCCTCCATTGTTTTGAGATTGGTTAATGTAAGTTTGGCAGTTTGTTTTTAGGTGGTGCCAAACCACCACAATTCCCTAACCCAACTACAATTCCCTAGCAACAATTCCCTAACCAGAAGTTAAAGGTTCCAATTTGTACACATTGATTCAAGGATGCCATGATGCAATGAACCAGAAGTGGAAAATTTACACAGGTTTTTAGGTTCTCAACTTTGGGCTGTTACAACCTCGTGCGCCAGCCCCGAGCTACTCCCTGGCCGCCACCGCCTCCACCAGGCTCCGGCGCTTTCGCGCCCGGAGCTCCGCCTCGACCTCCGCCTCCGCACGGCGCCGGCTGGCCACGCCCTCGCCAACTCCCCGGCATGGCCGCCTCTGGCCGGCTGGCCGCACCCTGCCCGGCTCCCGGCTGGCCGCGCTCCGCCGCAGCAACCCCATCGGAGCCGCCCCGAGCTCCTCCCTGGCCGGCTCCCTACGCTCCACCCGGGGCCGGTCCCCGCTCCCCGCGTCTCCTCCATCGAGCCGGATTCTCCGGGAGAAGAGGATAAGGAAGAAAGAGGAAAAAAGAAAAGAGAGAGAAAGAAAAAGAAAAAGAAAAGAGAAAGAAAGGAAAAGAAAAGGAGAGAAAGAGGGTGACGTTAGAGATATTGACCGGCATATGGCCTATGTCGGCTGTTGAGATGAAGAGAGAACCGACATAAAAAATCCATGTCGGCTAAGAGTTAATTGCTGTGGTCAGTAATAAGAGTGGCCGACGCGGGAGTGTCGGATCAGAAAAAGTGACTCGCTCAGAGTGAGTCGGGCTAGCATAGAAAATATGCCGGCCAGCGCTAAAAAAGTATGTTACTGGCCGAGATAAAAGGGTGATATCTCGGCTCCGTTTGGTTGGCCGAGTGAGACATGCCCGGTTCTACCCCTGCAGGTTTCTTCCATCGCATGCGCTGTTTGGACTGCTGGACCGAGCGCATCCGACTCAGTTGTATCCAGGCTATCTGTGTCTAGCATCTCACCAGTTTGATGTCTAGACTGGACCCACTTGTACGCCTCCATCCAGTCTGCATCGACAATGCAAGGTAAGTATTTACAGTATTTGGTTTTGTACCGCACGCAAATAGTTAATCTCAAAAGTAGCTCGGGGACTGCCCCCGTCATACCTTGCTTAGTTGTTTTCCCCGGGAGCAAAGTGTTTTGACCCGGGGACTGGACAGCCAGTCGTGCTTTGTTTTATCTCCTAGATAAGAAAGGTGACTCGGGGACTCGGTTGAGTTCGAGTCTGTATCCTAATGCATAGTTTTGCTGCTAGACTTATTTTCCTCTGTTAGTAGAATTGTCGTTCCCGTTAAATATTCACTATATATATGTTTGAACTAACGTTGAAAGGTGGTATCGGTTTGACCGAGAGAATATTCATCACCAAGACCCTGGTGATATCGGTCATCTCGGATTCATTTTAGATTCATTATGGCTTCAGAGCATATTGCGAGTAATCCTTGGTATTGACCTGCCGAGTTATGAAATGGCATATCCTCCCGAATTGTCGCTTATGTCAGCAGATCAAAGTGTCACGGCATCATCCCATATCTTAGATCACCGTTTATGTCGGTTGGTTAAAGTATCGTGGCATCATGCAATATCTCAGATCACCGTTTATTTCGGTTTGCCAAAATATCACGGCATCTCTCTCATATCATCGTATATCTCTTGATTGCTGTCTTTACCAGCTTAACTGACTATCATGATTCTTCGATTATCCGAGCTTACCAGAGTATCATAGCATCGTTATCTCGGCACAATGAGTCAAAAGGTATCTAATCTCACTGAGTGTTACGTGTTGAGAAATGTCTCAACTCGTCATTTGACAAGTGCCCGTGAAGGCAAAATGTCAGATTTAGCCATTGACGGCTATATGTTGGTTCAGCTAAGGCTGTCAGCATATCTTTCCGGTAAAAACCGGCATGAGGCAAATACCCATGATGGCAAAATGCCAGTTCAGCCATTGACGGCTATATGTTGGTGCAGCTAGCGCTGCCGACATATCTGTGCGGTAAAAGCCCAAAGTGGCAAAAATCGACATATGAGATATGCCCAGGCAGGCATTATGTCTATCCAGCTCAGGCTGATTGACATCCGCTTTCGGTAACGCCCGGAGTGGCTAAAAACCGACATATGACATTTAGCCCATGCAGGTTGTATGTTGGTTCAGCTAAGTCTGCCAGCATATCTTTACGGTATAAACCGGCATAAGGCATGTGCCCGTGATGGCAAAAGGCCTATTCGGCCAATGACGGCTATGTGTTGGTTCAGCTAGCGCTGCCAACATATCTGTGCGGTAAAAGCCCAGAATGGCTAAAAACCGACATACGAGATATGCATATGCAGGCAATATGTCAATCCGGCTCAGGCTGTTGACATCTGACTTCGGTAATGCCCGAAGTGGCTAAAAACCGACATTTGAGATGTGCCCGTGCAGGCTATATGTCGGTCCAGCTAATGCTGGCAGCATGCGACTTCGGCAATGCCCAGAATGGCTAAGAACCGACATATGAAGGTGCTCATACAGGCGGGATGTTGTGTACATGGAGAGTTCAATATCGTTGTTTGATTTTGTAAGTCTGTGCGCGACTCTGCGAATCCCCCTCAGCCTCGGGGACTAATGTCGGGGATGTAACCCCGGATACCCAGAGTGGTTGGATCTGTTGAATTAATAAAAGAGAGAAACAGTGAATAAACAGTCGAAAGATAAAGAAAAAAGCAGAGGAAGGCAGCACGGGCCGACATTGGCATGGCCCGTGCCAGCATACCAGAAGCCAGGCCGACATCTGAGCCTCGGGTTGGACCGAATCAAGCAATACCAACATATCCCCAGGCCGGTTTCTCCTTTCTCTCCCGCACGGGCCTTGGACAGGCCGAGTTTCCCTTGCTGGGCCGAGATTGGCCTGCCCCGGGCGGTCCGAGATCAGGCTACCTCGGATGGGCCGATTTTCGGTTAAACCTGGTGGTCCGACACCAGCAAACCGGATGGGCCAGCATCTCCAGCAGCCCCGGATGGGCTAGCATCTCCAGCAGCCCCGGACAGGCCGACATCTCCTCCGCCCCGGTGGGCCGAGACCTCCCAGTCTCGGGCAGGCCGACATTTCCCAGCATCGAGCAGGCCGAGATTGCCTCGTCTCGGCTGGGCCAGGACCTTTTCTCCCTGGACGGACCGACATAAGCCTCGTGGCGGGCCGTCGCCTCCAGCTCCAGACTCGGGACGGGCCAAGAGGGCTCCACCAGCAGGCCGAGATACTCCTCAGCTCGGCTGTGCCGTGGCTCTACACAGCTCGGTTGGACCGAGCTATCTCCAGCTCGGCTGTGCCGGCATGTCGGTACCTCGGCTGGGACGGCACGTCGACACCTCGGCTGCGGCCGTGGACCAGCGTATCCGCACCTCGGCTGCTACTAGGGCCAAGATATCTCCGTACCTCGGCATCAACCACCAGGAGCGCTATCTCTACGTCGGCTACTGCATCTTCTCCAACACGCCACATCCAGCTCCCGGCATCCAGCACAACCAGGTACTGGGACGCCCCAGCTCGTACCTGGTGTAGCTACCAGTTGACCAAGCAGGAACAAGACAAAGATGGTGGCATGGCCACAGTGGCACAGGCATGACTAGAGTACAAGTCATGACGCGTGCACAGTGCGAACGAGACCCCAGTAGTCAAATCAGCAATAGTGTTGATTAGACCCCAGTAGTCATCTCAGCGGCAGTACCTGTATAGTGTATCTTGTCCCCTGGGCTCCCCTTTATAAGGAGCACCAGGGGGAGCGCTCGACTGAGCCCTAGCTCCTGGGCTCATTCTCTCCTTGCTCCCCGTGAGCCTTCTCCTATCCCTTAGCACTTAGAGCAGGATGCTTCTTGGAGATTAGACCAGTTACATTAGACATACAGCTCCAGGAGCACTTGTACAAATCATGTGCAGAGGGAGAATACACCAAATAGGCTAGATGCTGCAGTAGGGGTTTTTATCTCTCACGAGAGCCCCGAAGCAGGGTAAATCCTTGTGTTCGTCTGTTCTTCCGTGTGCGCTCCTTAGCGCGCTATCCCTCCCCGAATCCTCTAGCGTCCATCGGCCCCAAACTTAAGCCTACCCCTAGGCATCTGTTGTTCAATACGACGACAGTTGGTTGCCGCGATGTAAAGCAACATTGGTTCCTGCGTACGGGGCGTTGTGAGGATTGGGGCAGTCGTTAATGCTTCCTTGAGTTGCTGCAAGGCGGCATCAGCTTCGGTTGTCCACTCAAATTTGTCGGATTTCTTCAGAAGCCGGTAGAGAGGCATTGCCTTTTCTCCCAGGCGGCTAATGAAACGACTGACGGCAGCCGCCGATCCGGCAAGTCGTTGCACATCCTTCAGACATGTGGGCCTGGATATATTGAGAATTACCTTGATTTTTTCTGGGTTGACCTCTATTCCTCGTTCGGAAATGATGAAGCCGAGCAGTTTGCCGGCAGGAACCCCAAAAATGCACTTTTTCAGGTTAAGTTTCATTTTATATACCCGGAGGCTATCAAAGGTTTCTCGCAAGTCGTCAAGCAAATCTGCCTTTTTCTTAGACATGATGGCAATGTCGTCTACGTAGACGTGAACATTGCAGCCAATCTGCTCATGAAGGCATCTTTGCATACATCGCTGATACGTCGCACCGGCATTTTTTAGGCCGAAGGGCATCGTGATGTAGCAGAAGGTCCCGTAGGGCGTAGTAAACGATGTTTTGAGTTGGTCGGATTCTCGCATTTTGATTTGGTGGTACCCGGAGTACGCATCCAAAAAGCACAGCAGCTCTGAGTCGGCCGTGGAGTCTATGACCTGATCTATACGTGGTAAAGCAAAGTGGTCCTTAGGACAGCACCTGTTCAAACCGGTATAATCAATGCACATTCTCATTTCCTTATTTGGTTTTGGAACCATTACAGGATTTGCCAACCAATCAGTGTGTACTACCTCCCTAATGAACTTAGCTTCTTGTAACTTGATGATCTCCTTCCCTATTGCCTTCCTCTTCTCTTCACCGTAGCGTCTTATTCCTTGCTTCACTGGCTTGGCTCCTTTGTAGACATTAAGAGAGTGCTCGGCAAGTTCCGTTGGTACACCTGGCATCTCGGCTGACGACCATGCAAAGATGTCCTGATTCTCACGGAGGAACTCGACGAGCGCGCTTTCCTATTTGTCATCTAAGCCGGATTCGATGGTGACTTGCTTGGAGCTGTCACCTGGCACCAGATCCACCTTCTTTGTTTCTTTGGAGGCCTTGAAAGTATTCTTGGGCTCGGTGGTCTTCACGTTTTCCGGCAACTGCGATGTATCAGTCTCCTTCTTCATCATGGCTAGCTCCTCTGTGTGGAGGACTGCCTCAGCGAAGGCGGCGTTGCCACGTTCGCACTCCTTTGCCTTCTTGAAGTTGTCATTGACGGTCATGGTACCGTTGGGTCCAGACATCTTCAGCTTGCTGTAGATGTAACACGGCCGAGCCATGAACTTGGCGAAAGCCGGCCGTCCAAAGATGGCGTGGTAAGCACTCTTGAAGGGGACTACTTCAAACCTGAGATACTCCGAACGGTAGTTTGTCTCAGGTCCGAAAGTAACCTCAAGTTTGATGCTTCCCATTGACTTGGCTTGCTTTCCCGGAACAATGCCATGGAACTTGACTTTGCTGTAGTCAAGCTGGCTTTCCGTCAAGTTCATGCGCTTCCGGGTGTCTTCGTACATGATGTTGAGACTGTTGCCGCTGTCCATCAACACCTTGGTGAGTCTGAAGTTGTCGACAATTGGGTCGACGACAAGGGCGTATTTGCCGAGATGTGGCACGTGATCAGGGTGATCATCTCTGTCCCAGGTGATAGCCTTCTCAGACCAGTCTAAGTACTGAGGAACATCAGGTACTGCGGCATTTAGCTCTCGCAGTTCCGCCTTTTCTTCCTTTGCCGAAGGAGTGCCCAAGAAGCAGACCAATTGGCCGTGCACATTGGGGTACATTTTCTCCTTACACGGCGGCTTAGAGTCCTCATCTTCCGACATGGATACCACCTCATCGTCATCTTCCTTCTTTGCCTTCTCAGCCTTCTTGCTTTTTTTCGGCTTCCAGCCAACCTCCGGGTCCTTCTTGAAATCCTCCATGAACCGGCATTCCCCCAGCGTATGGTTAACCTTTCCCAATGATGCGTGGATTGGGCAGGGTAAGGCTTTTGCATGATCATAAGTCAGGCGTTGCTTGCTGGAGCCGCCTTCTTTTCCCTTGCCTTTCCACTTACGGTTGCCGCCTTTTCCTTCGAAGGCGGTGGCCACCTCATTTGAAGGTCCGGCTTTGTCGTCCTGGGGAGCCTTGCGTTTGTGACTTGTTCGTCTGCTTGGCGCCATGTCAGGTCCACCGTCGAAATTGTGGGCGTCGTCATCCGCCTGTGCATACATGGCTGCTATTTCAAGCATGACCCCAAGGTCTTTGACTTGCATGCGTAGTAGCTTGTGCCTGAGACTTCCCTTCTGCAGGCCTGTTGTGAAGGCATGGATTGCTTGATTGTCGTCGACGTTCTCAAGGCTTGCCTTTGTCTGGATCCACCTTGCCAAGAAGTTTGTTGCAGTTTCGTTTGGCTTTTGCACACAGCGGACCAAATCTGTGTATGTGTTGGGTCGCTTGTATGTGCCCTGGAAGTGTTGGGTGAACACCTTTTCCATGTCAAGCCAGCTATGAATGGATTTCTCTGGCAAGTTTTTGATCCAGCTTCGGGTTGTCCCCTCCAGCATGAGGGGAAGGAAGCGTGCGGCGACCAGGTCATTGCCCCGACAATTCCGACTGCCAGCGCGTAGTCTGACAACCATAAGTTTGGCTTGTCCGCTCCGTTGTACCTCTGATGAGTTTTTGAAACTGATGTCATGTCTTGAGGTATCTGAACGTTGCGGATGGCTGGGCCAAATCACTCAGGGCCAAGGTAGGCGTCCTGCTTTCCTGCCTTGATGTCATTGAGACGATGTCGCGCGTCTCCCAGAGCGAGCTGCTTGTTAGATCTGTCAACATTAGGCTCGTCCTGCGCTGCCCGGCTATGCCTAGGCTCGTTGTTGTGTCCCGGCTTCCGCCTTCGTGCCTGGGCACTGGCGGTGGGGACGGTGTGTGGTCCCTGCTTCTTCTTGGCGGCGGGGCGTTGTAGCGATTTCCGCCATTCCTTGGCGGCTGCTTGTTTCCCCGGCTTCCACCTTCATCCTGACTAGGCGGTGGGGGAGGTGAGGCTTCGCGTCTGTTGCCGGTTCGGGACGCTTCGTCATGCTACCTCCTGGGAGGCGGTGATTTACGTGGGTCCTTGTCCTTGTCTTTTCCCTTCCCATGGCTACTGGAGCCGGATGGGTCCTCGGGATGACCACCGGCCGCAGCTTTGTAGGCATTGGATTTTGACTCCAGCCTTCCTCCCCTTGCGTCCGCCATGTCGGCACGAGAATCAGCCCGGGCCTGCTGCTCAAAGGCTTTGTGTGCGAGGATCGAGGCATAATAGATCTTCTCGTCCTTGTCGTAATCGTCGTTGTTAAGGATGTTTAAGGCGGCCGCAGTGTTGAGGACAGGGGTGTAGAGGATGACGTCCCCGTTCTTGTCCTTACGTTGCGGTGATGATGGCCATTCGAAACCAAGTCTTTGCGCCGAGGACTTGAAGTCTTCGGGAGGCGGATGCCGGCCTTCCTTGCTTTTCTTGTTCGTCACACGTCCTGCCGGTTTGGCAACCGGGGTTGTGGTGAAGAGATTGCGCTTTGAGGTTATCTTGGCGTTTTCTTCCTTGGCTTCCTCGAGTAGACCCTGAACTTCTGCTTGCTTGCTTTTGAGGAACTCGGTTTGCTCCACCAAAGTGTTTTGGAGCTTTTCCAAATCAGCCAGATTAGTTTTTTCATTGACCAGAGTGTGCAGGACCTCCGCCAGGGCCGCCATGTTGCCTCCCTTGCTGGGCTTGCCTTTCTCCAGAACCTTCTTTTTCTTCGGAGCCGACGGGGGCTATTGGAATAGTGGATCGGTTGCCGGAGTTCCCGCGTTGGCGGCATCTGCTGCCGCTGCCTTAGCTAGATCTGTTCCAGTAACGTCTGCCACAAAAACTTGCTGCGTGTTGGCTGATGAGCCTGTAACCGCCTCTAAAGGCGGAGGTTCGGGTGCGTTGAAACACCTTTGTACCCTTTGCTCGAACATGCTTGCAGAGTCTTCTTCGGAGTCAGAGTCTACGTTGACATGAACAGTAGATCTGGATCCGGCATCCGACATCACCTCATCCTGCGGCGCAGGGAGGATTGACTCGGGATCATTACTGTCAGGCTGGGAGTTGGATCCCAGTCCTGTCATGCCGAGGAAGTGCAGATCTGAATTTGCCGACTCCTGGGAGTTGGCGGACTCAGATCCGTCTTGCTGATAAGCTTCCTGAGTGTAGGGCGGGTGGGATGGCGAATAAATTCGCGGCAGCCCATACACCTCTGATGTGTAGCCGATGAATACATCGACGCCGCCAAATGGCACAACCCCACATCCGACAATATAGTCATCTGCGGGGATGTAGGACTCGCCGCAGCAGATGTAGTGATTGTTGCCGTAGCGCATGGCGCGGCCCACGACGATGGTTTCACCGATGCCGCCTAGGGTTCCCGCCTGGAACGTGACGCCTGACGCCTTAGGCCCCACGGTGGGCGCCAACTGTCATCGTATCGGCATCGTAGATAGGAGACGGGGGTCCTCTAGCCGAGGGTTAACCGAGGGGGTGAAGGGAGCGTCCGCGAGGTCGGGATCGAACAAGGCAGTTTACCCAGCTTCAGATCTCGCAGCGGTGGTGAGACCCTACGTGCTGCTATAACTCACTATAATGGCGATAGCCTTGATCGGGTTACAATGAGTATGAGAGTATGTTGAACGTGCCACAAAGGTGTCCCAAGGTCCGGCTTATATAGGCGGCCGGACCTAGGGTTACAAGGGACAAACGTGTCCAGCAAGACTACAGAGTCCTAAACCTATCCGGCAAGTCACCGCCTTCCGTCTTGATCTTGGTGGCATCATGGGCTTCAGTCTTAGGCCTCCGTCTTGCCATCCTCCGTTCGCCTTGTACGCCGGCCATCTGGGCCACCCGGTAGGCCAAAGCCTTCACCACCACTTTGGGCCACCCTGGACTAGCCGGATCGATCCATGTCAGTGATACCCCTAGCAGGTATATCCCCAACAAGAAACATCTTCTCAATTTGGAATACAAAGTCTTTATTGAAATGATTACAAATAATTCTTATAACAATTGGAAATTACAAAAGGGAATAATAAAAGTTTCCTAAACTAGTTCTTTATGAATTCCTTGGAGATCTTCACACAAACAACAAAGAGAAGAGAGTGGTGTGAGGATTAAAATGTTGCCAACACCATTTGGTGCTGGCATGTTAATATCATAACCTAGCATTTGCTTAATCAAGACTAAAAGCTCAATTAAGACAAGAAAAATCAATTGGAGTTTGCTTTAGACTTTAGGCAACTTAGGGACAGACCACCATGTGGTTTTGGATCATGCCAACATTATTCCTAAGGCAACAAATGGGGCAAAGGCTTGTTCCAGCATAAAATCAATATTCAATAGAGACAACCAAGACTGAAATAGGCAGCGGATGCTGGTATTGCACATGATCCATAATTTCTCAAATCTCGCAAAGCTTTAGACAACAACACAAACTCCAAATATATGCCAGAATTCAAATAAAAATCAAAGCCACAAATAGGAATCTCATTGACACTTGTCAGCCAAAGGACCCAAACCTTAAGCCCACAAGTGATTTCTTATTAAAAGCCCAAGCCAAATCAAGCCCAACAAGAATTCCAGCATGAGTCCAACACCAGCAGTAGATATTTTTGCTTAGCCGAAGCTTGGATATGAAGGGTGACTCAGTGTTCATCTCCTGGGGTGTTCATCCACAAGGGGTGAGAGACTGAACCAAAGCAGTCAAATAGGGCATCTCGAGGTAGAAGAGGGCCACCGCAAGCAGCTCAATCACCACAGCCAAGTTATCCTGGTGTCACAAGTACAAGACTTACCAAATTGGTATAAATACATGGCCGGACCATAGCCAACAGCACACACATCTCGCAGCATCTATCCACACACACATTCATATATGTTCTTCATCACGAACAAGCACAACCACAACCAACATCATGTTTGTCACCTGAATCCATCCACCAAAAGCCATTTCAACTAGTTAAATACACCCTAGGAACTTTGAAGCAGCGAGGAGGAGCAGGCAAAACCACAAGAAGTAGGTTATCATCATATTCCAGAAGACCAAGCTGCTCAACAACAACAGGTTGACCCTGTGAGCTAGAGAGTGGTGTAGCAAGTTCTGTAAATGACTAAACCATGCTAAGAGAGTAGGAAAAGCGTCTGTTCTTAACAGAACCTTGATTTCAAGGTATATGCTTTAGGAGAGAATGAAAGGGAGAGCAGTTGTTGTGTTTAGCAATTGTTTGTTAAGAAAAGGGGAAAGGGGAGATAGGAAGCAGTGTAGTATCTGTTCTTATTTGTTCTATCAAAAAATATACACAAGACAGTGAACCAGCAGAGCTAGATTAGCTGTGTTTGCACATCTGAGCACTTGGAAGAAGCACAGGAAATCATAAAAAGGAATTAAACAAGCTAGCTACTGTGCAACTCCAAATGGAGGCATCACAACAAGAAAAACAAGTCTAAATCATGCCTAAATAATTCTTACATCACTACTAGATCATACTCTATTTCAGTTTTGGACAGAATCATCCTCAGATTCAGACTAGAATTAATTTACATCATCTGTGAGCAAGAAATGCTCCAGAATTAATTCCAGAGGTAATGGAGTGATCTAAACATGCTAGATCCGCACCATTCACTTCTATACAAGCTGCACAGAAGGTAGACAGTGCACATAAGGTCGAAGAGCATCACAAATTCTTCCTCAGTTCATCATGAACACCTAACAGTGAATTAATTGAATTCATCACCTAAAAAGCCGAAGTAGAAGAGCTCCAAATCGAGGGCAGTGTTTGGAGTACAGAGAGGAAATTGGAGAAGCAGCACAACTTACCATTCGTCCATGGCCATAGCTCCACGGCGGCGAGGAGGGGGCACACGGAGGTAGAGGACCACGCAACACCACACCGCACCACGGCGGCACAGAGGGCGAAGTTATGCACCTGCCATGGTGAGCATGAGAGCGAGGAAGCCAGCAGAGGACGGCGGGCAGCGCCGGCACCGAAACCCTAACCCTAGGTCGGGTTGCATGATGACGTGGAACGCACGTTCGCTGGGAAACCCCAAGAGGAAGGTATGATGTAGTCAGCAGCAAAGTTTTCCCTTGATTACAAAACCAAGGTTGTCAGATCCAGTAGGAATTGGAAGAGCTTTAGAAAGGTGTCAGCGGCGCCGTTACCCGATTACTGACGTGGACCTGCACACACACAATCAAAGTACTTTGCCCCCAACGAAACAGGAAGGTTGTGAATCTCCCCGGCTTGCTGAATACAAAGGATTAAACGTATGGTGTAGAATATGATGATGAACACAAAAGTAGCAGCAGGAAGTAACGTAGAGCGTGGTGAAAACGGTGTTTGTATCAGTGTGGAATAAAGGACCGGGGTCCATAGTTCACTAGTGGTGTCTCTCCATAAGACAAATAAACATACATGTTGGGTGAACGAATTATAGCTGGGCAATTGACAAATTGCAAACGCATGACAATGCAATATATGACAAGCACATGTTCATTGTTATATCTATTGGGCATTACAACAATATACATAGACCGCTTACTAGCTGCATCTATGACTCATAATCCACTCACAAGATAGCTTCCGGTTCTCCCATGAGTATTAAGTTGCAAGCAACAAATTATAGCATTAAGCAAAGTGTGCAATGTAAACAAACGCATTAGACTTAACAGCAGTACCCTTAAGCTAGCATCGGTTATTTTATCCCTAGTGGCAACAACACATCTACAGCCTTAGTTGTTTCTGTCTATCAAGCCCAGGCTTCTAGAGGTATGAACCCACTATCTAGCATAAATACCCTCTCTTGAAGTCATTAGCATCTACTTGGCCAAAGCATCTACTAACAACGGAGAGCATGCAAGAATATAGATATAACATAATATAGATAGATGAAAAAACTTGATCATAACTTCACAATTCATCGGATCCCAGCAAACACAACATGTAGCATTACATAAAGATGATCTTGATCATGTTAGGCAGCTCACAAGATCTAAACATGATAGCAGAAGATGGAGAGACTACCAACTAGCTACTGCTATGGACCCGTAGTCCCGTGGAGAACTACTCACGCATCAGTCCGGAGGCAGGCATGGTGATGTAGAGCCCTCCGGTGGTGATTTCCCCTCCGGCAAGGTGTCGGGAAGAACTACAGAAACCCTCCCGAACTAGGGTTGAAGACGACGGCGGCCTCGGAACTTTTCGTGGATTTTTGCTCGGGTATCTAGGGTTTCCCGATTAGATGCAATTTATAGGCGAAAGGACGGCGACGGTGGCCAGCCGAGGTGGGGCAGCGGCCTAGGTGCGCGGCCCCACCCTGGGCCGCGCCGTGGGCCCGCCGACCTGCCTGGTGTGGCCCCCGGCTCCGTCCTCCTGGCTGCTGCTCTGTCTCGGTCCGGAAATAAATCAGTTAAATTGGCGTCCGACTCCGTGAATATTTCCAGAATATATTTTCTGAAACAAAAAGACAGCAGAAAACAGGAACTGGCACTGTGGCATCTTGTTAATAGGTTAGTCCCAGAAAATGCATAAAAATTATATAAAGTGTAAGATAAACATGTGGTAATCAATATATAATAGGCACGGAACATTAAAAATTATAGATACGTTTTGGACGTATCATTGCGCGTGGCCGCTCGAGGAGGAGAAGAACAAATCGAAGTGGATAGAGAGGGAGAGCGGAGCCGGGGGAGTGTTTTGCCCCAGACCACGGTGGCGGAGGTGGCCGGAGTTGGCCGGAGTAAGGCGGCGACGGCACGGGCGACTCGGTCGCCAGGGCGAGGTCGAGCTCGGGCACGTGCGAGAGGAGAGAGGAAGGAGAGTGGCTCGGTCGGTTGACCGGACCCGAGCCCACTCCTTGACCTGGTTCAACCAGGGGTTGACAAGGGGCCTTTTTGTAATTTCAATAATTTGTAAAATTTCTCCGAGTTTAAAAACTCACTATAAATTTAAATAAAATCCTAAAAATACTTTAAAAATATCTACACTTATCAGAAGAAAATAAGCTATCCAAATAAAATTTCAAATGGAATTTTTTAACATTATTTCTTATATTAGAAATTCAAGATCCTTAAGTGGAATATTCTTTGAAATATTTTTGAAAACTATTTTCTCAAGAAAATAAGTTGGAAAATTAGATACTAAGTTCAAAATATATTTGAGCTATATCATGAGTCATGTCACTCATCCTAAATAAATTATTAAATAAAAGACCATTTAAATCCTAACGAAATCTCTAAAGAAATTTTGGGGAAAAGCATCACATCCTATGCATCATAGCATACATTTGGATCTTTAAACATTGTCTCATATAGACAATGATGTTGATTTTCAGAACACGAGGGTCACAAATCGCCGGAAGCTTTAGACTGCACTACCTATCCGTCTCAAGGCAAGTTCCAACTTGCATGTCCTTTGATTGATTATCTTTATCAAAGTAATTACAAAGTATTATGGTTTATCATTGCATGGAAAAGAAAAACCTATTTTGAATGATGTGAATTGCTATATATATTGTTGGCTGGCAATGGAACCACGGTTTGATGTTGTGGTGGACGTTCCATTGTACGGGAAAGTATATACCTAGGGTTAATAACCCATGTCCCAATGATCCTAGCGCCGTATTGAAGCATCAGCCAACAGATTCACTATGGATGGGCTTGTCAGAGGTTTCTTCCCTCGTTCACATATCCTGGGCAGACTATTACCTGGTTGGACTCCGTTGCGGCGGGTCAACAGCGTGGAAGCGCGTCGTCTTCCCACCTGACGGGGTGATTGGAATAGGAGCTCGAGAGGGGTGGCGAGTGACTGTGTTTTGTACCGGCTCGGTCCACAAGGGGCGGATATGTGTTGTGCGGGAAAGCGACTCCACATGACTTGTTGCCCCGAGTTCTGGCTATAGCACACATGGTGTGCTGAAGAAGCATAAGGAGCCAGGCTGTTGTTGGGTAAGGTGGTGCAGCTCTGCAGAGTTAAACAAAGAAATTGTGACTGTCACATCCTTGTTCCAGGAGGGAACTACAGACCGCAGCGGGAAAGGCATCCCAAGTGATGACTATAAACCCGTGGAGGCTGGGGGCATAGTTTTCTGAAGTAAAAGGAACCTTTTCCTAATAATGTTTTACAAAATTTGCATATTCATCTATGACTTTTTGGTCTAGATGGTATTTAGTTCATTCCACTTATCTAAGCGTTTAGCTGAACTTGCTGAGTAACGCTATTACTCATTCGTTCCCGTTTGACCCCATGCTTAGACTCTGAGGAGGCCATTGGAGAAGAATATGGAGCATACTACGCATACGAGGTGTACTTCGAAGAGCCAGACTTATCCGGAGGAATTGAGGGTGTCGACTACATGATGGCCTACGGAGCCGACGACACTGGAGAGGAGGAGGTTGAGACATAGAAGATTCCTAGTAGAGGCCAGGCCGAGCAAGACTAGACTAGTACTACGTAGTCTGCTGAGCCCATATGGTTCTTAGTTTGCTTTTATCTATCGCTTGTAGGTTGACTTCTGTCAACATCGCAATAATAGACATTCCTCCCATGTCGGAGGAAGACGTTGATGTTTTTATGCATTTCTGGCTTGTAATATTTAGCGGTGTGTAATAAAGTGGACCCGCAATGTTTCTGTTGTACTACGCTGAGGGATATAATATTTACGGATTAGTCCTTCCGTGTGTGTTATGTATACGACTTGTACACTACAATATGAAGTGGTGTACCGATCACCGCAGTAAGCAATGATGTTTTTGACTTACTGAGCTTACTATCACCAACACTCAAATTTACAACCACCTGAGAAAATGGAGAGCCAAGTGGGCTAGGATTAACCAACTGAAGCAGATGCAAGGAACAATTTGGTTTGAAGACAGATCGACTCTCATGATGGATGAAGTGAAGTTGCTGGCACACATCACGGTAAGTTTCCGTGGACCGTGGACCATGACATAGAATTGTATTTCCTTTCCCTTGTTCATTACCAACCTGAACTAATCTCTACACTCTAAACAAACTATCTTGTCAATATTAGATCCACCCGAAGGACGAGGAGTTTCTGAACAAGCCCATAATCAACTATGGTCAAATGAAGACAATCTACACGAGAGCGAATGTTCATGCTCCTAACCTCTACAGTTCAACATTACTGATCCAGGCTATAAACTTCCTTGCGGACCACAAAGATGAGCAGATCATGTATGCCAGCATGACAACCCCGTAGAGGAATACTGGCTTAGGACCTATCTGTGCAACCACCACGTCAGTGCATTCCCTCTTCACTAGTAGAACTGATTATTGGTCTGTAATATGTTCGGGGTGGTATATATTAACCCCTCCGTTGATGAACTTCAATGCAGCACGATCTACGGTTCTTTTACTCGTGGTGCATCAGTCCTGTTACTATGACCCGGATGAACTCGGTTTGGTAACGCTATGCTATTATATGCTTTGCTTATTTTATAACTTGTCTTCCGTGATTTATCGATACGCATTGGGTAACCTCACCACAAGGTAGAAGAGGTAACCGTAGCAACAACTTTGCATGCACCCAAACACAGTCATAGTTGGATTTGAGCATGCAAAGCATGTAACCAAACACCCACGACCATGATCGCAGCCCATGCCACGTTCTTTGCGGCACCCTACCAAACAAAGCACACAAGACGGCTGATGGTCTGTTTTTTTAAGGCCATGCCCCGTGGATCCTGCTCCCAGCGAGCTCCAAAATAGCTGCTGGCTACCAAACGCGCCCTTTATGTTCTCGGCAAATTTGATTTCTACAGGTCATTGTAAGTATTATGGTAAATGCTGATAGCTCCATGCACCATGAGCTCGAATGTTCAAGGGCCTGATTATAGAGAGACGACTCAGGTACCGTATGATCTCTACCACGTCCACTTCGCTGTAGTATCCAGTTGGAGCAATCGAGTAGCAATAGCAAAATTGTCCATCATGTGAATATCCTATTGTCGCCCTTGCAATCATATTCCTACCCATATATGCCCAGGCACTCAGCTGCAGCAACCTCCTCTGTTTCCGCACGACGCCTCCCACCCTAGTCCTCGCATCCCATCACCAATGGCGGCGGCCACTTCCTCCGCTTCCTCCCTCGCCTTCTCCCACCCCAAAACCCTAAACCCCGCCCCCAAAACCCCAGCCCTCGAGTCCGTATCCTTCCCCGCCACTCAGCCCCCATGCCGCCTCGCCGCCTCCGCCGGGCGCCGCGGCGCTGTGGCCGCCAAGGTCGCGGCGCCGTCGGTGATGGGCGCCACCATGCCGTCGCTCGACTTCGAGACCTCTGTGTTCAAGAAGGAGAAGGTGTCCTTGGCCGGCCATGAGGAGGTCCGATTTGTACCCCCACGCTGTCTTCTCTATGATTCTTTGGTACTAATCTGTGAAAGAAACAGATACAGTTTGTGATGTTTGTGAGGATTTTTGGTTGCAGTTTATTGTGAGGGGTGGGAGGGATCTTTTCCCGCTGCTGCCAGAGGCGTTCAAGGGGATCAAGCAGATTGGCGTGCTTGGATGGGGCTCTCAGGTTAGAAAGGATGCAATCCTTCTTTTCAATTTGAGTGTGTATTTTGACAGCGTCGATGTCTGGTTATTATATGTGTGAGACCTCTCTTATGTTTAGCAAGATGTTGTGTCCTATAATGGCGGTCAAGCTCTCGCAACGGCACAGTTTTTATCTTGCTATGAACAATCACAGAGTGATTATTTAGTTTGCCCGTCGGAACAATCACAGAGTGATTATTTAGTTTGCCCGTCGGTTGGATAGTGCTACTGTTAATTGTTAGATATAGTAAGGGTTTAGGGTGTGTTGACACTTATATTTGTGGTGCGAGATACAATGAGGCATCCGCATCTCTGCTTAAATGAAAGTAATGATATGATATCTCTAGCATTCTTCCCATTTACTTCAAAGATCTTCTCTGTAACTTGTTTCAGGGAAAAAAATCTGTCGTCAAAGGCCCGTTCAGGTTATAACAGTGTCTATGCTATTTTTACAGGGTCCAGCACAAGCTCAGAATTTGAGAGACTCACTTGCTGAGGCTAAGTTGGACATTGTTGTTAAGGTTAGATCTTGCTTGCATTTGCCACCATTTATATTTTTGCACTCCTACATAAGGTCAAAATTACTGGCTTGTTATGTAAAACCTCTGAATCTTTAACTCTACTTTCCGTAATGTGCCCTAACGAGCACTTTTTAATCCTTTATTCTCGAGAGATGTATTTGTTTCTTTTTTCAATAATTCTGTTAGCAGAACAACAGTAACATATGACACTAACATCCCGCGTTTTGATTTCAGATTGGTCTTCGGAAAGGTTCCAAATCTTTCCAAGAAGCCCGTGCAGCTGGTTTCACTGAAGAAACTGGGACCTTGGGAGATATATGGGAGACTGTCTCGAGCAGTGACCTGCTTTTGTTGTTGATATCAGATTCTGCCCAGGTTTGCTTCTTTTTGATTCACACTCTCACATATTGGATACGTGCTATGATCGGCCCCTGTGTGTTGCTGTATCCGTGTATAGTTGTATTTTTTTTTAAGGGTATAATTTTGAGATCATATTGGTTCTAGTCTATTGAAGATTTATGTTTGCAATCACATACTGAAACTTAGTTGCATGTATGTTCTCTTTCATATATTTATAGAATAGTACCTTTGTCATGATAGAGAAGTCCATTTCTCACCCCTCAACTTCTCAGGTTTATCACTTTTGGTCGTTGACTACAGAACCAGACAACTTTTAACCCCTTAATTCACGAAGCCAGACACTTTTGGTCCCTCTCCCAACTCGAAACGGTTTCGTCGATGACGTGGTGTCGTATTGACCAAAGCTGACACATGCCGGTCCAAATTGACTTTCAGTTTTGCCACCTCACATTCTTCTCCCTCCTCATCATCCATCTATTCTTCTCCGTACTGGGCATTCCGTCGAACTTTTCGCGTGCGTCCACTCGTCTCTGATGATGGCCAGCTGGTGGCATGGCGAGTGTTGGCACGTTGACCCAACCAGCCATCCTCGAGACACCCAACCAGAGCATGTTGGCCCACTTCCATCGGATGTGCAGCTCCCACAGGCCGTCTGGAGCAGCCAGTGTGAGGATGGGTTGCACACCACGAAGGCGTGGTCCACCCATTGGAGACACTCCTCCGTGCCGCGCCATGTCGCCATCCCGACCGTCTTGCTTCAGTATGTCACCGTCTTGTCCGGGCTCTCGTCCAAGGTCCACGAGTCCGTCCTCAGCCGCCTCCCCTTCGATCGTCGTCATCTGCACCACTGGCGGAGGGCCGCCATCGTCAGCACCATGCCTCTGTGCTGTGGCCGTGCTGTCCCCATGTCCACTATGCACAGCCTATATGACGGCAGGCCGTACGCCATGACACAGTTGTCTCCAGCGTGGAGGTTCATTCCCCTCCACCTGGCCATGCTCCTTTGTCCGTGCCATTCTTGACCCAGATTGCAACATTGTGAGCTTGGTACTGCTTTGCCACTGCCGCCGACGATGATGCATCTGTGATTGTCCCGGGAACCGTATGCGAACTGTTCGATAAAATGGCTACTAGAGAGTATGATTAAGACGGGGTGGCAGAGTTAGATGTCAATTTTAACTACGACGTGTCAATTTTGGTCAGTAATCAGACAACGTAATCAACAACGAAGGACCAAAAGTGACTGTTTTTTTCAGTTGAGGGTCTAGTTTGTCTAGTTTTGTGAGTTGAGGCCTTGAGGGTCTAAATTGTCTGTTTGTTTTGTAATTCAGGTGCCATAGTGATTAAAGGGACAAAAGACGTACTTTCCTCTTTTCCTGATAATTTCAGATTAGTAGCATATATCTTTATATTGCCCATCATGTTCAGCATGACAATTTTCTCTTGCAATTTCCCTTCTTGCTATTTATAGATCACAGTTGTGTTTCTGTCTCAGTGTTGATAGCTTGCACATCTGATTTTTTTTCTTTAGGTTTTTGTTTGAGCAAGTTTTTGTTGTTCCTGTCTTACTTCATATACACAAGAATGCTGGAAATTGATTTTTCTTAATTCTTTGTGCAGGCAGATAACTATGAGAAAATTTTCTCACACATGAAGCCCAACAGTATTCTTGGTTTGTCACACGGATTTCTCCTTGGACATTTGCAATCAGTTGGCCTTGATTTCCCAAAAAACATCAGTGTGATCGCGGTATGTCCCAAGGGAATGGGCCCATCAGTTAGAAGACTTTATGTTCAGGGTAAAGAGATCAATGGTGCTGGTATCAACGCTAGCGTTGCTGTTCACCAGGTATGTTATAAGGTTGTATTGCCTGTACACTGCACGTTTCACTATTCACCTTGATTAATTTCATTTCAGTGAATACACATCCTTTTTCTTGGTTCTTTTTCTTCAATTATATGTGTGTTAATAATTGTTCTGTTCTTTTTATAGGATGTTGATGGAAGGGCTACAGATGTTGCTCTAGGGTGGTCAATTGCTCTAGGTTCACCATTCACATTTGCTACTACTCTAGAGCAGGAGTACCGTAGTGATATCTTCGGCGAGCGAGGTCACCTACTTTCCTATCTGACCCAGTAAATTTTTCCGCCGCGAGTCATTGACGAATAATCTACTACATAGGTATTTTGCTTGGTGCTGTTCATGGCATTGTGGAGGCTCTTTTCAGAAGATACACAGAACAAGGAATGGATGAGGACTTGGCATATAAGAACACTGTAGAGTGTATCACTGGAATAGTCTCAAAAACTATTTCAAAGAAGGTACACAGAGTTTTATTTTCAATATATATCTATCTCCTTTGGACTCTACTTAATAGTACTTTATATGGTATCAGGGGATGCTTGAAGTTTACAACTCTTTAACAGAAGAAGGAAAGAAGCAGTTCAACGAGGCATATAGCGCAGCTTATTACCCAAGCATGGACATACTGTATGAGTGCTATGAAGATGTTTCTTCTGGAAGTGAAATTAGAAGTGTTGTGCTGGCTGGGAGGAGATTTTATGTATGCTTTTCCATACACTGTTCAAATGTGAATTAAACTCTTATTTATTGTTCATGAATGTCCCCAGAATATATATGACGTCTCCTGTTGTTTATATCTTTGTAGGAAAAGGAAGGCCTCCCTGCTTTCCCCATGGGCAACATTGATCAAACACGTATGTGGAAGGTGGGTGAAAGGGTGCGTTCAACCCGGCCACAAGGTGATCTGGGCCCGTTACATCCATTCACTGCTGGAGTGTTTGTTGCACTAATGATGGCTCAGGTAGGATTCTTTTATTTAATATGAGATTTCAGATGTACATTGTTTGACAAACATCTCATTCATTTGTTTTGTTTTACTCCAATATAGATCGAGGTCCTCAGAAAGAAGGGTCACTCGTATTCAGAGATCATCAACGAGAGTGTGATCGAGGCTGTCGACTCCCTAAACCCATTCATGCATGCTAGCGGGGTGGCGTTCATGGTTGATAACTGCTCCACAACAGCTCGTTTAGGGTCAAGGAAATGGGCTCCGCGCTTTGACTATGTCTTGACCCAACAAGCTTTTGTGACCGTCGACAAGAAAACACCGATTAATCAAGATCTTATCAGCAATTTTAAGTCTGACCCTGTTCATGGTGCCATTGAAGTCTGTGCTCAGCTAAGGCCCACCGTTGACATCTCAGTGACTGCTGATGCTGATTTTGTGCGCCCGGAACTCCGACAGTCTGCCTAAAGTTTGTGTTGATCGCTGGCACATCCAAGTTTAGCCGTTTGAGTTCAGTGTAGCCGCTTGTATGCTAAATGTATTGCTATAAGCTGAAGAAGTGAACACTTCAAATGTAGGACTGGTTTTGTTGTCACTGGACAGTGTTTTGCATGAATAAAAGTAGCGGTTTGTTACATCTTCTTACCTGCCTGTGCTGCAACTTCCATTTTGTTTTTCTTTAGCTATAAATAGCTAAGACTAGTCACAATGGGGAGTAACATAGGAGTAACATCAGTGCCACATAGTCAAAAAATCTGATGTGGCGGGTAATTAATGAGGAGAGATGGATGTGGTAACTAGCTATGTTACCATAACATCACACATTTCAAGGCAAGATGTGTGTATAACCTATTAAATATGACACTATACACATGTTACTCCCCACTATGGAGGTAGTAACTTAGAGTAGTAACATATGCATGTTACTAGTCTAAATTACTCCCCATTGTGACTAGTCTAAAACTCAGTTGACTTCTGAAGATCGTTCGTAGTAGCAGTTTCATTTGTTCACTATGTAGACATTCATTTGCTTTTCAAACCTGTTTCTCCAAGCAGAACGCTTCTGCTGCCGTCTGTTCGCTGTTTCATTGCGCGTTTGGTTCAATTCCCAGAGTGGTGACAGGGCAGCCTATTAGCGTTGGTGCTTTGCTTTGCCGGCTGCGGATTCTACAAAGCAAATCTTCCAAGTTCGAACACACAGAAGTAGACAACACCACCTTCCCTGTTGCCATGATCATCACGCCGAACCTCTTCGTGCTAAACTCCTAAAACCAATCGATGAATTCGAGGATGCAATTGCCTGGTTCACCCGCATCTTATAAATCTCCCATGGATGCGATACAACCCCAAACACAAGCATACACAAGCGAGGCCAGCAAACGAAATAAGCAGCTATAGCCATGGCTGAGAAGGAGGGAGCGATGGTGAAGAAGGGACACGAGGAGGGCCTGAAGATGGCCACGTCGCTGCTGGAGGAGTTCGGGCTTCCCCTGGGCCTCCTACCGTTAGCTGAAGTCATCGAGGTGGGCTTCGTGCGCGCCACCGGCTACATGTGGATCTCCCAGAAGAAGAAGGTGGAGCACAGGTTCAAGCTGGTGAGCAAGCAGGTGAGCTACGACGTGGAGATCACCGGGTACGTCAAGGTCAAGTGCATCAAGAAGCTCAAGGGCGTCAAGGCCAAGGAGCTCATGCTGTGGCCGCCGGTCAACGAAATCACCGTCGACGACCCGCCCACCGGCAAGATCGTCTTCAAGAGCCTCGCCGGCGTCACCAAGACCTTCCCCGTTGAGGCCTTTGCCGCGGGTCAGTAGGCGCGCGTGGACACCGCCGGCTGCATTTCCTGCGTACGTTCAAGATTACTGCTTAATTGGCGCCGTATATTGGCTGCTGATACTACATCACAAATCATAGCGTCTGCTGAGGGAGATGCATTCATTTTATTTCGCGAGTTTGTTGTTTTCAAGGTTAAGATCAACTTTGTACTATCGTTGCAAGTGTTGATCAGTGTGCGTTGTACTTTTTAACCGTGGTTATATACGGGTTTGGGGCTTCTGCTTTTCGTTATCTGTGTGCTCGCTCGTGGATTTTGTTCTGCATGATGACAGTTTCCCTCCAAAATGCACACGACGAGCTTGCCTCTGGTGCTTCCGCAGGCGTAGACTTACCAGCTGCGACAACTGCAATCAACAAAGTTCGCCGATCGATGGATCGACTTTTTTTTAGTCGACATACTGACATGGAGCCATCCGTTCAGAGAGAAAAAAGACATGGACCCATATTGGGCTGCTGGCTCACCAGTTTCGCTGCGGGGCATCCTGGGCCTAGGATGAGGCTGAAGGCTAAGGCCTTCTTTGATTCCTAGGATTTCAAAATGCAGGAATAAGAACAGGGATAGGAATGCAAGTGAAAAACTGAGATCACTAACAATAAGTTGCTTATTAGAGATAACTTGGCTAAACGCAGAACTATGAGTGATGTTTTTTGCTTGTTTTGCTCTAAGCCTGAATCATGTCACCACCTGTTTTTCGATTGTTTTGTTGCAAAATTAATCTAGCATGTTTATCTCTGATTTGTTTTACATCCAAATTGGTTCAGATTTTGAATCTTTAGCAAGATGGTGGCTGAGTAATGATAAAACTCTGCTCTTAACGTAGTTTGTACTGCTGTTCTGTGGGCCTTATGGAAACTTCGCAATGACATGTGTTTTCAGGGGCTGTGCTGGCCAGGGGTGAAGGACATCTGGAGAAGGGTGGCAGTGGATCTCGACTACTAGAAAATAATATCCAAAGATGTTGTCTCGGATCTGCTGGCAAGAAGCACGCACATGCTGAACAAGAAGCGTGGGGAAGTAATGCCAATTGCTTGGCGATGATGTTCAAGACCTTGAAGACTGAAGATCACTCCAGCCCATCCTCAAGGGAGTTTGATGACAAGCAAGCTGAAACTTGCAGGAAGCTAATTCTGAAGTTCTCTTGTGCTTAGATCGTAGTCTACTGGAGTTGTTTCTTTGGTGCTTTAGGTGTATGTGGCTGTTTGCTTGTTGAACCTGTTTCACAGCTGAAAAACCTGGCTTCATGCTGTGTGTAGCCTAGGAGCTGTAAACGACTTTGTCCGGTTGTGGTTTCAATGAAATCGGGGGCGGTGCCCTTTAATCTTAAAAAAAACTGAGATCACAGGACTGTTTTCCTTAGCTGCCTCGTTCTTTGCTAAGGAATGGGAAAAAGAGGCCCTACTGAATTGTTTCTTTAGTGTGTTTGATGTGGTAATATGACTGCAAAAGAAAAAATCTTTCAACTTTCCTTTGCTGTGTTCCTGTGAATCAAACACTGCTAGAGGAATTCCTAAAGGAAAATGAATCGTACACTTTTCCTGTGCAAATCATGTGAATCAAAGGGCAGCTAAGTTCAGACGGAGAGCGCTCGGTCGTCCCTATTTGGAGCCGTGCGATTGAGGCGCATTGTTCCTCCTATGAAAAGAATCGGGACCAATCTAAGAGCATCTCCACCGGCACCCAAAAGCACCTCCAAACGCCCATTTGAGAGCCAAACACGGAAAACAGCCACACTGGCACCCAAAAGCACCTCCAAACGCCCATTTGAGAGCCAAACACGGAAAACAGCCACACTGGCACCCAAAAATATAGGCCGACTGTCATTTGCACCCCCACCCCTTCCTCTAGTTCCGCCTGCCCCGGCGATTCACGACAGCGCCGCCGCCCTTGGTCCGCAGCCCCTTGCGGTCGCCGCCACTCCACGCCGTGTCCAGTGGTTGTTCGGCGCCGCCACAACTCGACCTGCCGGCGCCACCAATTTGGACATCCACTCCAACCTTTTTTTAGACTCAAGTGCGTAGCATCAATACACTTTTTTCTATGTTTTCCAAATCTATTTGATTTCTATGTTTTTCCTTATTTTCTCAACCTATCATGGAGTCATGGCGGTGGGTATGATCCTACCTGCTATACCTAGTCGCGCGGCGCGCCACCCACCCTATACCTTAAACATGTGGCTGTGGTGCGCGAGCCTTTACCTCGAGAGAACTGAACCGCTTGTACGTGGGGCTTATCTTCCGAGCTTGTTAGTATTCGGCTATTGCCACCCTCGTGTCGTAGGTAGCAGCAGTTACTTCCGGCCAGCCACTCGTACATACTATGTCAGGTTCCGGAACGTACTAGCACAGGCGTTGAAACTTGAGACCTACTACTCCTACATGGGCTGGCGCCTCCACATCAGTCACACCGACCAACAGAAATGAAATTCATTCACCGGGCTCCGGGCGCGGTGCTGTGCTCTGCAGCTGGCTGACGGCCTCGATAAGCGTCTGCCGCCTCTGCTGCTTTCCTGCCGGTGTGTGCCATCAGTGCGATCCATCCATACGCAGGCAGAAGCACAGTCACAGCCTCGCACCGCCACCGCACGGCCCCAGCGAAGTTATGCGGCGTTTACTCGTTCCTCTCGTACTACCATCCCTCACCGTGGAGGTGCAACTTGCCAAGGGAATCCGATACGAGGTGCTCACTTTTGCTTCAATCGAAGATCGCTTTTTTTTTCAGTAAAGGAAGCTCACTCTTTCCGTGGCGACCGACCAAAAATTCGGGTCAATAGTTACCAGATCCATCAAGGGAAGGGAAAGGGGATTAGGGAAATACGAAATCAAAAAGTGACGAAAAAAGCGAGAGAGCTAGCCAGCCATGGAGATGATGAAACAAATCCTTATCAAAATTGACTTTAAACAGCATCAATGGCGTTTCGATCCGTGTGTGCAGACAGAGAGCACGGTTACCGACGACGGGGACGAGAGCTAGTCGACGAGGATCATCTGGAAGAGCAGGTCGTTCCAGATATCAATGGGGCCAGGCAGGCACCAGTGAATGCAGTCGTTGACGAGCTGCACCTTCTCGTTGGGCCAGTGGCCGTACCGCTGGGATGCCCGTCGGGCCGCATCAGCATCGCCGCCGTGGCGTCCATGAGCATCATCCTCACGCCCTTCGCCCGGGCCGCCTTCTCCGCCGCCCGGTACTCCTCCATCTGCGCCGTGTAGAACTGCAGGTCCCGCCCGTCCATGGCCGTCTGGTTGCCCCGCAGCGGCTCCGTCCGCTTGCAGTTCCCGCCCTGATCCCAGGTCCCGTTCTCGAAGTGCGACATGGGCGACAGCATCCGCACGATCACGCGCCCCTTCACCCTGCCCTCCCCAGCGCGTTGATCGCCTGCAGCGACACGCGCCACGCCTTGCGCTGCGAGTAGTAGAGCGTCAGGTCGGGCACGCCGTACTGCCGGCTGCAGAAGCTGCACCCGATGAGCCGCCGCTTCTCGTAGAAGAGCGAGGGGCGGGAGAACCAGTTGGCGGCGGAGATGAGCACGTAGTCGAACCGCGGCACCTGGGAGACCCACTTCTCGTCCGGCTCGTCCAGGTACAGGCTGTAGTGGCCGGTGTGCGCCGCGTCGTCGTGGTCGGGCTCCCGCGCCCGCACCAGGAACGGCGACCAGAACATGCTGATGGTGAAGTTGTATGCCCTGTAGTAGTACACCTTGTTCTGGTCCAGCGGGTTCGGCGAGATGTCCTTCGGATACGCCACCTGCCCCAGTTCAGAGAGCAAATTCATTGGTCGCCATGGCAGAAATCTAATCAAGTCTTTTCTTTCTTTTTGATGCACAAGAATTGACATCGCTCGGAAAGTATGGAGTACCTGTGCGAGGAGGCAGAGCAGCGACTGCATATGGTTGCGAGCGAGGGAGTCGCCGACGAAAGCCAGCGACTTGTGGCAGGCGAACTGCAGGAACTGCACGGGGTCGAAGCGCGGCAGCTCGCACCCCGACGGCCTCCACCGCCACTTGAGGAAGCCCAGGTCGGGGCGGCCGTACTTGAGGCAGTTCTGGTGCTCCTGGATCATGCCGCACGTCTTGTGGTTGTAGTAGGGCGCCTCCGCGTCGGGCACCCACTCGCCGCGGAAGATGTCGCAGTACTTCATCACGCTCACCACCGGCGCGGAGGAGGCCAGCTTGGTGGTGCGCGGCACCCCGACGCCGACCAGCCCGAAGTACTGCGCGTTGGTGAGCAGGATGAGGATGGCCAGCGCCGAGAAGTACACCGGCACCGGGCCGAACAGCACCTTCACCAAGAAATGGAGCTTCTTCATCGCGTCTCGCTCTATCTATCTAGCTATTATCTACTGCCTATCTTCCTTACTGTAGCTATAACTCGCAGCAATTCCTCATGAGCAAGAAGCGAAGAACCATTGATGATAGCAAGCCAGCTCTGGTACTGTACTCCACTCCACTCCACACTAGCTAAGCTAAGAAGAAGCAAGCGCGCACGAGGAAAGGGATGATGATATGGCCCCCTTTTTTTCTTGCCTTTGCCGGGCAATGTCTGTGGCGCGCCTATTCTTGAAGCCGGTGGACAGGACACGCAGAGGAGAGCAGGTGCGCCGTTCATTTCAATACTGACTAGTGGGATCTCAAAGGGACATGTCTGTCTTTTTCAGTATTTTATTTATTCTCCCAAGTACTCATGTCCTCGCACCGCATATTCGCGTGACCTATGTTGGGTTACCACGCGCCATGTGCTAATCGAGATGTTAAGATGTGTTTGGTAGGTCGGCTGGACTGAGAAATTCCCACCCATCACAATTTTGGGTGTTTGGTAGGTCGGGTGGGCAACCTGGGCCATGTCCACCTCACGCGAAGAGAGCTCCTCAGCCATGCCCGGTTGTGAAGCTCGAACCGAGCTTCTCACCGCAACCAGGCCCGGCTCATACAGGAAAATCCCCACGCGTGGGCCCCATCGAGCGCCGCGTCGCGAGCACCCTCGAGCCCGCTTTCTCATTTCCCCCCGTCTCTCTACTTTCTCCATCGCTCCGAAATCGCCAGAGGCCACCGTCGGCCAGCGCCGGCCAACGCCGCCTTCGAGCGCCGCCAAGCTCCGAGCACGGCCGCGACGAGCAGTACCAGCGCCGCCGCGACCCTCTCTCTTCTTCCTCCTAGCTCCCTCAATCTCGTCGCCATTCCCGTCATGCGCCGCCGCCACGGAAGACCACCAGCGCACCACCACGATTGACCACCACCGCCGAGCCCCTCCGAGCGCCGCCGGCGAATTCCTCCTCGCGCCTCCACCTGCTGTTCGCCGACCTCCACCGCGTGGAGGAGGACGAGCTCAGGCGCGCGCGTGGAAGAGGATGGCGCGGCCTCCTCGCGCTGCTACCCGCGCCTGCCGCCTCCGAGCGTGGAAATGGAGGGCGCGTCCTCGCCGGCGGCTGCTCCTCTCGCCGGCGACCCGGCGTCCTCGCCGGCGGCCGCTCCTCTCGCTGGCGGCGGCGCCAGGGGCCTGATCGCTTTTTAAGATTGTAGTTCAGGGACCTGATCGCTTTTTAAGGTTTCTGTTCAGGGACCTGATCGCTTTTTCTAAAACTCTGGCATGGCTCAGAACATACAGGCTACCAAACATGGTCTCAACTCAGCACAGCTTAGCTTGTACAACCTACCAAACGCCCACACTAAAACAAATTTGGATGTGCTCAGCATAGCTGGACTGGCCATGTATGGGCTGAGATGAGCATACGGGCTACCAAACACACCCTAAGAGAATCTCCGGCGGCACCCTCCAAAGGACCCTCAAAGGCCCATTGGCGATCCGGACCCCAAAAACGCCACCAGCGGCATCCTCCAAAGGGTCGCCCCGAGCAAAAACATGTCTGACACCCTCAAGAGGGCCTCCAAGGGATGGAGGCCCTCTCGGGGTGCCGGACATGGGGCAGACATGGCCTCCGACAGGTCTGGCCCGCCCGTCATACACACATCGTCGGCGCCCGTGTTAATTAGGGCTGTGTAGGAGGTCGTTGCGCCCGATTTTAATGGCGAGGCGACGAGACGGCGGCACGTCTGTCAGCACGCGTCGCAATAACGCCGCGCCCGTTCCCCTGGCGGGCGCAGAGCGAAGCGACGCGTCGCAATTACGCCGCGCCCATTTCCATATGGCAGACGGAAGCGACGCCTCGAGCCGCGCCGTCCACGTGTTGACGTCGCTGCGGCTTCCAGCGGCGGCGCCCTGCACACGCGTCGTCGGCGTCAATGCCTGGCCAGGCGAACCAGTGGCTAGCCGTTAATGCAGGCCACCCAACCCCGCTCCTCCGCCGCCTTTAAAACGCGGCGTCGCAGCCCTTCTCTTCCCACACAACCACTTCTCCCTCTTCCAACCCCGCCACCAGCAGATCAGCCACAAAGCATGGCGGGCAGCCGCGGGACACCGGAGGAGCGCGAGCTTCGGCGTCATCGCGACTTCCTATCGGCGGAACGTGCTCGCCGTTGCAACGAGCGCCACGGCCAGCAACGCCGTGAGCAGATAGAGGAACGCCGCCGCCGTAACGAGGAGGCAGAGATGGCTAAGGCGTATCACCGCGAGCGGTGGCTCGAGGACGCAGCTAACGCGCCTCTGTACGTGGTGTCGCTGGAGACCGCGCGACTATGCAGCCGCCACAGCGTTCCGGTGGAGGACGACGCCACCCTACCCGAAGGGTGGACGAGGAACGCCGTCAACGTGTCGGTTGCGCCGTGGCTCAGCGGGCAGGAGCGCGCCGACTTCATCAAGCGAAAGTGGATGGAGATGTCGTCCGAGCAAAAGCTCGACCCCAAGTACTCTATCTCGGCGCCCTACTGGCACACCGTGGTGGACGCGGAGTACCAGGCGCGTCTCAGCGGCGTCTTCCGCCCTACCGGGGCGCGGGAGGCAACGCCGGAGCTGTCTGCTTCAGACGCCGAGCATGCCCGCTCTGACGGCGAGGGCGACGAAGACGACGACGACCCCGAGCCGCCCGATCTCCCGTTACCACCGCCGTCATCAAGTGCAGCATCGTCGACAAGTGCAGGCGCATCTTGGTCAGCAGCGTCGCGGTCACCGGAGAAGGGGGCACAAGCCGGCGAGGCTTCCCATCAGGCACGCCGCGGCATGCAACGCCGGTAGTTCAAATCCCACCACGCGCCGGTTGCGAAACCAGAAGGCTCAGCCACGGCCGAGGTTTCTAAAGGCCGTAGCCGACGTTAATAGCGGATGAAACTTCCGGCGCCGGATCATCGAGGCATGCAAGTCTGTTGATGATTCTGGCGTTGGTTCGCATCTTCTTCCCTTCCGCTAAGCCGTGGCAGCGGCATCTTCCTCGACGCCGGCGCGTGTAGTGGTTGGCTAGACGTTGTAGCGTGTAGCCGGAAACGGCGTAGTTTAGGTTTAGTTTGTTAAATCTCGTTTAGATTTGAAATTGTAAGTTTGTTAAATCTCGTTTAAATTCCGCCGGAATTGTTTATCAAGGCTTGTCATAAAAAAATTGGAGTGCCTGCTTGTGGGGCGCCGCTGTGGGCGGGCTCCAAAACTTGGCCGGACATGTGTCTGGCACCCCCCCCCCCCCCCCCCCAATTGGGCCTCAATTGAGGGTGTCGGACATCCCATTGGAGGGTGCCGGTGGAGATGCTCTAAGAGCATCTCAATCAGACTGGTAAACCCTCCCTATACGTGGGAAAATATCTATACGTGGGAAAATATCTAGGTGATATACTAGAGCTTAAATGATATTATGATACCATTAGTCAAAATTCAAATTTACTAGAGTCAACAAATTCCAAAAAAAGTAGTTCCTTATAAGAAGTGCGTTTACATTTTCTAAATTTTCAGAACCAAATTTGGCATACACACATAGAAATAAAAAACAAATTGCCACGTGAATATTGTCATTTTGTGTTTTTTTATACTATTAATGTTGGATTTGTCATTTTCGTTTCTATGTGTATATTTTGAATTTCGTTCTGCAAATTCTAGGAATAGTAAATCGCACAACTTGTGAACTCCCACCATTTTTTCGGAATTCTTTGGAATTTCAAAATTTGAATTTTTAGAAGTGATATCATGGCATCATATGACGAGGTGTGGGATCACTGGATATGCACTTTCCCATACGTTCGGGCGGACAGTTTAGACACGGTCCAGACAAAAAAGTGCATCCAACTGGCCACCTCAAAGTTAGGCTAAACATATGGGATGTCCGGCAACCCTCATACCCAGCCCGTAGGGGTGAGGTTTGGGGCCGCCCGATGCGTCCGCCATGTAGTCTCCGACAGCCCGGATCCTCCCAAATATCAACAAATCGACCAAACCCTCAACAAATCTCACACTCCTCCCCGTCTCCTCCCATAGCTCCGCCACCGATTCAGCCTCCGTTGATCGCCCGCACCACCGCCGTCGTCTGCACTCCCGCCTCACCCTACCGACCAGATTTGTGTCGGTCAAGAGCTTTGTGTACGCCACATTTAGCCCGATCTGTGAGATAAGTCTCCTCTGTCCCGAGCTCTCCCCTCAAATTTCGAGCCGTCCCCCAAGCTCTCCGCCCGTCGCCGCCGCTCCATGGTTTGCTGGGACACCAACGAGGACTCGGCTTACTCCTTCCCGTGCTACGGAACAACACTTTGTCTGATTCCACCGCGATTCAACAACACTAGTTGAACGGTTGCCTCAAAGGCAAGATGCTCATTTTGAAAGATTTGAGCTTCATAATGAAAACAAAGAAGATCGAAGAAAAGCCAGAGGCCTTGATTGAGACAAATTGGAAGATGGATGTGGCAACGAAGAAGCTTGAAGAAAAGAAGGATACGATAGAAGAAGAGAAGAAGATACTCGCGTCTTGCCGATGTGGTGGATGATTAGAAGCTGAAGACGGATGCAACTCGAATGAAGATGAAGAAAATAAAAAAAGTGCCATTGAGAAGGACCTCCACTGGTTGTTTGGGCTATTTGAAATTGTTGGAATGATGTGGTTTTTAACAAGACTAGAGATGCTCATTTTCTGCAGGTCATACATCGGATACATATGTGGTCGTTCCTGTTACCACAGGAACAACGTTCGCTCATGGATTATGGATGTTTCCGTTGAATAGCGGTTGTCCTAGCTATGTTTAGCCATGGGGGTGGCAGCATACTAGAAGGCTCCAAGATGTGTAGTCTTTTCCTTTGTGCTTTGTTTCGCTGGCTGATTCATGTGGCAACTTTGGCCGATCCATGATTGTAATAAGCTTTTATACTCACTTTTGACGCTACTCCTTTTTTATTAATATAAAACGGTTGTGTGCATCTTCACGATGCAGAGGCCGGAGCACGGCTTCCTTTTCTAATTTTTTTTTTGAGAAAAGGACCTGTACTATGCATAGGGAGCTATAGTTATCTATTATTTTTTACTATAATTTCTATGTATATTTATCTGTGTGCACTAGATAAATAAGTTGTATGCTTGTATTGAAAAACCAATATGCATGTACGTAGTTATATGAATTTAAGAAATAAAATTTAATGGTCTTGATTGAAGAGGTCAAAATGGGTTGTCCAGATTCTGTCCAACCGGGGCTGTCCTGGAAGAGCGATTGGGTCGTACTCTCTCCAGTACGTGCATCTCATGCGGTGCACCCAGCATGCAGATGCTCCAAGGCCGCTGCAGATCTGAAGTGATTTCCTATTCTATCGTTTGTTTTTTACTGCAAAGGAGTCGACCAATGAACCAAAACATTTGAGATAAACGGACAAAACAAAGGGATTTGGTATCGGTATCCGCTCAGTGCACGGCGATCCATAAGAACCGGTCTGTTTGTTTTTACGGGAGCCCTCCCCGGTAGAATATTGAGAGCTACTGGTCGATCCAGTAGTAAATTCCCGGTTCTATCAGTTTTCACGAAAAAAATGCATACTTCTGGTCGGGCTAGCTAACCAAACACAAGTATAGCAGGGTGATGTCCCTTGGCCGGTCATCGTGGCATCAGATCAGGTCCAAGTCGCTGTCTTCCATGGATGATGAGGTTGCCATTTATTGGTTTGCTCGGCTCTGAATCTCTGATATCAAAACCGGGAAGTGGCTCAGTCCAGCTCCAGCACGAGATGCATGTCACCGCCATGAAGCAAGCAGAAGCAACCGAATTGATCCGAAACGAAAGCGTCCACACATGTAGATATGGTCAGCCCGTGAGGAGCAACTCCGGCGTACCGAGGCGGCACCGTCCGAAAAAGAAAAGAAAAACTCGCGCCATCAAGAGCGGCGACTGTGCAAGGAGACACGACCGCGTGGTGCCGATGCCCACGACAGCTGGCCTCTGCAGCTTCATGGGACCGCCTGCGCTCAGCCACTCGCCCGCTGCGAGGACGATCGATCGATCTCACGGTCGTCCGGCGAGGGCAGGACGGGCAGTTCTTCAAACTGTAGGGCCGGCGAGTTACCGCTCGCCGCACATGGCCACGACTCGCCTTGGAACATGATGGGGACGATGCGTAGCCTTAGATCCAGCATCATCTTGTCTTCTTCCTCGGGCTCACCGCGGGGATGACGATGGCCATGATAAGCCGACAAACCATCGCACATGATAAGAGAAAAGAAAAGAGGTGAAACTGCAAGGGTCTACCGATGCTGTGCAAGGAGGCAAAAGGACGGGAACCAGCTACGATGCACATCATTTCGAATTTTCGATGGGATCAGGGATTCAGGAGTCAGTGAAATTACGAATTAAACATAGCCCAAAGAGTTTGCACAAGAAATATGGTCGACCCAACACGAAAGAATGCGGATCCAGGTCCTACAATTTTCGTCTGACCCCGAAATCACCACTCACACGTACAGTAAATGTAAAGGACCTTAATTGCAAAAATAATGTCAATGCGCCTGCCTTTTACCTCAAAAAAAAATGTCAACAAGGACCCATTGCTGAACGACGACTGCAGTGCTGCCCCACCCAAAAAAAAGGTGACAATGTGATCCGCTGTACCAGAAAGATCGCGAGAAAAAAGTACTGGAGTAAAATTGATGGGCAAAGCAGTAAAAAATGGAATGGGCCATGGGGTCTTTGAATTTAGATGGTTGGGTCGCCAATCGCCATTCCTAGCAGGCAGCAGCTGCCTGCACCGGCAGCGTCGTAAATTTCGAGCTGCTACTGCCATTGTTCACCGCATGGAGCTCGACTATGCGTCTGTGCCTGCACGTGATATGGGGTGACAAGATCTAGTCAGTGCCAACGCCTGCTACTAAAAGCAAATCAATTGTTTGGTTTAGTTTATTTAGGCCTGTGCAAAACAGAGGATTGTAAAATGCAGAAAAATTGCAGGAATAGTCGTTTGGGTGAAACACGGAATAACACAGAAAAGTGCCTCGGTCCTACGCGTTGAGTCTTAAAAAGAGGTTGGAGTGGATGTTTAAATTCCTATGGAATTGAGGCATAGGAATCCAATCCATAGGAATTTGGGTAGTACCATTCCTTTGATCCAAAGACAATCCATAGGAAAAAATCCCTACAAAATCTTATGAAAATCCTACAATCCAAAGAGGCCCTTAATTTCAAAGTTTGAACTAAACTTTTGTGTTGCCTTCGTTTAAAATTGCTCGATGCATGCTGCCACTGAGTACTCCACAGTCGACTGCCACTTGCACTTCCGTATCACTACCCTCACATAAACACATGAGAGAAGCATCGAATAATCATGGGTTCTGTTCTTACTGCTGGTAAAAAAGTTTCCGGGCAGGCTGTCGATATCTCCATGCCCAGCATGTTCTCGATTTGTACGTTGCAGCAGCAGCTTTAGGGTATTGCAGTATGGCCATGTGCAGGGCACCGACACCTCCTGAGTTACCACGCAAGGGGGAAGAAGTAAATCTCTAGTCGCGTACCTAATAGCCTCTTCGGCACTAGCAGCAAACGTGCGATATTGGGGTGCCGGCCCATGTTTCTCGTGTATGGGGCACCTCTTTCCACTCGCGCCCCCAATAAGTTGTTTGGTAAAAAAAATCAAATTCGGCCGAATTTTATCTAAACTATACTAGCTTAAAATAATTAACCAAATATTACATATACGGGAGATAGAGGCGACGAAATAAAATCATTACAAAATAAAAATGTGATAATCAAAACCATACGATGAAGACGCCAGTGTCCTAGGAGGTTCTCGTCGCGGTTGCAGCGGAATATAGTCTAGGTAGCAGGAGCTAGCGGTGGAGGTGGAGGCGCCAAGGACGCTGCAATGGTGTTTTGCATACCGGTCCACTCTGTTTTGGGCCACTCCTCCTGCTCCTCCTCTTCTTCCACTTCCTCCTCCTGCTGCGGAGGCGGTGAGGTGGCGGTGCCACGGGCGCGTCTCCCCATGCGCCGATCGTCTCTTCCTCATCTCTTCCGGGAGAAGTTTGTACATCTCACCCTTATTGTAATGACCCGTAGTTCAGAGAGTAGAAAGGGCTAAATTAGATTTGTGCATTTGCATAGCATGCATCTGAAAATACGGGAAAATTTAAAACTTTTTCAACGAAGTCATAGAGTGTTCAACCACCACTCGAAAGGCTAGTTGAGAATGCCGTTAGTTTGACGAGTAACTAAAAACTTGGAATTCAACTTGTGAAACTTACATCGAGGTTTCGCTGATGTTGGTGGATTAGACTTAGTCATCAACATGAGTGCTATAAACTTCAAGATCTTGTCTCATCTAATTCTCAAATATTTGGTTACCAGTGAATAATACAAGAAACTATAAATCAAATGATGAGTATGACTTACATCATTAATCGAATAAGTACATATCTTAAAGAAAAGAAAAGAAAGAATATTTGGAAGGAGGATAAAAGACTAAACTAAATTTTAATCTAGATCTACTTATCCTACCAAGATTATCTTATCTTCTTATCTCTCATCTTCTCAAAATCATTCTACAAGAGAAGGCAACACAAGAAAGGAGGAAGATCAACAAGAAGATTATATAGAAGGATTTCATAGATATGCATAGAAGCACTATGCCAGTCCATCACTAAGTATTTGGAAACTCCAATATCAAAATATATTCGTATTAACTTCTCTAGTAACAGTGTGATATTCCATTGCTGGTGTTATATAGAAGTAGTTTGGTAACAAGACTAGCTACCTTGTTAACAAATTCTTCTTATATGCATAAGGCAATTGGATGTCATAAAATATACATACAGTTTTCTATAACCAACCGATAGAAAGCTTTGCTAGGACTGAGATGGATGTCTTCACCACAAGGGTGAGGCAGGTGATGTTGGATACTAGATCAGGGACTTTAAGAAATTGTCTTAAGTCCAGGTATTGACTTGAGGAATCAATACCAAAGTGAAGGCCACCATGGACTATGGATAATTTGGATCATTTGGATTCAAATAGGAAACTATGATAAGATACAACCATGATCCATACAAGAGAAAGAAAAAGAGGAAATAATACACCACAGTATAACTTAGGCAACAGATTCAAGTTTCTTAAAGGAAAGTCACATGGAGATTTATGGTGTTTCTCCAAGGATATGATTTCCAAGGAGAAAGTAAAGCCAAATCATAAAGCCACATAATCATCACCCATGACTAGAAATCACATGAGTTAACTCTCAAATTCATGTGAGTGTGGACAGGTCTCATAGGAGAGGAGTTCACAAGTTCATCATGTAATCAAGACCATTTTGCTTGTTCAAGATTTCATTCTCAAGAAGAGGTAAATCTGGACATGTGGTAATTGGAACCACATGGACTATTTAGTCAGCAGTTGTTCTCTAACAATTTGCTTCCACACACCAAAGTATAAATTCCTATCAAAGAGGAGTGCATCAATCTTTTATCTTCAGAATGAGATGTGGAACCAAGCAAGATTCTATTCTCATCATTTTATGTCACCATAAGACCTAACCTCAGGCAGGATATCTGTATTTGTGCATCCACAGACATCTGATCATGTCTCACATGATTTAGTTGTCAGGAATCACAAGTCAAAGCCACTTAAGCAATACTTTGTGCCTGGCATGGATTTGAATTGTAAACACTGTGCATACTCGATGGAGGCACCACAGTGAACAAATCATGTTTATATGCTGGACAACCATTTGATGCTACCCAGGAATTATTAAAGCATCCAAAAACAAGTTTGAATGTTTATCTGGAGCTGAAGTCAAGCAAGAAATCATCTTTAGCATTTGAAAATAATATGTATTCACAAATAAAGAGCATAACAAAATAATTCAACTGTTATACGATTGCACACTAAAAATAGAGGTCATAAACTATAAATGTTATTAAGAAGAAATAAATTCAAATATGATCAAATTTATTTAAGTGGTAAATGAATTCAAAACACACAAAGGATTTATAATCCAGGTTCAAAATAAACTTGTTTGTGAAAACTCTACACATCTTATAAAAGGAAATAAATCTAAATATGCACAAATTCAATCCAAAGATGAAATGAATTTAAAATACATCAAATATTCAAAGATCAAAGTTGAAATCAACATCATATTGAAATTCTACACATCCAGGGATTTTCCTGTAATTATAATCATCACAAACAGGTCCTCAAATCATTTAAAACAGGAGCCAGGGGCCTGTTAACACTGTTCCTGTAATTTCTCAGAAACCCAGGGGGTTTTCTGCAATTAACCTTTCTTTTACTTTCTTCTTCCTCCGGCCAGAAGGACGACGACGTCGCCGTGTCAATTCGTCGCGCCACGTCCTGCTTGCTTGCTTCCTTCGTGGATAAGACCATGGAAGCGTCGGGCGTGATCTTCTCTCTCACCCCGTATCTCTCACATTCCCTCCCGTGCTCTCCTTTGCCGTCGAGACGAAACCCTAGCCGTACGGTCGCCGCCGCGCCACCGATTCCGGCCTCGCCGCGCCGTATGGAGTAGCTGGGGAGAATCGCCATGCCTTCCTCGTCCTCCTGCTCGAGTTTCGCGTGCTGGGGAGCTGTGGAGGAGGAGAATTGCTCCATCTTCTCCAAGTCCGGCCGCCGGCTGTCGAGGACGATTTCGTCGCCGTGAGTCTTCCCCAAGCTCCGCCGAGCCTTCCATCGTGCTCGTGGTGAGCCTTGCAACCTCCTGGTACTTTTAATTCGGGTTAATTCACTCGCAATCGCCGCCGTGTCGTGCGCCACCTTCGGTCGCCGCATGAGCTTGTCGCCGTCGATGCTCCGGTGACCATTCCCGGACGGCGCCGCCACCTAAAGGTAGCCCACGCTCGGGCGCGTCTAACGCGCGCGTCCGCGCGAGCTAATTCACTCGCCGCGGTCAAGTTTCTGTGTCAATGACACGCGGGCCCCACTCGTCAGATTATTAAACTTTTCCATATTATTTTCTGTTATTAATAAGACACTGACATATGGGACCCAGTTGTCAGAATTTCAACATTATCCTGGAATTACAGAAAATATTCAAAATTTGTAAAATTCATAACTAATTCATACTAAATCAGAATAATATAAATAATATATCAAAATGTTCACAAAAATAAAATCTATAGTTTGTAATAATGAAATTGTGTTTGATTAAATTTGAATTATTATAAAAATGGAATAACTAACTACCTGTTCTTTTAATTATGAAGTTAAATAAAAATGTTATTTAGAATACATTTCAACTTTCTTTAAAATGTTTCACATGTTTAAAATTCAAACTTGCAATGTGTTTTAAACATGACATGCCATACATTATGTCTATTTTAAGGATTCCATGTGTGGACATGAATTTTAATATTCCATTACTTGATTAAATAAAATGATGTATTCCATAAGGAAAATCATTAATAAAAGATGTTTACATAATCTAAAAATAAAATCTCTACTTAATAAAATATGATCCCTATTATTATTATAACCCATATTGGATTAACTTTGTGTTATAACTTGTTTCATTTAGGTCAATATTCTAAAACTAAGAGATGAAACATAAAATGATATTACTTTATTTCTTTTTCTTCTAAGTGGGATAGTTAAATAATAATGAACTTAAAAGTAGTTGTTCTTAATATTTGTTAATACTTCATCATTTAAATAAAAGTGAAACACACTTAAGTCTTGAAGAACTAGAATTCTAAAATCACCAAGTGTATCACATCAAATTCCAAGACCTTAAACACTCACTAATATGAACTCATTATCAACCTAAGCACTAATAGCATCGCTTAACGGTGATAAAACAACTCAAGCCGGGTTAATACGATGTCATCGTAGTATCGCCTAAGACGAAGCTTACTTCGTTAAGCTTGGGTATGATTGGGGGTATTTTGCGATGCATCTCATACTTATGCATAATAGCATATTGCTTCTTCAAACATTAGTCCTTACCGGACCAATGACGCTTTTTCCAGATTTTGGACTCTTTATTGTATCGAAGACCTTGGCTGCATAATCTTGCAGTCAAAAAGGCAAGTTCACTCTTGCTCATGTCCTACTTGATTATGTTTATCAAAGTAAATGCAAAATACTATGGTTTATCATTGCATGAAAAAGTAAAATCTATTTTCGAATGATGTGAATTGCTACATATATATATTGTTGGCTGGCAGATGGAACCATGGTATGATGTGGTTGGTGGAGGTTCCATTTGCACGGGAAAGTATTATCTAGGACTTAATAACCAATGCCGTCAGTGTTCTTGCGCCGTAAATGAAGCGTTAACCATAAGACTTGGAATGGGACGGAAAGTCATCTGTGACCTTTTCCCTTTCGCATGTCAACAGACAGCCAGTTCCGTAGGCTGTAGATCTTGCGGGACTACATGCACATGGGTGGGATCCCTTAATTCCCACGGTTTCTGGTGTCTATGATGGATTGTAGGGGTTGTCTGAACGGTCTATCTTTTTGGTATAGGGGAGGACTTCGGTCCGGATCGGTCTACCATAAGATAAAGGGGAGGACAGACCTACAAAAGGGTGGGCATGCGGGTTGTTGGAGAAGCACGGAGAATGGCTTGGATCACCGACTGGGCCCCACACCAAAGAGAGTGTGGACGGGAAAGAATCGCCGGTTGTGCAACAAGGCGTTGATCTCTTATGGGTAAAGTAACGCACCTCTGCAGAGTGTAAAAAAGTGTGACATGTTACTCCCTGTTCCGGGAAGGAGCTGCGAACGCTGCAGGAAAGGTGGCTCCATGAAGCCCTAGCACCTGTGAATGGATGACGGGCATAGTTTTCTGAAGATAAAATGAATCTTTTCCTAAAAATGTTTTACAAAGATATGCATGTTCATCCATGACCTTTTGGTATGGATGGTAGCTAGTGCATAAAACACCTTATTCCTGTTAAAAGAACTTGCTGAGTAACGCTCGTGTTGCTCACCCTTTCCTCCGTTGACCCCCTGCTTAGATTACTGGAGACAGCAGAGGAAGGACATGAATCTATAACAATGTTGGTGAGATCTTCGACAAGGAGTCAAATCAACTGGTGGAGCCTAAAGGAGTCAACCTCTACTTTGCCAACGGATGAGTGGCGACAACAGCGCAACGGTGGACACGTCGACAACAATACCTATGGACAAGACGACTATAAATGGTTGGAGGAGCACAACTCTAAACACGGAGATTTCAGATGGATGGATAGGGCTGTGACAACAGCAGTAGTGGATTAGGAGTTAGAAGTAGAGCTGATATCCAGCTTAGTGCTACGACTTGAGTTTTTCGAGAGTTTCATTTGCCCGAGACCTACTTCTGCTTGTAAATAAGGTTCTCGAGATTTTGTATTGAATAGTGTTGTAATCCTATAGTGTTACCTTGGACCGACTATGTTTCTGTTGTACTACTCTGAAGGATGTAATATTTACGGAATGGTCCTTCCGTGGGTATTATGTCAACGACTTGTACACTACAACATGCAGTGGTGTGCTGGGTCACTACACTTATTTTGTCCGACGTTTGAGTCGTCCGAATTCGCTGGGGAGATGAAGTCGTCGAGGACCACCACTCCGAAGGCGGCGAGTTGGACTCGCTCATGGGAAAGAAACTATGGAACCGCACTAGGTACTCAAGCCCTAGCTCCCGATCCCAATACGGCGACGACACGGAGTATTGGGGGGGGGGGGGGGGGGTCACGCCGCATCCTCCCACGACATCTTCCTCCAACTCATGTCGATGTAGTCGAGGTGCACCTGGCCGGTCTATGGTCTGCTCAGTGCGGCGGAACATGATGGTTGAGGAGAGGCGAAGGTGAAAGAGAGATGCGAAGAATACGACGAGGAGAGGCGAGAGAGAGGTGGGGAATGCGGTGAGGAAAAACGACGTTCTTATAGTGCCCGGGGAGCCGAGTTGGGTGGCGCCATTAACTCCGGCCAGCCACTCTTCTGACTCGAATTAACAACGCCGCCTAGAGACGCCCTCGTCGCATTAACGTTGACGTGAGATGAACGCGAGCTCGCCGCGGAGACGAAGCGACGGCTTGCTGCTCCAGAGTCCAGACCGGGAAAACAAGACACTGCCATGAATGAAGTTGACCGGCCGGTGGCCGGATTGATGTAAGATTTGCTAAGCGGCTCCCAACGGGTCGGGGCCAGGTATCGTCAGACAAATTATTGGGTCGCGCCGAACGTAAAAGGATTATGGGGGCGAGACTGGGCACGATATTACGTCCAGCACGCCCAATAACACTGATATTGGGTGCGCGAATGGAGAAGCTCTTAAGGCGTGGTCTTTGGTGGACAAACTGCAACTTTTTCACAACTGCTATGGTAAAGTAAACGAGAGAACTAATGGTAACAAGCAATTTCCTTAAAGCTGGTAACTGAATAACAAGAACAAGCAAATTAACTAGCGGTGGCAGGCAGTAGCAAACTAGCACCGTTGCATGATTGTGTAGTCATTGCCATGATCGGTGGATTGAATTTGCACGGATTGTGCCCATGAACGCGGCGGTCCGGTATCAACTCACAAGTGTACCGGCGCTGGAGATATGGGACATTGTGGATATAAAAAGTCATAACCTCTAACGTTGTTTAGTTGAGATGTTGCTGCTTTCATGTTCTTCACCAATCACTATCCCAGCTAATCCGCCGGACTTCCGTAAGTTGTCTCAGATGGAGGATAAGTCAAATGCTTGCTTTACCTAAGAATTATATTGTTTTCGTTTTAAATGGCTAATGACACCAATCGTAATTGTATGATCTGTTATCTATAATGTGGCAAGAGTGATATGCGGCACGCAAGCGAGCAGCGACCGGGCAGGAGTGATGGTCGGCGTGCGTAGCTATCATTATCCGTCCACATTCCCATATGCTCACCCGTTTTTTTTAACGCGAGGCAAAAGTTTTGCCTAGTTCTATTGATTAAGAAGAAGAAGAGGGTTGATCGGTTAATTACGAAAAACTGGGGAAAACCGGTACATCAAAGATACACACGCCGTTCTCAAGACCACGCACAAAACGAGCCGTCGGCTCTGCCGCCCAAGCGACCGGAGTCGACACCCAACCACACCAGAGCCGCCGCTCCGGCACACACACCGCCCTAGGGCCGCGAACCCGTCGAGCCGACAACTCTGCCGCCTAAGCAAACAGAGCAGACACCTTAGAATACAAGACCCAGAGCCGTCGCTCGAGTTACAACCTAAACAACGCACACACGCCGACCCCAAGGCCGCGCACCGAACTGGTCGACTAGTCAGTCGCCCAAGCAACCCAACCCGACACCCACGAAAAGAGCCGCCGCTCCGAACTCCACTCCGACCCCGAGGTCGCGATCCTTCCTAGCCGACAATGGAAAACATCACCGCCAACCACCGCTACCACCAACTTCCGCATGTCGCACCGGCTGAAGCACAACTCCAAAGACGAGGCCCCCAAGAGGGATAAACGACACCGAAAATGCCTCCATCGTCCGATCACAAGGATCTAAGATTTCCCCCGAAGTTGATCCGGAGGAGGGGCGAGAGCATTACCACAACGACGCCTCCAAGAAGGTAACGGCGCCCAAGGGCGACGTCGTTGGCTCCGGCGGTGCATCGCCAGAGAGAGGGCTTTCGCCCGAATATAACTCACGAACCTCCACCCCATGCTTCCACCGGACCTGCCGACCTCCACCAAACTCTCCACACG
The DNA here is from genome assembly GCA_947311845.1 of Poa pratensis. Classification (NCBI taxonomy): domain Eukaryota; kingdom Viridiplantae; phylum Streptophyta; class Magnoliopsida; order Poales; family Poaceae; genus Poa; species Poa pratensis. The sequence goes on along the minus strand of CAMZMU010000042.1, from coordinate 47,738,368 downwards.
CCGACCCCAAGGTTGCGCCCCAAGCTGGTCGATGGCTCCGCCGCCCAAACAGCCAAAACCCACACCAAAAAGAGTAGCCGCTACACCGTCCACACCGGCCCCGAGGTTGCGCTCCAGACGGTCATATTGACTATCATGAGATCTTTTCTTGTAAGGCTCTCCGCCTTCCACGTCGGCCCCGAGGCCGCACTCCCGCCTTGACGACTTCACTCTTCGCCTTGCCACGAACGTCACGCCGTTTGAATACAGTAGTGATTACAATTTACAATCTGCTGCAACCATCGCGCTGTGTATATGCCCTCTACGAATGCTCAGCTACGGCGTCATCCTTTAATATAGTGATTTGCTAATTCTCAGTCGTTTCAAAATTAGTTCATTCTCAATCGATGCTGTAACTGTCGGACTAGTTTTTTTTTAGAGAGAAACTGTCAGACTATCTGGTGTGTGTTTTGACTGTTTCTCAGTCCAGCCAGATGGACTGGGCCTGTTCGTGTTTTCAAGTCCTTCTTAGGGCCTTCTCTAGTTGAGGTGTAGTACAATTATATTAAGCTGAGGTATGTGCTTGATGTATAACATTGAGGGGGTGGAGAATTCTCAAAAAAAAAAAGCTAATGGGAATTGGTGGGTCTCTTTTATTTTGGCTTCCGTTCGTTACCCATTTTTGGCTTCCCCCCCCCCCCCCCCCCCCCCCCCCCCCCCTTCCATTCATTTCATGCTTCGAGTAAGTCAGCAAGCGAGCGAGAGATAGATACATACAAAAATTGTTTGTTCACTCAACTCAATTTGACTATAAAAATTGATTACATTGGCTTGTCCCCTCAACGTGCAAAACATTTTTCATTAATGTGTTTTAACTTGTTTTCTTTTCATTTCATTTCATTTTTGAATGTTTTGCTTATTTCTTTTCCTTTTCATTTTTATTTTATTGATTTATATTTTTTCTTTCTTTTTCCTTTTATGTTTTCCTTTTTCCTATTTTATTTTTCTTGGATTTACTATTTTCCTAAAATTTATATTACCTTTAATGTATTAGTGTCTTCCTCTAAAAATGTACTAGCATTTTGTCATCGAGTTTTTTAAATTTCCTATTATTTATATTGGGGTTTTGCTAGTTCTCGATCGAACGAGATTTAAAGTTAGATGTCATCGACTCCAAAACTGTTGGATTGGTGATTTATCCTAGTGTAGGAGTTGTAAGTGGGTTGCAATTGTGATTTTTCACTTACAGGTGGGTCAGATTTAAAAAAAATCAGTTGCAAATGGTTGCAGCTGAGAAAAAAATGTTTGTGTCGTTGGAGTTGCGTCATGATTCGTGTTAGTGTTGGGCGTTGCAAGTGAGATTTTTTAGTTGCAAGTGGGATATATTTTTTTCTCATTTGCAAGTAGGTTACAACTGAGAAAAAATAGTGTGTTTGACCATTGGATTGTGTCATGATTCATGCTAGTGTGAGAGATGCAAGCGGGTTGCAACCTACTATTTAATTGCAAGTGAGTTGCAGTTGAGCTATCCAATTGCAAGTAGGCTGCGACTGGGAAAAATGTTTCCAGCCGTAGGCTTCGTAAATCTGAGAGTCGCAAGTGGGTGAACTAAGTTTTTTTCAGTTAAAAGTGGTTTGCAGCTGAGATATATATGTTTTTTATCGTTGGATTTGCCTCGTGATTCGTCCAGAATGTGAGTTGCAAGTGTGCTGCAACTCAGATTTTCAGTAGGTTGCAACTTCGAAAAAAAAGTTTCGGCCCTCTTGGTTTTTTAAGTAGTTGTTGTACTTTCTAAGCCCTCGTGTGTTTTAGTTGTAGCCGTTCAATGCTCACATCAAGGTCTTTGTATGTGTAGGTAGCATACACGAGCTGAAAATAAAAATGAAATAGATAGCATGCTAGCTATGAATTTTGTATGTGCACACTCGTAGCGAAGTAGCAGGCTGCCAACAAATTCGGCCTGATAACACATAGGAGGCCCAAAAGAGTAGGTAGGCAGTTTCAACACAAGCAAAAAAAAAAAAACGAGACCTATGGGCTCTAGCACCCAAGGCATGTTTCAACACAAGCACATTCACAAAGCGAAACATAGACCAGGGTCAGCCCCATGATTTGTTTTTTGGATGAACACAATAATTTAACGGGAGTTAGATGGTACTCGGGGCCTCGGGGGTAAGGAGATGGCCGACTGAAAAATTGTTAGTTTTCAATCAACTGTGCGCTAGTGGCTCCCAAATATTTAGGACCACTTAGTAAGCAGATACTAATAACTATAGTGAGAAATAAGAGTATCTCTAAAATAGGAACCAAAAGGTTATTTTTGGATAAAATGGGACACCAAAAAATTTCTAGTGTTGCAGACGACCTAAAATAGGACACCCAACACGATGAATTTTCATATTTTTCTTTCACATTTTAGATATTTCAAACTACAAACCGCATATTTAGATAATTTGAACTTAAAACATAATACTATCACCTCCTACGGATAAACTACGACTCATTCCACAGTTCGTCCCAGTCAACACCGTCGGACTCATCGTCGTCTGACTCAACCTTGATCGTCGTTGAGGGGCCATACTCGTCTTGTTCTTCCGCGTGTCGTGGTTGGCAAAAAAATCGTACTCCGCTTGCACGAGCTCTAGATGTGCCTAGGCGAACCTCGCCCTAACGTCTGCATCACTCTCATGGGCGGTAGGCGAGGCGGTCTCCCTTCTCTTCCTTGCGAGAAACAATCTGAAAATCGAGAGGAACGAGGAACCCCGCCTCGTGGCCGTACCTCCAAGCGGAGGTGGCCAGAGTTGACGCGGCAGGCCTTGCAGCATTGGATAAGGTGGTGGGTGGTGTGGCGACGGTGCTTGCCGGATTCGGCAATGGCGCGGGTGGGCGGCAGCCGAAATCTAGAGCATGCATGGATTTGTTATTTGACAGTGCACGGTTGTCCCAAATCTAAAGCAATTTGGGTGGAAATTTTGGGGCTGGTCAGAAAATTTCGGGCATAATTTGGAATCCTTTTGGGCGTCTTTTTTGTCTAAAAAATTAAACTGCGATTTTGGGCAGCTGCCCTCTATTTGATGATCTGTTGGAGATGCTTTTACAGGTCACAAGTGCGGTAAGCCGGTAACAATGATCAAATGTTTCTGGAAGAAACTTCCAGTAATCAGGCTGAACCATGCATGGATCAAGGAACCCCTGCATTCAGGCAAAACTGAACTAAACCAAACCGCACATAACCAGCCTCTATGTTTGTTAGTCCGACATAATTTGAAGCAGCATGTCGTTCCAGGCATCGACCGGCCCAGGCAGACACCAGTGTATGCAGTCGTTGTACAGGATCCGCTTCTCGCCCGGCCAGTGCCCGTACCGGCTGGGGTGCCCGTCCGGCCGCAGCAGCATGGCGCCAGTGGGGTCCATAAGCACCATGTCCACTCCGGCCGCCACCGTCGCCGCCTCCCTGAACTCCTCCACCTGCGCCGTGTAGAAGTCGAGCTCCAGGCCGCCAATTGTCGTCTCGTTGCTCCGGTAAGGCCGCGTCCGGCGGCAGTCTCCTCCCTTGTCCCATGGCCCTCCCTCGAAGTGCGACATCGACGAAAGCGTCCGCACGATGACTTTCGCCCTAACGCTGCCGTGGTCGTTGATGGCCCGGAGCGCTGTCCGGAACGCCATCCGGTGGGAGTAGCGCAGCGTGAGATTGCTGGTGATGTTGAGGGCGACGTAGCTGCCGCCCACGAGCTGCCCTCTCTCGTAGAACATGGACTGGCGCGTGAACCAGTTGGCCCCTGAAAGGATCACGTAGTCGAACTCGGCCACGCCGGAGAACCAGCTGCCGTCGGGCTCGTCGACGTAGAGCTTGAATACGCCGGCATTGTCGGACGACTCCTCCGCCCTCACCAGGAACGGCGACCAGAAGATTTTCATGGTGAAGTTGTAGCCCTCGTAGTACATTATCTTCAGGTTTGTCCTCCCAGCGGTCGCGGACACGTCCTTTGGCGACGCCACCTGCATTCCACCATTAGTGAGTGCCCGTGAGTAAACGAGCACAGGCCCACAGGTAGGTACGTACCTTGGACAAGAGGCAGATGAGAGACTGCATGTGGTTCCTGGCGAGCGAGTCTCCTACGAGCGCGAGGGTCTTGTTCCCGACGAGACGGAAGAACCTGTCGGCGTCGAACCGTGGGAGGTCGCACCGGCTCGGCTGCCACCGCCAGCGGAGGAACTCCAAGTCCGGTCGGCCGTACTTCATGCAGTTCTGGTGATCCTGGATGTGGGAGCACGTCTCGTTGGTGTAGCGCGGCGCCGCGTCGTCCGGGACCCACTCGCCCTGGAAGATGTCGCATTTGGGAATCGGCGACAAGTAGGACCTGTAGTAGGGGAGGCCGGAGTAGCTCAGGTAGGGCACGCTGGTGAAGCAGGACAGGATGATGAGCGCCGAGAGGAAGACGGTGGCGGGGGCGAAAAGGAGCTTCATGACCAATACCATGGCGAGAACTCGAACTATGCGCTAGTCTGACGAGAGAGGGTGTGTGGCTGTGTGCACTTAGTGACAACTATGCGTGCCTAATACGATTGTGAAGTCCATAAATTGTCTTGATAATGGTTTCGAGGTCAAATGAGTTGAAAATTTTCAGTAGTCCTACTAGCAAATGGAGGTGCAAAGGAAACTTCAGATTAGATTAATCGTGTGCCGACAATTGCAAGTTTGCAACTCGGTCTCAGAGAACAGAGCGGCATTTTTTTTTTTTTTTTTGCGAATAAACAGAGCGGCAACTTTTTTTTGCGAAACACAGTACAACGCAACTTTGCATATGTTAATCAACTTATAAGCTCTCCCATTTCATTAGCTCCATCTGGCTTTTATGTGCCGAGCTGGAGCTGCACTAGCCAATGTCAAGAAACTACCACAGAGTATGACACTACTCTAGTCGTGGCCATATTCTCCTAAATCAGCAAATCTGTTCGCTGGGTGTCAGTATTATTCCTGACAGATTGCAGTTGTTCTCAGGCACACGAATAATATCCTGATATGAGCTTGGCCACGTCAAATTCCGGGAAGTTGCACGTGCCCACACTCGGAAATAAGAACCTAGGGGGGATCAAATTATGAGGCCTGGAACGTTCGGCTTCGATCTAAAAGTACCTCGTAGTCCACACACGAGCAATTTTGGACACGTTTAGCCAAGGAAAAAAAATATGAATACCAAACCCAACCCATAAAATTGCTTGTTTAGTCTTACCAAGAAGTTGTTCGGACCGAAATGTTGGTTTAATCTCTTCGAGGAATCCAAGTTCAACTATCCAGGCAGAGAATGGATTCAATGTAGGACTCCATTTTCCATGTGAAACAGTGATCATTTGTGGCTGTGGATTTATATTTCATTTCGAAACCTAATATAGAGTACAAAGATAAAGGAATAATCAGAGGTGGAATTCACATAAAGTTTGTACTGTGACCGAGTCTATTAGAAGATGCACATAGATAGCACGCAATCTTTTAGCGGATACGGTAATAGATCACAGATCTGAAATGTCAATCCTTTAAATGTCAGTCTTCATGGAACTATTCTCCTGCCTTGATGTACTCAGTATTATATGTGGATCATAGAAAAAAATTGAAACAAGGCAAAAGGTCTATTCTATTGATCTAGAAGAACATAATTGCCCGATTAATTAACGAAAAAATGAGCGAAAACCAATACAAGCGGACCCGAACCCACACGAACACCAACACAAGCAGACCAAGCCCAAACAACACTCCTCTAAGACCGGTCGATCTCCCACCTTAACCGAAGAGAAGACGTTATGACTGATATGGGAGGAGCACGCACCGGACGCTCCAACGAAGATGAAAAAGTCAACCCTCTAGAAAAGCTACGCCATCGGAACGATGACAACACAAAATCGAGGACAACCTCATTGCCCACGTGACGCGACATGAGGTCGATCCCATCAACACTGACAAATTTCTTGGACCGCCACCCCGATATTTGGCTGATCCGCCACACGCCAAGCATACTGTCGTCCCGACATATCCCTGCTCGCGCTCGACCGTAAAGATGCACACCCTAGTTCCCAACAGCACAATCTGCACAAGGCAAACCGCACGCAGACCCTGGCCGCCTCACCAACATCTGAGGCCGCGCCAACGTAGAGTCAACCCGCCTCTAGTGAGACGCATCCATCGTGCTGACAATCTCGTCGCACTAATAGCACAAGGTAGCCACCCAAGCCATGGCAAGCAATTGCTCCGCCCCCTGAAATTGATGCCCACCATGGTTTCTGAGGCCGCCGCCTCGACGCACAAAGATCCACTCAGAGCCGCCGCCCCGACATCCACCATACTCAACAAATAAGGGAGCCCAGCCGCATGCAAACTCTCTAAGTCGGCCTACAAGGCGGAGGTAGAACAAGGCACCACCCGCTTCGACATACCGGAACTAGGGATTTCCCCTAAAGTGTCCACTCCCCACGATGGGATGGACGGAACTACGGATTTCTCCTGAAGTGTCCACTCCCCACGATGGGATGGACGGAAGCTCCACGACAATACCTCCAAGGAGGGAGATGGGGTCATAACGCCACCGCTGGCAGCGACCAATGATCAGCCTTTCACCCATAGCTTGTCCACGCCCGAGGGGAATTTTCCGAAAAAATCGAGAGGCAGTGTGTCTGCACTAAGCGTAAATATTTTGTAGAAATGGGTGCACCCTAGTTGCACGAACCATTTAGCAGATCCATTAAGAAATTAAATTTTACTGATGTAGCTCATCTAATTAAATGGGTCATATTCATTAGACCTTCATCATTGTAAATAAATGTACTATCACATTGATTAGATCTTTATAATTTTATCTAAATAGATCCCGACAATTAGATCATCACAATTGTATCTAAACAAATAACTTCCCTTACATCTTCATAATCCTATCTAACAGAGCACAACCGCTTGGATCAATTGTACCTAAACATGTTAGACCCACTAAATCTTCATAACGGTATCTAAACATATGATAACTGTTAGATCTTTGGATATGTGTTAATAAGTGCACGCAATATCCTAATGCCAAAAACATGTACAACATGTTTTAAAAAAAGGGTACAAGCGATAAAAAGGAAGAACGCATATACTTGGAGAAATATGTACAAACCTTTACCCAGGTGCATGTACATGTAAAGTAATAACATGGCATATGCACGTTCTAGCACACATCTAACAAATGAGGCAATATTGCATTCCAAATGATCGTCTTACACACGATTTGAACTTCGTCCATGTGTACGAAAAAGTGTATCATGCACAACCAACATGTCGTTTGTAAATGATCGAGCTTCTAGCTATAAAAATTAGAATATTTATGTTATCCATAACTAGTTAATGATCCACAAATGCGTAAGATCTAATCTTATGTTCTATCTACACACGCTAAATTTATGATTACATAGACGGGCAAGCTAATTGGTGGCACCCGCTAAGGACTTTCCATTTCTTGGACTCCTTAGTTTCCACTTTTATTCTCTCTTTTTTTTGTGTACGAAAAACTTCAACTTTTGACGGATGCCCCTTGCCTTTTATTTCATTTTTTGAACATGGAAATTTCAATTTTCAAATATTTAGATCTTTCATGAATTTCAGTTTTCGAAAAAAATGAACTTGCAAAAATTTCCTACATTCCGAAAACTTCAATTTTCAGAAATTTTGAACTTTGAGGAAATTGAAACTCTCTAAAATTGCAATATTTAGAATTTTAAAAATTTAAAAAAATCTAACTTTTTGGACTTCTGAATGGGCATAGGGGATAGTCATCATGGGATGGGCAGGGACAGAGCCAGGGGGCACGCTGGGGCCATGGTCCCCCCACCCCCAATGTAGGACTTTTTTGGAAAACACCCTTGTAAATTTGTAGGTTTGACCCCTAATTTAGCTAATTTGCCCATATGGTCGCCTCGAAGTTGTTTTATATACAATTGGGCCCCTTTGTGTCGCAATCCTGGCTCCTTCCCTGGGGATGGGCATGTAGGAGTGTTGTCTTTCTACATGTGAGGGCAGGTAACCGCTCCCCCAGAAACCTTCCAGATAGTTTCTCCATATACAACTAACAAAGTTACTCAGGAATATAATGTTCATATTAATAGCACATAGTAAGGAAAGTCAAAACAGAGGCCGAGCTACATGTAGCCCTTTATTTTGCAAAATTCGAAAATCATATTTCGATGTCCCAAAAGATTCTAAAAACAATCCCGAACGTAGATAATTGTGCATCGTACCAACGTGCAAAATGTCAACTCAAAATAATTCATATTCCGGGTTACACAAATATAACAGAATCTGGCAGATTTGGGGAGTTCAAATTTTGACTACTTTCAGGTTCAGATTTTGACATTTTTGCACAGACAAGAGATTTTGCAGCTTGCTAGAAGACAACATAATCTACATCTAAGATTTTTTGAAACTCCAAAAATATAATTTTCAGTTTTTGCAAAATAAAGGGCTATGTGTAGCCCGAGCTACATATCGCCACATAATATATATACAGAGGTGTGAAAGATAGATATACTTTTATGGACCTTCTCTTTATTCGTACGTGTAGCCCTTGCAGAGGGGTCAAAAATAAACATAATTAAATGTGTTTGCAAGGAATGTCTAGCTAGTTAAAAGAAAAAATATTTCTCCATTTTGCTAACAGAAAGGCTAAATATAGTGCGCTAATTTGTAAAATGAAATCTGAAACCAACAGAACTAAGTTGAACCACCACCATAGGTGACCAAAACCAACCATACTAACATTTCGTCACGGATGGCACTTGCTTGGAAGATGGTTGCCAATAATTTAGCATGCCATATTCCCTAGCCAAATATAATTCACTTTCTTTGCCCACATTAGCCAAATATGGGCAACCAAAATATTGGCTAGCCAAATTTGTGGGATTGGCTTAGGCTCAAACCAAACACACACTACGTCCCTCGCATGGCCATCTTCCTAAGTAACTTCAGTCTTCAGCCATGGAAAGCAGAGCATGAAGCTCGCACCCAAATGTCAATACCCTTCAAGGCACTCCACCTCCACTCTCCCTCCTTCCAAAAGCTCTCGTCCACTGCCTCTAAGGATCTGCACATTCCGTCCTTATACCCTCTCCTTGGTTTCCATCTTCATGAGTGACTAGCTCGATAGAGCAGTAGAGCTGGTGCATGACGTGATGGCAGCAACCTCCCTGCACAGGTCGAGGAAGCGGAGGTGCCCGTCCCACCCCAGGCTCTCCTTCTCCCTAGCCCTCCTCTCTCTCCTCTTCATCGTCCCCTTCCTCTACCTCCTCCTCCACCGCTCCTCGTGCTCCCCGCTCTTCAGCCACCTCACGACCGTAAAGCGCTCATCGTCCAGCGTGAGCGGCTTCGCTGGAGACCTTCGCGACATCGAGTTCTCGTGGAACCACCTGCCATTCACGTCGTCCCAGCCGCCCCTGGCCAAGCTCAAGATCGCCGTGTTCTCCCGGAAGTGGCCCGTGGCCACGGCCCCGGGTGGCATGGAGCGCCACGCGCACACGCTACACACGGCGCTCGCCGCGCGGGGCCACCGCGTCCATGTGTTCACCGCCCCTCCGCCGCATACGGAGGCCCCGCCCTCGCCCTCCGCCGACGGGCCTCAGCTGCATTTCCTGGACGGCACCCCGGGCCAGTGGCGCTGCGACGAGGCGTGGAAACTGTACGAGGCCGAGGGAGAGAACGACCCGTTCGACGTCATCCACTCCGAGAGCGTGGCGGTGTTCCACCGGTACGCGCGCGGCGTGCCCAACCTGGTCGTGTCCTGGCACGGCATCTCCCTGGAGGCACTGCACTCGGGCATATACCAGGACCTAGCCCGTGGCGCGGACGAGCCCATGTCGCCGGCGTTCAACCAGAGCCTGTCGGAGTCGGTGCGCCGGGTGCTGTCCGAGGTGCGCTTCTTCAGGAGCTACGCGCACCAGGTTGCCATCAGCGACTCCACAGGGGAGATGCTCCGCGACGTGTACCAGATCCCGGGCCGCCGCGTGCACGTCATCCTGAACGGCGTGGACGAGGCGCAGTTCACGCCGGACGCGGAGCTCGGCCGCGAGTTCCGGGAGGAGATCGAGCTGCCCAAGAGCGCCGACCTGGTGCTCGGCGTGTCCGGCAGGCTCGTCAAGGACAAGGGCCACCCACTGCTCTACGAGGCCTTCTCCAAGCTCGCGCTCCGCCACCCGAACGTGTACCTCCTAGTGGCCGGCAAGGGGCCGTGGGAGTCGCGGTACATGGACCTAGGACGCAACGCCAAGGTGCTGGGCGCCGTGCCGCCGGAGAAGCTCAGGGCGTTCTACAACGCGCTGGACGTGTTCGTGGACCCGACGCTGCGCCCGCAGGGCCTGGACCTGACGCTCATGGAGGCGATGCAGTGCGGAAAGCCGGTGGTGGCCACGCGGTTCCCGAGCATCAAGGGGAGCATCGTGGTGGACGACGAGTTCGGGCACATGTTCGCGCCCAACGTGGAGTCGCTGCTCGAGACTCTGGAAGCGGTGGTGCAGGACGGCGCCCGGCGCGCCGCGGAGCGTGGCCGGGCGTGCAGGGAGTACGCCAAGTCCATGTTCGCCGCCACCAAGATGGCCCTGGCGTACGAGAGGCTCTTCCTTTGTGTCAAGAACGACACCTTCTGTGCGTACCCCTCTGAGTTTGATTAGTTTTGTCAGCACTGGGTACTTGTGCTTAATAATCATGCGAATACGAATGTAGTACGTTGATATGTTGTTTTTCTTTCGGTTTTTTTTCCACAGTGAGCTGCCAGCTATAGATATTAATCGGGTCTGAATACTATGTATACAAATGTACACGATATATAATTTTCTTGATGATTAACATCCTGAATCACTATGAGGTATCAACTGTAAACTTACATATCTCAAATAAATAACTGCGAGTACATTGGAAACACGAATGAATGCTGAAATGTGCGTAGCACGAGTTGACGAATGCTTTTTCGGTAAGCAAGCCTCAATAGAGCATCACGGGGTTGACCCGCCCCGTATATATGTGGTGAGGGTGTAGAAGTGCTAGCTTCGAGGGAGCTCTCGGGATTGGTATCCACCATCTCTTTCTCCTTCTTACGGTATCCATTTCGGATTTATTAGCGATTTCAGACGACTTTGGCCGAGCTGCCGGCATGTTCAATTTGAGACAATCCTTTGGCTCGTTGATATGTTATTGTACCTGGTAACATGCTCCCATGACGCGTAAAGAAAAAAAAATGTTTAGTTTGGATTTTTGGGTATCTTCGTCCCTGAGACAAGCGACGAAAGTGAATATAACAACAACTGGTCAAGCGACACGAACTCTGAGGAACATCAACATGAGGCAAAGAAACAAAAAATTGGCATCCAAACACTATTAACTCATCACGCAAAACTTCAACTGCATCATCTCGACTAATCACAAACGGCATGAGCTACGGTCGCAGTGGCAGTAGTTCTCTTTTCGACAGGAACAGCAGATGTACACAGCTACTCACATACTGCTCCTCGTCTTTTGAGTACTACAGAAAACAAATGTCTATACCAACCGGAAAAATTACAGTGGAACGAAAGAATAAGCATACACAGCAAAAAAAATGGCACACCACTATGATAAATGATTAGAGATTTTATACAGCAGAAACGCTTGGTGGAGGTGATGGCGATGCCTCTGTTGAAGGTGGTTTATCCTGTGTCTCTGGTGCCTCGGTAGAAGGTGCATCATTTGCAGCTTCAGTGGGAGGAACAGCAAGTGCTTCAGTGCCACTGGGACCAGCTGGTGGAGCTGGAGCAGCAGCGGTATCAGGACTACTTGCTAGCTCTGTAACCGGAGCATCCTCAGTACAGGGGTTGGAGTAGTCTCTGCATTGCTGGTAGCTGCTGTAGCCTCCACATTCTCAAGAGCTGCTGTTCCCTCCAATGGCTTTACATCATCGGTGCTTTGTGCTGGAGCAGGAGACGCATTAGCCGTTGGAGCTCCTTCAACCAATGGGGTGCCTTGATTCATGGGAGTACCGCCTTGAGCCATTTGGGTGCCTTGATTCATGGGAGTACCACCTTGAGCCATTTGGGTGCCTTGATTCATGGGAGCACCTTGAACCATTGGGGTGCCTTGATTCATGGGAGCACCTATAGCTCCATTTGGGGTCTGTGCCGCATTAGGAAGCCCAGGTTTTGCAGCAGCCTTTTTAATAACAATGGGAGGTGCAGATAGTGGCGGCATTCCAGGAGGAAGTATTTCAATTGGTGGCTTTTTCTCGGCTTCTCCCAAACTTGTGAGCTTCGGGTCCTCAAGAGAAGCCAAGAATGCTGCAGCAGCATCGGTTTTCACGGTCGGTGTGTGATCCAGCTCCTTTTGTAGCACCTTGTTCCATGTTATGACTGAGCTCCTTAATGACGGACGACCATGGGCCTAGAGAGTGGAAAAACCTTGTAAGAACTTGACAATCATACTCAAATGGAAAAGGCGATGCCATCTTTAGGAGAACAGAAGCAGCAAAATGTATATTCGGAAAATACTTCATTATGGTCGGCTTATTGCATAAGCAATGATGTCACTAGCAATCATATAAGTTCTTTGCAATGTATTTGCACACTATATACGCCCGTGCAGCCAAAATGCTTCACAATATTATTATTTTTTGGAGGAAGAACCAGTGCTTCACAATAGACGGACTCATTTCATGCTAGTTCAAACTGCAAGAAAGCGCAGCAACTCCATTCTATTTTCGCATCTATACATGATGCATTTAGATTTTTAAATATACAGAAATCAATTGAGAAGATGGCGTTAGGAGATGGAGAGGAAGAAGAGGTCGTATAGTCAGAGCAGAAAACACATGCGTCTGAGGCAGGATGTCGATGGTGCTTTAGGTTTTAGGAACTATTGGTAGGAGTGTGTTCTGATTATTTAAGCAACTAATGGAGGAGTAACTAGAAAATAAGTACGAGAGATATTCGGGAGTGAAGGACGACCTTCTATTCTCAGCAACGGATCTAAAGATTATGCATGTCTAAGACTGATTGCTCCACACCAAACGTGTTTTTTGTAGTAGTATAAATTCGTAAGCATACATGAAAGAATGGAATTCAATATGAAACTTACTTGAGCATGTAAAACAGCCTCTGCCAGCATTCCTGTGTCTTGCCATGCTTTTTCCATGAGGGCATTATCGCCCAGAACTGCAGCTGCAAATGCTGCTTCACGCCCATGGCCAGCTGTGATCAAATTGGTCACCAAACCCTGGAAAGGTGCAAATTAGTGATTGCTCCTAAGAAATTCTCAACATGTACAACCCATCATAAATGAAATATTACAGGTCAACAGAAAGGAAACATCAGGTTTTAGCATGCATGCATCAACTAGGAGCCTCGCCGTATTCCAGAAACAGTTACCAATAGTAAACATGTGGTCTATAGTGTACTCCATAATCATGACATTTTGTAACTACCATCACAGCTGGAAATCACCATTATGGGCGAGAACCAAGTTCTAATAGTAAAATATTATTAGGTCAAAGTAGCATACCGACAGTCTAGTAAGCTCCCCATGGTTTGCAAGACGGAGTGCCAGGCCTCGTAAGGTTTGTCCATGTAGAGCTCCCTTTACCGAAGCTGCAGCGGCTAATCTCTTCAAAACTTCACGAGCGATTTCAGCCTGGCCGGTGGCATCTGCCGCATCAATAAGGTCAAAAAACTCCTTGACAAATTTCACAATTCCCTGCACAGCATCTGCAAGACTTTCTTGCTTGGCCTGCTTAGCTACTGCTAAATTGAGAATCTGTGTAACATCAGTAGCAGTAGTTTCTTGCCCCACGTCTCGGCTATTGCTCATTGTCAGCAAACATGCAAGTGCTCTTTTCAAGTCCTTGCTCTGCATTGCAAGATCAAACTCCAACCTGAGAAATATAAGCACAAATATGAACCCATGAAAAGAGTATGGATCTATCTATCAAAGAGAAACATGAGAATAAAATTGAATAGAAAGAAACACATGAATATCTGACAAAGAAAAATTCAGGCAGCAAGAATTCTCACCTCTTAGATATTCCAGGTAAATGAAGTGCTTCAGTAGCGTAGCCCATTCCAAGCATAAACTGAGCAAGGTCATCATGGTGTTCTCGGCCAAGTCTAGTAGCCCTGCATGATTGGTTTTTAAGTTGTCACTCCTAACGCTTGCAAAAGCCAATAAATGCTCTAAACCATAAAACGTACCATTTCACAGCACTGACTGGATCTCCATATGCTGCAAGGCACCGACATCTTATACCAGGATGGCTGAGAGACAAGGCATGTGCACACATATACCTTTGAGGAATATTGTAAGATGTCAGAATTGCACCCAAATGCACCTCACATATCACCAGAACAAATAAAAATAAAAATAAGTTCTATTTAAATGAATGCTGTTTTTATCAGCACTTCCTTGCGCATAAAGGATCATGGAACTGCTCTTGATGTCCTTAAGTATGTATTACCTGTCAACAAGCCACAGAACTCCATCTCTGACACCAACCAGGACAAGTGGTCCAATAGGTCTTTTCTGCTCTGCAGGAAAGCGGGTTACTGCAACCGATACCCCTCCTCCAGCAACAGCGACTTCAGCATATCTTCTATCATCTAAATCTTTCAGAAACGAATCGTCCCCATTCATTTTGGGTTGCTTTGGCACTATAAATGGTGGTATTGACGGAGCATGCTGAAAGGAGGCTAAACGAACAACCTGGAAAATTACGAAGTACAAGCTGTAATCCACATGACCTCATAATATTAGCTAATATATAAAAAAAGAAGTACAAAGACAAAAGCCACAGTTAAACAAAAGTCGCATAACGCATAAAGTACATTAAAATTAAGATTATACCAGTAACCCTGAGATTCATTAACATTTAATGAACACGGAAGAAAATGATCAAGGTAAAAAAATAGGGTTACTAACAGCATTCGACATATACAATTACGCACCTGCAACATCGGAGGTCTTAATGAGATTTTCTCACTTGCCGTAACCTGGGGGGCTTCAACTGTGATAAGAGCCAAATCCCCATGCTCTGCAACTGCTCGACCCTGAGCTTCTCTTGCTTTCATTTCTTCTTTTCTCTTTTTGGTCTCGATGTCAATTGCAGCAACTCCAGCATCAACATAAACGCACCTGGAAAAAATATTGTTCAAAAGTTCAAGAGATAGCAAGATGTCCCATGTGCTACCAAAGCTTTCTTTCCAGAACCAGAGTGTCATCAAAGCATCAAAAAACTGTTTGCTGGCAAAAATATACGTATACCAGAAATCCATTTAAAAGTAGCTGCCTTCTCAATATCCTAGCACTGATACTTTTTACGCCATTGACTGTATATATTATTATACAACTCAACGAATGTAATATAGTTTTTAGAACTCATTGGATAATATGGGGAAACGTACAAGGACTCCTAAGCTTCATACGGCACCTTTGATTTGCATTTACCATCTCATATCACAGACAAGTATAGCATTACTAAAAGACTCAACAGTGGAAGTTGGGAACACATGATAACGAAAATATGGAGGCACACTAAATGAACAATTCGAACTGCACAAAGAAGAGTTAACTTACTCGATGGTTGTTGGTGTAGCCACAAATAACTGTCTGCGGTGCCAAACAGCACCAGTAGCAAATGGAATTGAAACATCTCCGAGATACCTAAACTGAGGTCGCAGGGAAGAAATTACAATATACTGCTGATAAGCAAATGCGCAATATTCAACAGTTTGATCCCACACGGTCCACTCAGGTTGTGCAAGTAGGCCGCTTACAGGCTGATAGGTCTCCCAGCTGCATGAATCAAATATAGCTAAGTAGGCAGTTTCAAGGTAACAGATATTAGCTGCAAATATCATGGATATAGGAAGTAAAAACGTTAGCAAAAGATTAATATATGCAATACATAGCATGGCAATCATAATGTATCTGCCAACAAATAAATTTTCTAGATATCCAGGAAGCATGAAATACATAGGTGCATAGATACCTGTATAACTGGAAATTTTGGGGCGGCCCTTCTCTGGTGGAAAATGGGTCATCCGAAGCAAAAGATGATCCACTTCCTCCAAAGCCTGATAGGGGCATGGATTGAACAGTTGATATAGCTGTGGCTGTCAAAGGACTTATTCTACGAGATGTCCGGTATGTGACACCAAGCAGAGCACCACCATGCAAGCCAACGACCTGCAAGAGTACAACTATAAACCTCTTGAAACAACAAAAATGCTAAGAACAACACGCTAAACTAAGTATCTTTGTAAAACGGGATTTTAAGTACGCGGGAATAAGAAAAACAGTACGATTGAGATATCATGACTTATTGCATCCTACAGGAAACGAAAAAGGAATCTGCAAAGATGGCATTTGAGTGCTCCAAAGGATTTTTGCAAGAATTTCAAGAGAGAGTGCATCCAGGAAATAAAGGGAAATTTCCATGAGGTCAAACCTCTTGCTACGAATCCTATAGAACTGGGGTGCAGAAAAGGAAATCCGTACGAATTTTGGTGGTCTCATCTTATGATTCAAATGGCCTATATTGGAAAATTTCATTGAAATCCCACAAATAAAATGAAAAAACTTCAGTCCCAAGGATATGTGCCTAAAGAAAGATCATGTAGCTATATGGCCAGAAAACTAAGATTCTTGTCACAGATCAACCAAGGATATGTGCTTACGGGTGAAAGCAAGAATGCACAACCATGCGAACATCAAAATGGCATTGCAGAGCAACTTATGTTTCAGTAACACTAATATGCAAGACAGCTAAACCAAGGTATGCACGGACATTTCCTAAACAATGGCAACACAATAGAGTTTACAAATAAGTAACTTGGTACAATTAACCAGGCATGATAAGAAAACTGATGACCTGATAATCAGAAGTAAATCACATGTTGTAATTTGTATGGTAGAGATCAACATTAACTAAACTATAACCTTTCTGCCCAGAAAGAGAAAAGGAGCCTTTTATACTTCCTCCGGTCCATAAAAAGCGACGCGAGAAACTAACGTACGTAGCACAAACTGTAAGTATAACCTCCGAAACTCTTTCCGGATCGGAGGGGGTAGCAAATATTTACGAAACTATAGCTCTATTATCCCCACAAAAAACAATGACCGCATCATGTCAAAATGTGCTCAAGTATTTGTTTCAACATATTTGTTTCAACAATGTCTGAATGCAACTAAGCTACTTAGGATGAAAATTTTCCAGTATATGCCGAGCATGGCATGATTGCTTTCTATAAGTGATGCGGATGGTCTTCATATTTCCATCAAGAAACAAAACCACAAATTAAAAGGAATATAATTACTGCCGCTCTAAAATCACACGTTGTCAAATTGGTGTATCCAAAGAAAAGGGACGAGTCTCCATTAAGTTTGTAAAGAATATATCATAAATGATGATTACCAACCGGTTCACTGCGGCCATCAATGGACCTCTGCAAAACATGAGCTGTTCCATCATCTAACAAAATGCGAACTTGTACTGTGGCTGCAGAAGCAGCGCTAGCTGCTGCAGCTGCTGCTTGAGCTGCTGCTGCTGCTGCTTCTTTTGCCTTTTTAGAAGAACCACCTTTCACAATAAGTGGCATCCTTGGAGCCAATGCACTCTCGACCAGAGCATATCTGTCACGACAGCTGTCCCACGCAAAAAGTTTTCCTGTACCTGAATCAACAACTGACCAATCACTAGCTTTGTACACAGCGAACGATGGAATGTCTGGCCATACAACTGAAACGTACCTGCAAATGAATAAATAGATTTTATACAAAAATCCTTAAAATCATAGCATATACCTAAGGAGCAACTAACTATAGCCTACACAAACACTGTAAATTAGTAGGACGTGCAAAATAGATTAGACAGCCCAAACATTGACTTCTAAACAGACATCTTGCAATGACCAACTCACAGCATATAACGGTGAAGTAAATATGATGCAACACTAAACTTCTCACACACAATGTATAATGCATTAATGCAGCAGTATCCAGAATGAAGACTAGAACGAATTCAGCTAGGGCCTATGCGTACTGCAATCAACGTGAGATTTATGAAATAGAAAAACAAGTCGATGATTGTCTGCTTCTTTCGTAGTACACAAGTGCTAAGCAATATTGCGATAAGATGGCATAATACTTACTTTCCAGAGCTGCTAGCTGAGAGGATTGAATACGAATCATGAGGAGCAGGCGTGCTGATATGCTTCTTGGATTGCTTTACTATCAGCTGATCCATAGATTCATTCCTTGCTCTTCCTGTTTCAGATGCACTTCCTAGGGACGGATTTGCTGTGTTTGACAATTGGAAATTCAGTAACTTAAGTTCTCTTTCAACAATGTAAACAGCAGAGTGTTCCTTGCTTTCTGCCAGTGCTGGTAAAGGAGCAACAGCTGGAAGTGCTCTTGGATCGAACTCGCTTAAGATAATACCGATATTCGTTCCAGTAGCAACAAGATGTGGTTGCAAGGGATGTGCCACCATGCAGTAAACCTAGAGTACACACAAAGCTCAGTCTATGTTAGCATGCTTAAGAAAATGCATTACAGTAGCTTTATCTTTATACGGAAATCAGCATTCATCAGCAACAGAGTACTGCGAACCGATTTTTTCCACATTACGTACATTCAAATTATCTTTAACTGATGTGTGATAAGCTTTCCATTTTTAAGTCCAGAATGATGTGGTATACAGGTTTTGCAAACTGCATCGTTATAGACACTGGAGAGTAGAGACATATGTTTAACACCTAAATAATTAATACTCCATCAGTTCCTATTTGTAGGGCGTATAAGGTTTCGTTCAGACAAGACTTTGACAGAGAATCACTTTTTTAATAGGTGTTTTTATGACATGAAATCGGTATCATATGAAATGGAGTAATTCTTCGTCAAAATCCTGTCTTAACGAAATCTAATACGTCCCAAATAGGACAGGATACAACGTTAACAATATGACCAGTGATTGTTGAGTTCTTACACTCAGGCTGCGTGCCACATTCTTACTTACAAAACACATACCTAGCTCCGCAGTTGCTAAAGCTCAGAGAAAATGAGAAAGGAAGAAATATTTACACAATATTGTGGAAGCATAACATAATAGTCATAAACACAAAAACAAAATAGCTTGACCTGAAATGACAAAATTATATTTTCTATTAAAGGTATCAGTCCAGAAGCCTACCCTCAGTTTCTTATGCTGCGCAAGTGCTTGTGGAGGAACAAGCGAGGACAATTCACAGAGCGGTCTTGTTAAAGCAGAATAAGTCGGATGTTCTATGGCCCTGTAACAGTCCAGAATGCAAAATTATGCACGTAATTTTTTTCATCACTATATAGAATATCTAGAATCTGATGTTTCTTTACAAACACAAGAAAATCATACCAAATATGGGAGTCCTTGACACAAGTCAGAATATCAAGGTTTGGTGCACGAGGATGACACCAAGATGCAACACTATGACAGGCAAGCTTAGGTACTGGTTTAATGCGTCTTATTTCCTGCACAGCAAATGTGCTATTTTATAAGCGCTTCCTAGAATAATGAAACACATAGTTTCACGGAAATATTGAGTGTACATACCTTGAATGTAACAGTATCCCATATGGCTAAAGTTTTATCAGCCCCTATTGTAATGAGTTGCGGAGCACTTCCCATTACTCTTGAAAGCTCAACTGAAACCACCCCTCCGTCATGAGCCTTCGGAAAGTACCCACAGAAAAGAACCAGTATCAAACAACCCACGTGAGAAACTGCTTACTAATGTTATTTACATGATTAATCTAAATATTATGCATTTTAAAAAGCAGTAAAATATATGTTAAAATGATACCTTCAAGCTAATCTTAGGTACAAGTTCACGAGAGTCATGGATATGATCAGCGCTCCATAATACCAGCAGACCATCACTACCACCAGAAACTAAATGTACCTGAAGCAACACATACTTACTGATAAGTAATGTTACAACACTACCATGTGGAAAACTAAAATGCTGCAGAAACTAACAACAATGAAATAGCAGATAAGTAAACAAACAACACAAGCAAATAGCATATGGACAGGGAAAATCACAGTTTGATGACCAAACAGAAGAGACCAAAGCCTACAACAAAACAGAATATGAGAAAAATTACCTCGCCGGCTGCAGACATGAATGTCATTAAGCAAGATATTGCTCCTTTATGTCCACCAGTATACCTTCGCACGAGCTGCAAGGACCAAACTGCTAGGTTTGAAATGCAATTCCAAAGAAGTGGAGGGGGTAAGTACAAGATGGTGCGTAACCTTCCATGTCATCATTGAGAGAACTCTGATCACGCCATCAGATGACCCGAATGCAACAAGAGGGGCATCACTAGAAGATGACCTCGAGAGGAACTCCATACTGCAAAAGCACAAACATGATCTAAGTCAACATCTAGCACTAATATAAAGCTTTAAGTACTTGTTGCTGTTCAACAGATGTATGTTGCATTGGGTTTTAGAGATAACTACCTAACATAAGCCAGTTTGTACTTTGTAGTTCTTAATCATGTATCGGAGTAGGTGGTAACTGATTCAATCTCTCATATATTACTGTATGGTCCAAATATACAAGGAAATGCAGCGGCGCCAATAAAAAAGGAGCATGAGGTTTATGAATGTAACATTTCAGCTAAGTTCAAGACTTCAAGTCCAGGTTCCAGTTATAGAATAATGCTAAAATGTTGGAATCGATACCTCATGCAGATGTATTTGTTAATATCACCAAAGTGCGTGTAGTTAGGATTAGAAACAAATATGCTGTTGTGAAAACTACAAATATGATACCTACCAATAACGATTAATTACTATTATTTCCAAGAAATATTGACCCAGGGATACTCAGCTGCCAGAAATGGTTCCCAACAAGTATAGCCTATAGGCTTTAAATGATGCAGGACAAGCATCACAAGTAAAATAAGTTTTCCTATTTTATGCCTTACATCACCAACCCAATATGTTAGTTAAAAGGAAAACTAAATCTGGCATGCACAATTCATTTAGGTCCATGTAAACACCATGAATAAATGAAAAGAAATGCATATAGACATAAGGATGGGTACTCTGCAAAGTAATTGTACCATAAAAGTGACTTGTTATCAAGTTCTTGCTTGGGAACATCACGGCCACGCATAGTGACCAAGTCCAAAAATATTGCTTTGTTCTCACAACAAATGACAACAAAATGCCTTCCTCTTGTAGATGGTGCAGGTGCACTGAAAGCGGATGATTGTTGATTAACTGCAGTTGGAGCCTCAGCAGCAGCAGAGCAATTGCGCCAATGTTGCCAAAAGCGCACATCGTCGTCATAAAAGGAAACCTGCTTTACACTTGGAGTGTAACAGTTGGCCGATAGGGATGTCAGGCAAGATACCATGTAAAATGGCCATGGGAAAATAACAAAACTCCCAAATCAATACCTTCCGCCTCGGATTGCCTCAGTGGGTTTTCCTTTTGAATCTGCACAGGTTTTGACAAAGGTATAATAAGCCAAAAGTATCTATATCATATGGTATGTTGCTTTTAAAGCCCATCTTGAAAAGAGAGAACGCGGAACTAAAGCAAATAACTGAAAACCATGTATAGTGAAGGTTGAGGGGAACGTTGTGAAACCAGAAAACAGACTATTGAGATAAAAACTAAATTCAAACCAGCATCTACAGGGACTAGAATTTATCTTGTTTGAGAGTTAGGACTGAGGAATGTTTTCTAAATAAGTTATTACTTTCAAAATCAAAATTATACTAGATATGTCGGTTACATATAAACAATGTAAAAAAATTGGCTCTCGAACTATCACTTGGGGCTCAATTTAGTTCTTGAACTAGATAACCACCAACCAGGACCCTGAAGGCCTGAACTTTGAATTTCGGCTCTCTTCATCCCTTCGTTATGTGTCACTACACGTGGACAAGCTAACGCAGTAGGGCAAGTCTCACCCCAGTCACAACACTCAAATAACCCAAATACCCCGTATAGACTGTAACAGATAATATTGTACCCAGACCATGTTACTAAGATATTATGCATCCATTCCAACTATGCTGCCAGCCTGCCATTATATATTATGTGTATTTGCAACACACAATAGAGTTGACACACAGAAGAAATTCTTAGAACCTGTTTGTTCCAGCTTTGGAATTGGCTTATCACCACAAAATGCTGCAAACCAAACAGAACCGGATTCCAGGGCTGGGTTTGGCTGAAGCTCCATGGAATAGCATGCCCACCAGCACAGCAATTTGGGTTTTGTTAGGATCAATGTGAGAGGATTTTATTTGGAGGCTATTTCGGTCTGGACTTCATAAGTGAATAAGCTCGAGGGATGGACGAGCATTGGGATTTTTTGCACGGTATGACTGGGAAGTGACTTGGCTGCATTGATTCAGATGAGTCACATGTAGTGCCACCTGAGCAGCGAGAACTAAGCAAGCCAAAATTCAAAGTTCAAGGACTGCTTCGGTCAATTTTTGTAGTTCGAGGATAGAACTGAGCAACGTGTGATAGTTCAAGGACCGGATTGTGTATCAGCTCTAAAATAGTAAATATAAAGTTTCTCAAACAACGATCAGTACAACAATTGCCACTGTTGTTACTTTTTGAAGATGAATGTGTAAGAAGACGGTTGTTTATTAAATATCAATGACTAATTTAACTGGCAATCAGTTAAAACCACGTATTTCAATAATTTAAGCAACAGTCCTCTGCTATTCAACAAACGAGAAAACTGGCAAATCTAACATCATCACTCCAACCGCGCATAACAACACTATGCCATGCCCAACAAGCTATTCCAACCAGAGTTACTGCACAACATACCAGTTTCTCCTCCGCGAGCTTCTCGAGCTTCACACCGACCAACCTCCGTTCATCAACGCCGCCCGCCTTCAGCTCATAGATGACCTAATCCCCCATACATCAAGGAATTCCAAAGCAAGTGGGGATCAGTTCAATCGCAGACAGGACAGAGGGTGCTAAGCCGGTTCAGCAGGACGAGAACAAATGGGGAGGAGAGGGCCCAATTCAGCGCGGGATCTCGGTGGTACCTGGCGGTGCTCCCAGTCCCAGACGGAGACGCGGTCACTGGCGTCGGCGGTGACCAGCCAGGGGTGAGTGGGGTGGAGCTGGATCTTCACCACCTTGTCGCTCGTCGGCCGGAACGCCCTGAGGCGGAGCATCTCGCCGCGCCCGCCGCGTGCGGCGGCGGCGTCGTCGCGGGCGGGGAGCGGGTTTGGGCGTGAGCGCGGGAGATCTGGAGATCCGGTGGGATGAGGCAGTGCTGTTTGTTGTGGGAGCTCGCGGGGTTGGAGGTCGGGAAGATCTGAGTCGGGGCTTGAACGACGACAGAGACGAGAGACAGAGTAAGGTGAGCTTTTTTTTTTTTGGAACGAGCGTCTTTTTTTTCTGAGGACAGAATGAGAGTACGGTGAGCTATGCGAATGGGTAACTTGGGCCTGCTCGCTTTTTGGAAGCCTTCTTGTTTTATTGAGCCGAACAGTTTGGTATATCCTATATATCGCCTTCGGCGAGTCGTACACATGACTCGCCCGCGCACGGCGCGTCGCCCCGCAGGCCCACTACGCGCGACGGCCCATTACCTTCGGTCTCGGTTTTTTTTCTCCAGTCAGCAAGTTACCTTCTTCGCTCGTTCATTCCGAATGGTTTTTCGATCAGCTCGCTCGTTCGGAATGCTACATACAACATTCCAAAAAAGAAAGTACACAAACTTTCAAAAAATGAACCATTTTCAAACAGGAATTTTTTAAAGGGGAACATTTTTTAAAATCGGAACCATTTTTTAAAAATCGGAACCATTTTGAAAACAAGAAGAAATTTTGAAAATGGTTCTTTTTTAAAAATGGTTCCAATTTTTAAAATGGTCCCAAATTTGAAAACGGTTCAGGTTTTGAAAAAATGGTTCAGATTTTGAAAATGGTTTCAAATTTGAAAATGTTCAGATTTTGAAAAATGGTTCCAATTTTAAAAATGGTTCCGATTTTGAAAATGGTTCCAAACTTGAAAATGGTTTCTTTTAAAAAATGGTTCCAATTTTAAAAATGGTTCCAAATTTCCGATATTGTAAATGGTTCCAAATTTGAAAATTGTTCCTTTTAAAAAATGGTTCCATTTTTAAGAATGGTTCCAAGTTTGAAAATGGTTCAGATTTTGAAAAATGGTTCCAAATTTGAAAACGGTTTAGATTTTGAAAAAATGGTTTCAATTTTGAAAATGGTTCCAAATCTGAAAATGGTTCCAATTTTAAAAAAAAATCAATTTTGAAAATGGTTCCAAATTTGAAAATGGATCCTTTTAAAAAATGGTTTCAATTTAAGAAATCGTTCCAAATTTGAAAATGGTTTAGATTTTGAAAAATGTTCCATTTTTTGAAAATGGTTCCGATTTGGAAAATGGTTCCAAATTTGAAAATGGTTCCTTTTTAAAAATGGTTCCAATTTTAAAAATGTTCCATGTTTGAAAATGGTTCAGATTTTGAAAAATGGTTCCATTTTTTAAAATTGTTCCAAATTTGAAAATGGTTCAGATCTTGAAATTGGTTCCAATTTGAAAATGGTTGCAAATTTGAAAATGATACATATTTTGAAAGATGATTCCAATTTCGAAAATAGTTCCGATTTTAAAATTGGTTCCAAATTTTAAAAATGGTTCAGATTTTGCATTTGAAAATGGTTCCAATTTTAAAATGGTTAAAATTTTGAAAATGGTTCCAATTTTGAAAATGGTTCGGAAAATATAGAAACGAAAATGGTTCATATTTGAAAATGTGAAAAAAGAATATTTTAAAATAAAGGAAAATAAAACTAAAAAATACTAAAAAGGAAAAAAGAAACAAAAAAGAAAGAATAAATCGGAAAAAAGAAAGAGAAAAAATAAACAAAAACCGAAAACCGATGAAAGAAACTATAGATTTAGGGTACTAATGGGCCGGCCCAGTTAGAAAAGTTTTGCGGGCGAGCCGGAATTACAGCTCGCAGAAGGCGATATATCGGGTTTGTGGTTCGAATCCCACGCTCCGCATCCTGTTTTCTAACTTTTTTCTCTTTAGGGGTACTAATGGGTCGGCCCAGCTAGAAAACTTATGCGGGCGAGCCGGAATTACAGCTCGCAGAAGGCGATATATATAGGGTTTGCAAACAGTTTTGCCCAGTGAGGAAGGAGATCCTATTTGACGCTGACGCTATGGCACCGGCGCCTACATGGTCCTGCTGAGCCAGCCCAGATAGGCTACGATTTTCTTTCAGTTTTTTCTGTTTTCTGTTTCTTTTACCTTACTTTTGTTTTATTTTTTGTCCCTTTTCAGTTATAGTTTTAATTTTATTTTTAAAATTTCTTATGAAAACTTTTGTTTATTAAGTTACTACGATTTCAAACCATATGAATAATTATTTTAAATTGGCTTGTCTCCCACATGAATATTTTTCGACCTTGCGAACATTTAAAAAAATTAAGCTTACATTATTCTTCTCTCATTTTGATATTTTTTAGACTCGCAAACAATTGTTTTAACCATGCAAAACAATTAAGTCGGAGTGTTGGCAGCCGCGGCAACTCTCGTCACGTCGGATCCTGGCTGACGAGCCCATCATGTCATTCACTCAAACTCCGGTCAGTTTAATTTGATGCGAGAGACGGCAGGCCGGTGTACCATTGTTAATGGCGCAGGCTCCCCAGGCGGACGCGGAAACGATGAGCATGTTGTCGCGCGTTAATGCACGCAGGTGCAGAACGACGTCGAAGTTAATAGGCACCATCCACCTCCGCACCTTCAGTCGGTTTAAAACAGTGTGCGAGTGATACGTCTCAAACGTATCTATAATTTTTTATGTTCCATGCATGTTTTATACCAATTGCTATATGTTTTATATACACTTCATAGCATTTTTATGCATTTTCTGGGACTAACATATTAACAAGATGCCACAGTGTCAGTTCTTTTTTCTGCTGTTTTTCCGTTTCAGAAAAGCTAGTCGGGGAATATTCTCGGAACTGGACGAAAATCAACGGGGACGAGTTTTTCACCGACACGAAGACCAAGTCTGAAGGGCGCATGAAGAAGCGACTCAGGGTGGCCAAACCACACCTGGGCGCGGCCAGGCCGCGCCCAGGTATGGTGTGGGCCCCTCGGGTGCCTCCAGCCGCCGCCCTTTCGTCCATATAATGCCTCCGTCCCGAAAACCCTAAGTACCCGATCATTATTCCACGAAAAGTTCTGTCGCCGGCGCCGTCGCCAACCCTAATTCGGGAGGGTTCTGAAGCTCTTCCCGGCACCCTGCCGGAGGGGAGATCATCACCGGAGGGCTCTACATCGCCATGTCTGCCTCCGGAGTGATGCGTGAGTAGTTCATCCTTGGACTACGGGTCCATAGCAGTAGCTAGATGGTTGTCTCTCCACTTTGTGCTATCATGTTAGATCTTGTTAGCTACCTAACATGATCAAGATCATCTTATTGTAATTCTACATGTTGTGTTTGCTGTGATTCGATGAATAGTGATGTTATGATCAAGTTGTTTATCAATCTATCTACTGTTTTATTTATGTTCATGCATGATCTCCGTTGCTAGTAGATGCTTTAATTGGCCAAGTAGATGTTTGTGACTCCAAGAGGGAGTATTTATGGTCGATAGTGGGTTCATGTCTCCAGTAATCTGGACTCGAGCGACAGAAACGACTAAGGTTGTAGATGTGTTGTTGTCATTAGGGATAAAATAACTAATGCTTAGCTTAAGGGTACTGCGGTTATCCGTTGCTTGCAACTTAATACTGACGAGAGACACGAACGTTATCCCGGAGGTGGATTATTAGTCATGGATGCAGCTGGTAAGCGGTCCGTGTATTAAGATATAATGCCCAATAAATACTACAATAAACTTACTTGTCATATACTGCATTGTCATGCATTTGCTATTTATCAATTGCCCAACTATAATTTGTTTACCCAACATGCATGTTATCTTTTATGGAGAGACACCACTAGTGAACTGTGGATCCCGGTCCATTCTTTTATACTGATAAAAACACCATTTCCACTACGCTCTGCAATCATCTGTTCGCTGTTACTTTCTACAATTATTATTATTCTCCACACCATACCTTTAATCATTTGTATTCAGCAAGTCAGGGAGATTGACAACCTTCCTGTTTCGTTGGGCCAAAGTAGTTTTATTGTGTTGTGTGCAGATCCACGGCAACCGCCATATTTTCTGACGCTGTTAGGAGACTTCTCTCCTGCCAACGCATATTTTCTGGTGTCGTTGTCAACCTTCTGAAACTCTTTTGACTCCTACTGGTTCGATAACCTTGGTAGAATTACAAGGGAAAATTGCTGCTGCACTACATCATACCTTCTTCTTAGGGTTTCCCAATGAACGTTTGTTTTCACATCATCAGCGAGCCTCTTCTCTCCCACCACACAGTCCACCATCTACCCTCTCCTCCCCCAAGGTTCGTCGCCAAAAGATCCACCGTTACCATGCCTGGTCGTGACCGCCGCGAGGAGCAGTTGGAACGCCACTGACATGGGTATACATCTCGGGTACCCTACCATGAGGGTACCTGGTGCACGTGACGACTAAGGCCCAATAGCGAAGAGCCTATTCGAAGCCCAAGACCAGAGGCCCAAGAAGATGGAGTACCCTCCAAGATTAGTCATACGCATAGTCGGTTAGAACTTTCCTTATATGTAAATCAGGTCGGTTACGTACTCCCGAGACCCAGCCTATTTAAGGACTGGGGGGGTGCCGATCTAGAAAAAAAGCCGTACTCAAACCACCAAAGCTCTAGCGAGATCGACATCTCGCCGGAGCCACCTTGTAACCGCATAATCTCACACGATCAATAACAGACAAGCAGGAAGTAGGGTCTTTACCTCCACCCGAGGGGCCTGAACCTGGGTAAATCTTTGCCTCTGCTTGTCAGCCGACGAAACTACCAGTACTACCACGTTCTCTCCCCATAATCTCAACCCTAGGTCCTTAACCATGGGATTTGATGAGTGTACCCCTCGTCAATTGGCGCCGTCTGTGGAAAGAATAGTGCTGGACTCACGGTTTCTTCGGTTCCATCGGAAAACGGCGACTCGCCGATCGGATCTACAAACGGCAACTCGCCGGCTGCATCAACAAACCAGAACTCGCCGACTCAGGCGGCACACGGCAACTCGCCGACTCACTCGACAAACGGCAACACGCCAGCTTCACCTGCAAAAAGCGCATCGGATCCTCTGATGGATTTCGAGCCACACTCGCCAGAATTCCAGGAGGCCTTCTCCGATCTCGAGTCAGGTTTGGGTTTAACCGTTGGTTCGTTCAATTTTTTCGTCAACAAGCTTGGTGTGCAGGACTTGACGGATCCACGCCAACTCGCGACTTCCGCACCCGAGGCTCCATCGGTTGCGGCTCCTTCGACTGCGGATCCCTCAACTGCGTCCATACCATCGTCGATCCTCCAAGCTTGCTCGTCTGCAACAACCATGTCCACACGAGAGATGCACGAGCTCATTGAAGAACTCCAGGGCGAGGAGGCCGAATCAGCATACCGCACAAACGATCCCGAGCTCGATCTCCCACTCGAGGATAGTTTCGACTGCGGGATCTCCCTCAGCGACTTCGACGAACCCGAAACTCATATCGACAACCACGTCGACTCCGAGATCTGCACCAACAACAACAACCTCGACTTCGAGATTCATAACAACTTCGCCGACGCCGAGATGAGCATAGGCGATGAAGGCATCGACAGCGAGATCCGTCCAGACGGACCACTCGATGGGCATATCGACTCCGACATGAGCCTTGATGACGACGTCGAGTCCATGATGGGACTCGAAGACACATACACATACCCTCGGGTGATACCCCAGCAGGTCTACGTTGCCTTCGCCGCAGAATCATCTGATGCTGCGGCCAGTCGCAGGCCTACAGAGTTCCCGTGCACGGTTACTATGCCGGACGGAGTCACAAATCTCACAATTACTGCTGAGATGGCAACAAAAGCAGATAAAGTTATCAAGGAGTGCACAATGATGCCAGCAGACGCAACACGGGAGGAGATGCTGACCTTCCAGTACTTCAACTGGCAGGAATCACTTCGACTGAAGCAGATAAGAGCAACACTCGAAGAACGCAAAAAGCAGGCTAGCTTGTCGAGTGTGCGAGAAGACAGCTCTCCCTGAGCTCCACCGGGCGAGCAGACACAAGACCCAGATCAAGGCTGTCACACCTCTCGCCGGACGAAGGGCGGCACTCACCCGCAACTTAGGCAACTCTTTCATGACATACGACGAGGAGGGAGTGCCAGTACCCAAAACAGCTGCGGGTGCTCTCTTTACCGCTGCAGCATACCTAGAGGCAATCAAGCCTCCAGCTGATGACCCCAATGCAAAACTACATCGCCAACAGATCAAATCACTCGCCTTAGCAGCGAAGGCCATACGCCAAATTCCAAAAACTCCAGGGGGAGTCGAGACCGTGCCCTAGTTGACACGCGTCGTGAAGAGCACAATCACAGTGGTCGCCGCCACCACTCGAAGGAAAGAAGCGGCTCGCGTAGGCGCAGGTCCAGGAGCAGATCACGCAGATCTTACAGTAGCGACTCATACTCTGATCGAGAGCCTGAGCCACATGGAGCTCTGTGCTTCACTCGACGCGTCCGCGAGACACGGATGCCCAAAGGGTTCAAACTTACATCTGAACAGCCCAAGTACACGGGTCGACAGGAACCTTCGGGTGGCTGGAAGACTACAGGCTGGCTGTCGCGTGCCAGCGAGGCACAAACACACACAGCCATGCAATACATACGACTCATGCTCGAAGGCACAGCCCGCGACTGGCTCAAGGCCCTACCTCCATCAACATACGACTCGTGGGATCACTTCCGCATGACTTCATCAAAAACTTCGAGCCTCTATGTGAGCGCCCAAAAACGTTCGAGGAGCTGCGAGCCTGCGTTCAACGGTCAGACGAAACGTTGAGGTCATACATCAGACGATGGACTGAGATACGCAACTCAGTCGGAGTAATTTCAGAAGATATGGCCATGGACGCTTTCATAATGGGACTCGCCAGGCGGGACTTCAAAGAAGCACTTGGTCGCAAAAAGCCAACCTCTGTGGCTAACCTCTTGATGATCGCGACTGAGTGGGCAGACGGAGAAGACATGGCGCGCACCACACGCGGGTCCTCACCCCGTGACAATCATGAAAGTGGCAGTCGAAGCCGCAGAGACTCGTACAGAGACGACCGAAGGCGCAAGCGTTCAAAACGTCACTACGACGACGACAGACCCGAATTCATGGCGGCTGGGTTCTCCACACCCCGCAACGACCAAGACAGAAGCGACCGACGGTCAGAAGATCGACGGGACAGTCGAGATGATCGACGGGACAGTCGAGACCGCGGCCAACGCAGCGATAGCTACAAGAGGAAAGACTGGCGCAAGTCACGATCCGGAGCACAATCCGAGCGATCATTCGAAGAAAAGATGGATGCTGATTGCAGATTCCACCTGTACAAGGGGGAAGACGGAAAACTGCGCTCCAATCACTCGATGAGAAACTGCAGGGAGTTCGACCAAATGGCGACTGATTACATAAATCTCAGAAAGGCAGCAGCCACACCCGCACCCGTGCTGCGCCGCAGCCAGCCAATGTACCCGTTCTGATGCCACCACCACCACCACCACAGCCTGCAGCAGGCGGAAATCGCGGGTGCCATACAACAAGTACCTCGGGTGGACGAACCTCAGTACCCTCCCCCAAGGGCAGATGTACATGATACAGAAAGGTCGCCCTTCCAACAGGGAGCAAAAACTTCGCACTCGACAAGTAAACATGGCGGTCATGTCACCTCCTGCCGTAACTGAATTCTTGAAGGGTTCTGAAACCACAATAAGCTTCAGCAGAGAGGACCACCCTCCATCGGTTGTTCGTCCAGGGCACTCTGCTCTGGTACTCGACGCACAAATTGGAGGCTACGCCATGTCCAAGGTATTCATGGATGGTGGCAGCGGCATAAACATCATCTTCGCAGATACGCTCCGCAAAATGAACAGGTCAGTCGAAAACCTGCCAAGATCTTCAAATACCTTTCACGGTATCGTCCCAGGCAAAGCAATAAGCCCAGAAGGCACCATACAACTCGACGTAACGTTCGGGGACAAGAACCACTTCAGGACAGAGTCGATTGAGTTCGAAGTTGTCGACTGGAAGTCACAATACCATGCTATACTTGGACGCCCGACGTTCGCTCGATTCATGGCGGTGCCACACTATGCATACCTCCAGCTGAAGATGCCTGGACCAAAAGGAGTAATCACAGTCAAGGGAAACTTCCAAAAGTCCGACTCTTGCGACCGAGAATTCAGCAAAATCTCTGAGATGTTTGGCATGGAAGCAACACTCGCTGATCTAGCGGTCTCCAACGATCGAACACTTATGCCAGAACACAAAAAGGTGGCAGTCGACAGAGCATTCAATGCCACCAATGACACAAGATCGCATCAGGTGCACCCGACTGACCCGACCAAGACAGTCAATGTCTCGTCGAGTCTGCCTATCGCATAGGAAAGCGCGCTCGTCGAATTCCTCCGTGAGAACTGGGATATATTTGCATGGTGTCCAGCCGACATGCCAGGTATTCCCAGGGAATTCGCCGAGCACTCTCTCCAATTATTTCCAGATGCTAAACCAGTCAAGCAAACAATGCGCCGCATATCCGGCCCAAAAAGAACTGCAGTCGAAGCCGAAGTCGACAGGCTACTCGCAGCAGGTTTCATCAGAGAAATCAAGAAATCACAATGGGTGGCCAACCCCGTACTCGTAGAGAAGAAGCACACAGATATCCTTCGGATGTGCGTAGATTTACAGCACTCAATAAGTGATGTCCAAAGGATCACTTTCCACTACCTCGAATCGACCAGATCGTCGACTCCACCGCCGGGTGCGCTCGCTTGTCCTTCCTGGATGCTTACTCGGGTTACCACCAGATAAGGATGAAGGAAGAGGATGAAGAGAAAACGGCGTTCATAACCCCACTCGGGGTCTACTGCTACACAACAATGCCTTTCGGGCTCAAGAACGCAGGCGCAACCTACCAGCGCATGATGCAAGACTGCCTCAAGAAGCAAATTGGGCGAAACGTCCAGGTCTATGTAGATGACATCGTCATCACCACAAGAGGAAAACACACTACTCGATGACTTGCGAGAGACGTTCGCAAACCTCAAACGCTTCCACATCAAGCTCAACCCGAAGAAGTGCACGTTCGGCGTGCCAGCCGGGCAACTCCTCGGGTATCTAGTCTCGGCTCGAGGAATCGAGGCAGACCCGGAGAAAATACAGGCCATCTTGACGATGCAAAGGCCTTCAAAGCTCCATGACGTGCAAAAGTTGGCGGGTCGAGTAGCAGCACTCAGTCGATTCATCAGCAAGCTGGGTGAAAAAGCACTCCCGTTCTATCGACTGATGAAGAAAGCAGACAAATTCGAGTGGACGCAAGAAGCCGAAGCAGCCTTCACGGACCTCAAGCGAGTCCTCACAAGCCCTCCAATCCTCGTCGCACCAAGGGAACGCGAGCCACTGTACCTATATGTCTCCGCAACTAACAGGGTGGTGAGCACCGTACTGGTAGTCGAACGAAGGGAGGAGGGACACACCCAAAGCATACAACGTCCAGTCTATTACTTGAGTGAAGTGCTCTCCATATCAAAGCAGCGGTACCCGCACTATCAAAAGCTGGCCTACGCCGTGTTCATGTCCTCAAGGAAGCTGACGCATTACTTCTCCGAGCACCCGATCACTGTAATCAGCACCTCAGGGATCGGGGACATCCTCACAAACCCCAACGCAACTGGCGAGTCGCAAAATGGCTCATCGAGCTAGCACCGCGAGATATCAAGTATGATTACCCGAAGGCCATCAAAGCACAAGTCTTACCTGACTTCCACACCGAATGGACCGAAGCTCAGCTGCCAGGAGCGCCAGATGTGTCCAACTCATGGACTATGTACTTTGACGGCTCGAAGAAAAACGAAGGCGCATGCGCGGGTGTGATGCATGTAAAATGCATACATGAACTTTGCACTTTAATTGCTTATATTCCAATCATATTTGCATCATATAAGGGTTATATCAATGTTTTATCATGATTTTGGGAATACTTCATAGTTTTTCCATTTATTTGGAATTAACCCTGCACAGGCAGAAAACCCTAGTTTTGTATTTTAATGTTTCAGGGACCCAAACGTCAACGAAATCACCTGGAAATTTTCGGGCGTCAATATTTGGAAGGAAGAAGGACTACGGAAAAAGGAAGCAAGCAAACGGAGGCCCGAGGGCCAAACGAGCATGGCCCACGCGGCCACAGTACCCGTTTGGGCCTCGTGGCTCCGTTGCCGTCGATCTTCGCTCCACCGCCTTCGTCTTGACCTAAAAACGCCTATAAAAAAGGTCCCGCGTCGTTCTCTGGAAGGAGCGCCGCAGAAACACAGAAACACCCGAAACGGAGATCAGGAGCTGCAGATTGGAGGGGGAAAACTCCGGCGGGGCGCTGCCGGCGTGGTCTCCACCTTCTCCATCGACTTCTCCACCGTCTCCATGATGAAGAGGGAGTAGTCCACCTCTGGACTATGGGTTTGTGGAAGTAACTTATGTATCTCTCCTCTCTTGAGCTTCACTAATTAGCACCGTATGAGCTGTTGAACATGATTACGGTCACCGTTGTAATACCTTTGTGGTGGATCTTTATGAGTTAATATATGTTTGAGATTGCAATGTTTGTTTCAGTTATGAGTATAGATGCATATTATGTACCCCATTCTTGTTTACTTGTTTTGATCAAGCATGTTTATGAGAGCGTGTGAGGGGGAACGTGTGCATTAGTTGGAGTAACGGGGGGTGGCTAGTGCAGTGAACGTGAGAGAAAGTTCTGCGATCCACTTCGGTATCTTTACCTTACTTTGTTGCCTCACTAGGGATAAACTAAAATACCATGCTACCGGGGATGTGGGCGTGACCATTGCCACTACTCCATGACTAGATCTAGCATGTTCTTATTTTCACTTCATGTCATGATACTTATTACTATACTCTGAGTTATCTTAATTACTGAGGTGTTATGATTTAGTTCGCATCTTGGTGGAGTATAAGAGAGGTTAATAACCAAAAGATCTCTATGTTAGGACGTGATGCCCATATATCTAAGTAACTTGTTATCAAACCCTGTGTTGCAATCTCATATGTTAACTTTGTGTGTTCCATTGTCTACCACTTTATAAAGAGAGAGTGCATTTGTGAAACCATGAACCCCAGTCCATTTTTAATCATAAGAAACACCTTTCCAACATCATATACCACTTTTATACTTTCAGCCATCATTAAATCCGAAAATACAAAAATACTTTTCATCTTGCATACATCATTTAAAAATCCAAAAATATCATTTACCATTGCATCCACCATCATTGCATATTTATTTCCTGTTTGCATTGCATAACTATCCTGATATCATTCTTACACCTTGTGCTTGACAACCACAGTTGAGGTTGAGGACCAAAACATCTAACCTTGTTTTGTAGGTAACCAAAAGAAGGATAAGAAGATAAATCTACCACTGCAGATTCTCCGAGAGTTCGATATTAAACCCTCGAGTCACCCCTCGTGGGGAAAACTGTCTTCCACTATACTATACACTCTGCACTTGGAGTCTCAACCTAAATCCCGTTATTTGTGCAGGCATCAAGACTTGCTCTTCGGGATCATCAGGGTGTCATCCTCATATCACCAAAAGGCGACAAGCTTCGCTATATCCTGCAGATGGGATTCGAGTTCCCATCAAATAACGAAGCCGAGTACGAGGCCCTGATCCATGGCATGAGGATGGCCAAAGCCCTCGGGTGCACTCGACTGATGATTTACGGTGACTCGAATCTTGTGGTACAACAAACAATGAAGGCCTGCGATGCAATCGCAGATAACATGATTGCTTACCGTGACCTATACAACATCATGGAGGGCAGCTTCGAAGGCTGCGAGTTGCGGCACATAGGGCGTGAGAGCAATGAAGAAGCAGATAAGTTAGCCAACATTGGCGCGACCAAAGCACCAGTTCCACCTGGTGTCTTCTTCGAGCGCATCGAGCACAGATCCATCAAGAAAAAGCGAGCATCTCCTACATCAGCCGCACCAGCCAAGAGCAAAGCACCTAGCACAGAGGACCCGCCAGTCGAGGTACTCCTCATCGAGCCAACTTGGACTCAACCTTTCCTCGCATACATACTCCACGGCGAGGTACCTAAAGACATAACAGAGTCAAGACATGTCACTCGACGATCTAAAGCATACACTGTCATCAACGGTGAACTATACAAACGCAGCATATCAGGTATGTTCCAACGTTGCATAGCATTTGAAGATGGCCAAGCCATCCTTCGTGATATTCATGCAGGTACCTGCGGACACCATGCCAGCAGTCGATCACTCGTAGCCAAAGCCTTTCGCGCGGGCTTCTACTGGCCCACAGCACTCAAAGACGTGGAGGACATAGTCAAAAGGTGCATCGGCTGTCAAAAATTCGCCACAAAGCCGCACGCACCCGCATCGGCGTTGAAGACAATACCATTGGCCTGGCCCTTCGCCCAGTGGGGGCTCGATATGGTTGGGCCACTCAAAAAATCCTCCCATGGAGGGCATACTCACCTTCTGGTGGCGGTCGATAAGTTCACCAAGTGGATTGAAGCAGTCCCTATCACAAGTTCGACTGCCACTACAGCAGTCAATTTCATAAAATCCATCATATACCGCTTTGGTGTGCCAAGTAGCATCATCACTGATAACGGTACAAACTTCACGGCTGAGGAATTCCGATCCTTCTGCAAAGAGCAGGACATTACGCTCAATTATGCATCTGTGGCACACCCGCAATCCAATGGCCAAGTCGAAAAGGCCAATGGACTTGTGACGAGCGGAATCAAGAAACGCCTCCTGGTGCCTCTCAAAAGGGCCGCGGGTGCTTGGGTCGAAGAACTTCCATCTATGCTATGGAGCCTACGCACAACACCAAATGCCTCAACGCAATTTACCCCATTCTTCATGGTCTACGGCGCAGAGGCAATCCTGCCATCAGATGTAAAGTTCAATGCACCAAGAGTCGAAGCATACAACAAAGAAGATGCAGATGAAGCACTCGAAGATGCAGTCGACTTGCTCGAAGAAGCATGCAACACGGCGCTAGCACGCACAGCTGTCTACCAGCAAGACCTCCGCAACTATCACAGCCGCCGACTGCGTACCAGATCCTTTGAGGTTGGCGATTTGGTACTTCGACTGAAGCAAAAGAAGGTGCATAAACTTGCTTCTCCATGGGAGGGACCCTTCATCATCACCGAGGTCATTGGTGGTGGAGCATACAGACTGAAACACGCGAAGACAGGCGAACTCTCGCACAATCCTTGGAACGTTGCGCAGCTGCGCCGTTTCTATGCTTATATTGCTCAGTCGCAAAATGTAATAGGCACATATGTCGGATGGATGCAGGTTTCAGACGCGCTCTTTTCCTTACCAGGGTACCTAAGGGGACTGGAAGGTTTTTAATGAGGCGGCCTGCAACTTAATATTTAAAAATGGAATATAGTCAATGATTCCTCATATTTCTCCCTGTTTACTACTCGCATAACCTAGTCGCACAACCATAGCCTCACCCCGTACTCGGGGGCTGCGCTACTTCAAAACGTGAGCTCTCGCTCCTTCTTCAAACATAATACCCCAGCCGCACTCGAATACTCGGGGGCTGGGTCATGAAAAATCATACATAAACAAAAAAGTTGCTCAATAGCATGAGTTGAAGCTTCAAACATCGCAAAAATTCACAGCCTCACTCGAACACTCGGGGGCTGTAGAATTCATGTTCTATATATAAAGTGTTTTTCATAAACCCCACTCGATTCACTCGGGGGCTGCATACATACAAGTAAACAAATATGTACTAAGTACAAGTGGCAAAATTTACACTCGGGGGCTGTCCCCTATACAGAAAAACCCTAATCTTCCGGTTCGTCCTTTACTGGAAGAACAGGGCCCATAAGTTGAGCATGATAGCACTCAACCAACACCCTCGCATGATCGACTCTATCGTCAAGATGCGACTGCGACAAAGTCGATCCAGGAACGGGTGGACGTAGCTGCATATTTGGACGCTGGCTTCGGATATACGCCATCGTTGCATTGGCTCCATCCACAAGCTTCTGGGTGACAAAGCCTCGAATGGGACCGGCACTTCGGAAAAGCCCGAGCAACGCGTGGATTCCTTGAGGTTGCGGCCCTATCGGAAAAAGAATTTGGTTGATGCGACTGAAGGCCGACCTGCATAATTCGAGCAGCATAGTGCTCCGCCACACTCGATCCTGCAGAGTCGCGAGTATGCGTGCTCGGTGCTTATCCAAGCGAAAGTGCTGATGGCCAGTCGTGGGTTCGTCAGTCGCATTGTTCAATTGCTCCTCCACACGAGCCTGCTCCGCCTGGAAATCTGGAACAAAACCTGCAACAAACGTTGGGTGAACAAAAATGACAGACTATGAACTCTTGAGATAAGAGCAGTCATGCTTACACTCAAGTTGTCTGTTCACGATCTCCATCTCGCAAAGCACATACTCCTCCCGCTGAGTGGGTAAAGCAGGCCTCGCTCTCATCCTGTCCAGCTCACTCCGGGCACTCCCCAACTCTTGCTCCAGTTTTGCGACTCGAGCCTTCATATAACGCATTACTGCGGCATCGTTTGCCACCTGAGCTCGAGATCGAGTAGGGGCGCGATGCCGCGACGAACTAGCCGAAGTGGCGGCTGCCCGTGGCTGTTCCAAACATCATAAAAATCTTCAATCAGACATGGGAGATTCATCACACAGCTCAGTCGAGTAATAGCACATAGCCTTTCAGGCAAAAGCACGAAGGAATTAAGTTCATAACAAAGGTAGCAAAAGCGCACGCATACTCGCGTGATCATAAGGTTTAATTACACAACATAAATATGGGTTCGACTACCCTATTTCTCAGACACCGACTCCGACCTAGCCCTACTTTCGCGAGTGGCAACCTCCGCCGCTCGGCGCTCCATAGTGGCTATGAACATGTTGGCCAGTCGAGCGGCTGGCTCACTAACGGATTTCAGAGACATAGGCTTCCCGCCAGGCCTTCGAGGAAAGTCAGACATGGCCGCTTCAAAGTCACCCTTTATTCCGTGACCCAAAATGAGCTTGAGGTTAGACTCCGAGCCGCGTACCGTGAGAGCGCGAGCAAAGCTCGCCATGGTTGAAGTCCCCGGTCCAAGCACGCCAGCAAAGCCATCAGCAGTCGATGGCACCTCGCCTAGTGGGAGCACCTCCTTGTACACAGCGCCGAGTGTGCTGGCAGACTTGGCAAGGGAGTCCTTCGCCTGGATAAAGGAAGCACCAAGGTCACCTATAACCTGGTCGAGTGATAACTCATCACTGACCATGTCAGTAGGTGTTGGCACACCAATCGCCTCTGTAACATGAACCAGAAAAAGCAAGATTACTACATACTACCCAACGGGTACATGGGAGGCATACAAAAAGATGGTTCCTTACCTCTCACGTTCTGTGCGAGGCCAGCCAGTCGCTCGGCATACTCCTTCTCGCGCGCAGCGGCAGAACGTTGGGCGGTATCCGCGGCTTTCTTCAACTCGGCAGCTTGAGTGGCAAGAGCTTCTTCTAGCTCCTTTACTCGGGTTTCAGCCGCTGCTTTGTCACCTGAGTTTGGAAAGCAAAGCGGTAAATCAGCATTCGACAAAAAAAAGACAGTGCAAAAAGACCTTCGGGTACAGAGTCAAATTTCACTTACGAGTGAGCTGCTCCAAGTTAACACGCAGCCTGTCCCTCTCCTGCTCCATCTGAACAAAAGCTTTCCCAGATTCTACCAGATTGAGGTAGTAAGGCTACAAGCAAATCCAATTAGCATAAATCAGCACATATATCAGACGCAACATATGCGGGTGGTCATAGGACACTTACGTGCTCCATCCAAGTCTCAGACTTGGAAGTAGAAGTCCCCACTTCAGCCGCCGGGTATCTGCAACCTTGGTGGTCACAAGAGGAGCAGCTGCGACTGCTGGCTGCGCAACCTCCGGGGTCACAGGAGAAGCACCTGGGTGATCAGGAGTCGAAGCCTCGACGACAGGAGGAGTGGCTACTCGATCGTGCTCAGCACTGTAAAGCATAAAGGGAGGAGAGATATGAGCCAAACTATCATACAGTAACTTTACATATGCAAAAGGCAGAAGGAACAAACCTCTGTTCTTCCTCTTCCTCGCTGTCATAATCGTCGAAGCTTGGACCTCCAAACTGCATGGCGCCACTCGACTGGGGAGGAGGCATCGAGCTCACTGGGCACGCTGCTAATGGAGCGGTTTGGGCAGCGTGAGGTGAGCCCGAGTCGCCATCGTCCCTCAGATCCTTCTCCTTCGCGGGTGAGCTCATAGAAGAGGACACGTCTTGAACACGGAGGCGCTTGCGAGTCCAAGCCTTGGCAACATCGGGTGCAGGCGAAGCTTCGGCGAGTGCCTCGTCCACCTCTTCCTCTTCAGCATTTTCTGTAGGAGAAGTGGTAGCCGATGGAAGGGGCGACTCATCGGCTCCCTTTATGGCACATCTTGCACCTCCTGCACCTCTGTCTCTTCAGTCGGGCCGTTCTCGGGAAGGGGAGGCAGAGTAGACGCAGTCGAGTGGCCCTGTATGTCATAAACAGGAAATGAAAGTCAGACAAACCAGCAAAATGGCAACGCAAAGAGACAACAAAACTCGATAGATTCACAAACCTCTGGCAAAGGATTTTCAGCCCCATAAGGAGTGACAGGGCAGTCGACGTTGCAAGGCTCGCTGGCTTTTGTGCTGGTGATGGACCGCACATGTGACACCAGCTCGCTCTTTGACAGCTCCTCCTTGTTCATTCGAGTGGAGTCGAGAGGACCTTCATACTGCCACATAGGGTGAGCTCGCGCGCGGAGCGGCCACACCCGCATCTTCACAAAGGTGGCAAGAAGATGCACACCAGTGACGCTGTTTAGCAGTCCTCCAATCGTCTCCAGCAGAGGCGCCGCTTCCGCCATTTCTTCAGTCGAAAGCTCATGGTCCCAGGCCTTCGTCCTAGCGGCTATACCAGCAGTCGAAAATGCTGGGACCCCTTCCTGGTCGACGAGCACATAAAACCACCTTTTCCTCCACCCTTGCGCCGAGTCGACTGGCTTAAGGGCAAAGTATCGGGTGTCGCTGCGCACTTGGATCTGAAGGCCTCCAACTGGATAGGTTCGACCGCCTCGGTTGTTGGGACGGACCATGAAGATAGACTTCCAAAGGGCCCAGCTGGGAGCAACTCCCAGGAAGCACTCGCACAATACCATAAAACAGGCAATGTGCATAATGCTGTTCGGGGTGAGATCATGGATCTGCACCCCGTAGGCGAACAGCAAGCCACGAACAAAGTCGTGGAGGGGAAAAGACAGACCCCTAGGCAAAAACTCCGCAAAACATACGCGCTCATTTGCGCGAGGCTCGGGGAGTACCTCTTTCGATGGCGCACGGACAGTAAGCTGGTCCGCCGGCGGCAGCAGTCCATCCTCGCGGAACTTCTCGAGATGTGCCGCCTTGATCGTGGACTTCATCCAGTCGCCGTCGCTCTTCTTGCGGTCGACGGCGGACGCAGATGCGCTTGCCGCAATCTTCTTCCCCTTCAAAGCGGCCGCGTCGGTCGCGGGCGCGTCGGCGGCAGCTTTCCTCTTGGGCGCCATGGTTGTGGTGGCTAGGGAGTGAATACGGAGCTCGGACGCAATAACAATGGAGGTGGAGCAAGAGGAAGACGATGGAACAGGGGCGGCGCGCGGAGCAGATGGCAAGTAAAAATAATGCCAGCGTCGTCCCTCCTATTTAC
Source organism: Poa pratensis (assembly GCA_947311845.1). Lineage (NCBI taxonomy): Eukaryota > Viridiplantae > Streptophyta > Magnoliopsida > Poales > Poaceae > Poa > Poa pratensis. Next base: position 47,697,384 of record CAMZMU010000042.1, on the reverse strand, counting down.
CACAGATCAAAATCGATCACAGCCGTTAAAATCGCAATCGTGCGCTCCGCACGCAATCCCACCGTACACGTGGCAGGCGCAGAGGGCAACCGTCGCAGGCCACTCCGCCCACTACGCACGCAAAAATAGGAGCCATCATCACGCCTCCGTAAAAAGTGGGCCAGAGTGGTCAAATCAAAGTCCAAAAGGCACCGTCGTTCGGTCAGCGTTACACAAATGGGCCCACCTATGTGTCACGTCCCAGCACAACGCACGCCACCACGTGTCAGGAAGCGCAGTCGCCAGAAACGTCATCCCTGACGTCATTACAAGCATTTGTTCAGAAATACGATCGAATCTGCCCAACGCATATTGGTCAGTCGACTGCTTTGTTTGGTTCGGGTGTGACAAAGCAATGTTAAAGCAAAATTGGTCACTCGACCGTTCCTTCGACTGAGGCATATTACTCCCATCGGGAGCATATTCAAAAATTCTTCGACTAGAGATGCTCAAGATAAAATGATTTTGAGATTATCCTCTATTACAAGCAATACAGCATAATCTCGGGGGCTACTCCCATCGGGAGCACTGTCGTGCACCCGATAGAATTACGGCAAAAAATTTCTTCGATTAACATATGCAAGGTGAGAGGATCTGAGATTATCCTCCATTGCGAGCAATAAAGCACAATCTCGGGGGCTACTCCCATCGGGAGCGCTGTCGCGCACCCGATAGAATAACAACAAAGTGTCAGTCGACAGATATTTCGACTCAGTTCATATACACAATCATACTCGAAACATCCCCGAGTTGCGTCCGCCGCAAATACTTCGGATGCTGCACGCATAGTGTAAAGGTAAGACCCGCCGAACTTTCGAGTTGGGCTAAGGACCGTTCCAACAACGTAAATCCTTATACTTTCCGTGTCAGCAGACATGATGAAAAATCCTGACGGACGCGTTGGGTAAAATTCAAATCTATACTGCAGATCGACTCAGTAAGAGCTCCGCGGCCTAGTCGAATCTGACCAGTTTGTTCCAGATTCGAGTCCAGGTACTCGAGTTTGATTGAAAGCTAGTAAGGTTTTACCCGAATGAGTAGTTAACCAGTCCCGATCCGTCGAGTGTACTGGGCCTGCTAAGCTATTATCGCTTGATCATCATAAGCAAAAACCACAGTCGACGAGATACTCGACATAGCCAGCATGTGCTATTCATACAGGAATTCCAATTATAATACAAAGCGTATGACGTGCACTTACGAAAGAGTCCATGCCCGATTCTTCGAGTCAGACAAGTACTCGGGGGCTGCTGACATGGGTATACATCTTAGGTACCCTACCATGAGGGTACCTGGTGCACGTGACGACTAAGGCCCAATAGCGAAGAGCCTATTCGAAGCCCAAGACCAGAGGCCCAAGAAGATGGAGTACCCTCCAAGATTAGTCATAGGCATAGTCGGTTAGAACTTTCCTTATATGTAAATCAGGTCGGTTACGTACTCCCGAGACCCAGCCTATTTAAGGACTGGGAGGAGGGCCGATCTAGAAAAAAAGTCGTACTCAAACCACCAAATCTCTAGCGAGATCGACATCTCACCGGAGCCACCTTGTAACCGCATAATCTCACACGATCAATAACAGACAAGCAGGAAGTAGGGTCTTTACCTCCACCCGAGGGGCCTGAACCTGGGTAAATCTTTGCCTCTGCTTGTCAGCCGACGAAACTACCAGTACTACCACGTTCTCTCCCCATAATCTCAACCCTAGATCCTTAACCATGGGATTTGATGAGTGTACCCCTCGTCAGCCACCTTCGCAGCTACATGAAGAGCGTGTGGACCATGCGCGTCGCCTCGAGGCACGGCGCCATAGGCAATTTTGCCAGCAAAGTGAGGGCCACGCGCGGCGAGGTGTTTCGTCGCAAGATGCTTCGGGAGGCCTTCTCTCGCAGCCGTGGGCAACATGCAAGCTCCTCCCGCGCGCCACCACCTCTAGCTCCAGCTCTATCGTCCTACGCGCCTGACGGCTGTCGTTTGATGACGGTACAGGAGTTGCAACACCACTTGCGCCACAACATCCCGGTGCCAGCCAATCGGTGTCTACACGACGGGTGGGTGATCAACATCGTCAATATACCAGCCGCGCCGCCGCTCATTGGGTAGCCGCGTCTCGACTACATCAAGAATGTGTGAGGGGCCATGCCATGTGAGAATAGGCGCAACCCCACGTACGCCATGTCGTCTCCCTATTGGAACAACATGGTGGCGGCGAGTACGACGCGCGCCGCCACAACTACTTCCGCACCTCCGGCAGCTCACCTCCTATCGAATGATTCTCGTTGGGCCATGAGATGCAGATGGTGGATGTCTCTGACTCCCAAAGGACGACCTCGACCGCGAGCCGCCTGCGGAGAACTCCGACGTGCGGCAGCCGGGTGAAGTCGGCGGCCCGACACTGGTGGAGGAAGAAAATGAGGATTGGCAGGAGATGTAGTGGCACGACATGCAGGCGGATATCGAGGTTTCCTTCGCGACGCCATCCGTCGTCGGCCGACCGCTAGATCGTGGCGCCTATCGACTCTGACGGATCTACAGTCGTCGACATCACCACCGATAAAGGCGGCACCCATGAGCATCCAAGTTTCTCAAGGCCGAAACCGAATGCGCCGCTAAATTTAGGGTTTTGTTTGAATTTGGTTTAATTTTATTAAATTTGGTTTAAATTTTAGTGAAATCATCGGTTCATTTATATTCATGTTTCAAAATTATTTTGGAAAAACCTATTGGGGTGCCGTTGGAGGCAGGCGATCCCATAGGACAACAAAATGTGTCGACGCTGTCCGGCATTTTTACTTGACGCTCTGTTTTTTTTTTTTTGAGAATACTTGACGCTCTGTTGACAGCACTGGTGTAGATGGTCTTAGGGATTTTAAGCTCAGTGCGCGGGCGTGAGCAGATGCACCGGTGCGAGCGCGACGGTCGGGTACTCGGGTGAACAAAGGGTAAAGTTAACTGCCGATCCGACGCATGCGGGCCTTGAGTGCTGTGACGTCGTTCCGGGGCCACGTCAGGTGAGTGTGCGTTGGTGGCCCGGCCAGCCGGCCTGTGAGGTCCCGCGTGTTATCCTGAAACCTTGTCGATCGGTTTGGTGGCTGCTGTCGAACGCTGCGTAGACATGATGACGCCCGGAAATGGTTACTGCCTTTGCTAGAGAAGACGCTCGCGTGAGCCTGTAGCACTCACTCATTCACTCACTCACTAATCTGCACCCAGCACCCACCGACGAGAAAAGAAAAGTCAGTGCAGGTAGGTCGCTAGATCGATCTCGATGCAGTTATACTGCAAAAGACAGATATTGGACGTGGTCGGCGATGAGATCGACTCGCCATAAGATCAGAAATTCAGGATGTGCTGGAGTCTGGAGACACCGCGAGCGGCCGCCGGGGATTAGACGGCGACACGGTGCGCCTGCTCGAAGCGTGCCGCGCTGCGGTTGGCGCGTCGGCGGCGGACGGACACGGGAGCGAGATTACTCACGTCCAGATCGATCGTATTGTTATTTGACCGGCCGATGATCATCATATATTCGCTCCGTTTCAAATTAATTGACTTCTATTTGTCCACACATGGATTTATCTATACGCGTAACATGTCTAGATACATCCATGTGTGGGCCAATGGAAGTCAATTAATTTGGAACGGAGGGAGTACATGGGCACGTCGCGGCGGAGGGTGACACCGCCGGTATGGCTCGTTTTTATCTGGTTGTTGCGACATCCATCCATGGCGACGCGGGAGCTAATCGTTGGACCGGCACTGCAGCGGACGTGCGCACGTGGCTGTCACGGCGCGTTTGGTAGCCATTGCATTGCGCCCTGTGCGATTTGGCCGGTTAGAGGCAGGTCTGGAAAAACCGTCCTCTACATCATGTCATGTTGTGTACACCGTTTGTTAGCTCGCATGTCATATTTGTGCAGCAGCCAAATACATGGACTCGGCTGTTTGATTACATGTTTTGCATGTTCTAATGTGAGTATGCTTCTATTTGGTTAGCTACATAACGGCCGCTACGGTAACCTCTTCTCTCTTGAGGTGCGAACATAGTGCGAACATAGCTAGCCTCCGATCAAAGTATGCTTTACCACTGAGATCATTCAGGGTGATTGTCTAGACACAACAGGGTGATCTTCGGAGACTATGATTGTTTCACGCAGATCAAATCCTAGATCTGATGTCATGCCATGCTAAGCAGAGAAATAATCATGTATCTACAGATCTACGACGCTTACGAGGCATAAGAGGGCTAGAGATGATCTTACCGCAATTGACAAATCCCTCGAGGATGACGCGGTGCTCTTGACGTGCCGATGAAGCTCCTCCCTACGGAAGGATGGAGAGAGAAGAAGAGAAGAGCGAGTGTGGTGAGTGGAAATGAAGAGGGGGGAGTGAGCGGTGAGGGAAATAAACTTGCGCTCCACCAGACCTGACTCAAGAGAAACTGCCGATCTAAGCATGCCCGCTGGGTTTGGCCCGATGCTGCTTTGATGTGCGCGCTGACCTGACTTGAGAGTTCGCATAGACAACCAAACGTCACGCTTTTACAGTTAACGGGCCCTGTTTTAGACGCTAGCTACCAAACGCACCCCTAGTGTCGGTCACTTTGTCCAGCCGGTCGTCCCCATAAGTGAGGCCTCCCTGCTCCTTGCATTATGCCTCTTTTCGTGCCGACCTACCCACATAGGCTTGGATAAACGTTGCTAGGAACGATAGAGGACTAAGTTAGGGCTTTTGCGACGAGCCGGCGATGGCCGACGGGTCTAGCACGTCATGACTGGGCAGCCACGTGCGTGCTCCCGGCTAAGCTGTCGGCAGGATAGGGTAACGTGGTGGGCGCGGCACTGACCTGACCTACCGCCGTGTGTGTGGGACGTGGAGCCATTCCAACGCAGCATTACGTGGAGCCTCGTACCAGAAAGCGACGGCGCACGATCCTCTTGGCTGCATCGTATTGTAGGATCTTCCAGGCCCCGCGGAGGTCAATTTGGCCGTGTCCTCATATTCCACGGACGGCCGGTGGATCAACCACAGCGATCGAGATTGCAAATAATACGGCACTGGCCAACGTGCAGCCCGCTACTCCTAGTATATACTCCTATGTATTTTATGTCCAATCTTTTTCCATCGATTTGATAAATAAAGTATGAGTGTGAGTTATATATTATTGTACAAAATATATTACTCCATTCCGAATTGGTTGACGCAGATTTTTTTAGATACAGATACATATTAAAATACATTTAGATACATCCCTGGTTTGATAAATCCGCGTCAACTGATTCGGAACGGAGGGAGTACTTAATTCACGTTAGATTCAAAAAATGTTTTCAATTGTATGATATTTTAAAGCGTGAACTCCATCCATATTGTACATGACACACACCTATTACGAGGTTCAAATTTGACAAAGAAAAGGCTATGTGCTACTCGCTCCGTTCGGAAATAGATGTCTTAGCTATATCAAAATTTAGATATATGTACACACTAAAACATGTCTATATACATCCAAATTTTGAGATAGTTAAGACATCTATTTCCGAACGGAGGGAGTATAAAATTGTACGGTGTATTCAGTGGGGGAACTAGGACTTGAAGCCTGTGATGCCATTTCAAATATGTGATGCCCAATACATGTGTTTTACTGGTTTTTAAAAAAATCTTTATGATTTATGCTTATATATAAACGATTTGGCAAAAAAAATTGTGTAATCAATTGACCACACAGGTCTCAACGTGGCTCCGCCACTAGTACTCTCCGACAAAAAAACAAGGAGGCCACATAAATATGGCTGGAGTGAGGCACAAATATATTACTACCTCCGTATCAAAATATAAGATGTCTTAGTATTTTTCTCATATGAATGTACCTATATGTATATTAGTGTGTAGATTCACTCATTTATATCTGTATGTAGTCCTATATGAGATATCTAAAACATCTTACATTTTGGTACGGAGAGACTACTAGTCTAGTTGATATATAAAATAATATGTCTTTTAAACAATCAAGGAGGGATTCTTGTATCCACGAAGTAATACTACTTCGTTGGGGTTGCGTAAGTCCATACAGAGGATAGATTGTTGGCTTAGAGCATCTCCAAGAGCTTACCCATATTTGTTTCCAATACAAAATTGCCTTTTAGGATATCTGGAGCAAAAAATAGGCTCCAAGAGCTTACCCATCCGTGAGCCCATACCCAATTTTTTTGGGTAAGAACCCATATATGGTGATGAATTGGCATATATGGGTAAGGATGGGTAGATGACCCAAAACTGAAAAAAGGAGGCGGGAAGGGCCAACTGCCACGCGAGGAATTCACGCCCGCGCGGCCGACCCACCCATGCCGGCTCCCGGCGCGCCCACGCCGCCTCCGAGCTCCCGCCGCCCTTCGCGACCCCAGTCGGCCCCGCCACCTCGTTCCCGGTCGGCGCGCCCCTCGAATCGGTCAGAATCGATGGAATCGACCACCGCCGCTGCGTCTGAGTTATGTTGCCACGTCCGACACCGCTGCCGCGTCGGAGCTCCGAGGGCACCCGTCCGGTGCTGCATCGATTCGTTCTAGCCCCTGGTTGATTCCGACCATCGAAGCTGCCTCCTTGGCTAGGCGACAACCATGGTTGACGCTGGGCGGGACGGAGGTGCTGGTTGGGCGGCAATGGAGGCACACACATCGGCGGCGGTGCTGCTCGTGAGGAAGAAGAGAGAGGGAGGGAAAAAAGAAAAAGGCTTACCCACAAACATGTGGGACCTACGTACAAGATGCCAATTTGGGTATCCAAAAAAGCTGGAAAAGCAAAAAAAGAAGTATGCTTACCCATACACTCTCTCTTCTCTACCAAAACCATTTTGCCTACCCAAATTATGGCTAACCTCTTGGAGATGCTCTTACATATGCTCTATGATGAGTGTACATATCAGGAAGTGATCCTAGCTTATTTGGCTATAAGAGTGTTTTTTATGACCTAGCCAATCAGGTCACGGAAACGAATTTGCATCTTATTTTTTCAAAAACAATAGGTCTTTAGGGCCCTCCTCTATCGTATATCGTTTCAGAAAAAGGTGAGTGTACATATATTTTCGTGCTGAAATATAAGGGGCACACATCTTGACGATAATATCTTCACCTATACGTGAATTTAGAATACAAATTCTGCCGGTGAAATATCTTTGCAGCCGAATCTCGTGATAATCTTTTTGTATAACCTAATCAACATATGGTACATATTTTTTGGACAAAGGGAATATATTAACATCAAAGATATCCATTACAATCAGTCTCTGCGCCAATATAATGTTAAGAAGTAGTCAAGAAATTAAAGAATACACACAACCAAAAGGATAAGAAGAAGAAGAAGAAGAAGAAGAAGACCCCGCCATAGCGATTAACCACCTTGTAGCTGTTGGACCCAAACAAACACCAATTACATCACCTGGACTGTAAAAGAGTTTCTCCAAAAACGACGCATCGAGGAAGGCAGCAGTGCACAATCGTTGTCGTCGCCCTATCAATAGATATTAGATTTTCACCATGGAGGAAATTTGATCTCTCTAGACAATGTTTTCAACAAGAAAGCAATCGCCATTGCCAGGGTATAACCAGTGAAGGTCAGACCAGTGAAAATATATTTCCATGAAAGAAAATCTTGAAATATGCATGTTTTATGTATATGAATGAAAAATGATGATCATTCGGGGATGCCACCAGGAGAGCTCCTCTACGCTCGGCCGCCCCGCGAACTCCTTCCCACCCAGCTCCGGCGATGGTCCCGTCCATCCGCTGAATCTGACGCTAATGTGCACAGTGTGTTGGCCATATCCAAGTTGAGGTTCTTGTTCACGCAGAACTACTCCCACTTGAGTCGTTGCCGGTGCAGCTGGTACTCGTGACACTCGTACGCCACCTATTGTTCTTCTAGCTCCACCGCATGGCACCATATCCACTCCTGACCTGTTACGGGTCACCGTCCAGCCACCATCACCGTGGTCGGCTCGTTTCTACATCTATCGCACCTTAGACACCCCCTCATGCTCACCAACGTCCTCCTGCTTGGAGGTGGTGCAGAGGAGAGGATCCACACTCAGCTCGCCGGGAAGCACATCATGGGCACTGCTGATCTGGAGGGGTGCTCCACGAGGACGACCGATGGGGCGGGGTGCTGGATGGACGTCGTGCGACGCCGTTGTTGCTCTGTTTCATTTTGCTGTAATTTTTAGGATTTTTGTAAGAATAAAATGAGTAAATTAAATTGAAGTTTAGGGGTGGCGCACACCTCCTTCTTTCTTCGGACAAGTGTTCGGACACTCCTAAACTTACTATTTAGGGTCATCGGACTATATACCGGGAGCGCCATAGGAGATGCTCTTATTAGTACACTAAAATAATTCTTGATTTGTTCCACCACGGTTGGTCCCATCATCCCATCCGGTGCAACGCTAGCATATAATTAGCCAACCCCCAAACCTTTGTCCAATGGCCGGCTAAAACCTTTTCCAAGAATTCAGCTAACCTTTTTCCATCGTGATTTGGTCGACTAACTTCTTTCAGATGTGGCAGGCACTCTCCTAGCTACTAATCTCCCACTCAAACCTTATAGCTACTGCCACTCGGTTCATTGACTGACACTGTCATTGACTAAAATGGACGCTCCACGGAATAGAAATGACGCCAATGATCCGAATCTTGTAGAACTGACGGGCGAACGTCGTCTTGTACGTAAGCGACCAATGCGGCGCGGCGGGCGGCGGCCAGCGTACGTTCTAACGACGGCAAAGAACTCCATCGATCGTCGTGGCGACGACCAATCGTGCGGCCGCCGGCCGGCGCATACCAACAAGACCGGCCACCTTAATTTGGGCATACACTAGTACTACGATGATCGATCCCACTCAGCAAAGCACTTGGTCGCGCGTGTCTGAATATTCTGAAGGAGCTAGTAGCCTAGTACTAGCAATTGATCACAACCGATGAGCAGGAGACTCTTTTTTTTTTAGAAAAGGGGTGATCAAATTGATGCACACAGCCCTCCACAATTATTAAAATTCATATCAAAGTTTACAATTCATGGATCACTCAAAGTGCACACAAAGATCAGCCACTTTAAAAAAGAAGTACGAAACATCTATTCTTCTAGTATGTTGCCACCCAGCTCGGCAAAAGATAGCTCGTACGACCGTCATCATGTGGGTACATCATGTATCATAAGAGCACGCTGATCCACAGGAAGGAGGTAAGACCACAAACGGATCTAGTAGACCGCCATGTTGATAACCTGCAAGTAATGAGAAGATTTTTTGTTTGTTAAAGACAATATCATTATGGCAGTTCCAAATAGCCCAAAGTATGGCCGCAACACCAATTCTAATTCAAGATTTGGTACCCTTATCTATCCCATTCAACCAAGATCTGAACATATTTGATACACTAGTTGGAGGATAAACATTGAACGTAAAATGTACTAGCCTCCAAATATTCCTAGCAAACGTGCACGAAATAAATAGGTGCTCAACAGACTCATCTGAACCACAAAAAAAAAAAACACATTTCTTGCAGCCAGTCCAATGGCATTTAGCCAAGTTGTCCTTAGTCAATAACTCTTTTCTGTTTAGGAACCACAAAAGATTTTTATCTTCAAAGGAATTTTTAATTTCCACAAGTATTTTCGCAAGTATCTCGTGTGTCCATTAAGTAAGTCCAAATAATAGGATTTAACCGAAAACACCCCACTAGTTGTAAGACGCCATTTGAACCTATCTGGTTGATCTACATGATTGACTCACATTAGCCTTTCTACTAGATGTAACCACATAGTTCTATTGTTTCCAGTAAGAATTCTTCTAAAAAGTAGATGTATAGAGACCGAATCTAAAACATCAGCCACCGTAGCATCTCTATTTGAAGTTATAGCGTACAGATTAGGATATTCATTCGCTAATGAAGTATGTCCTAACCAACTATCTGCCCAAAAAAGAGTTTGCTCACCATTACCAAGAATGAATTCTCTGATAAAAACTCATTCTTTACCTTCATTAAACCTTTCCAAAAAGGTGAGTCAAAATGTTTTGATTGTACTTGTGATAACGTCTTACCACCTAAGTACTTATTAATTAAAAGCTCTTGCCATACACCTTCTTGATTTAAAAACTTATACAACCACTTACTTAAAAGACATTTGTTCTTAATTTCTAGAACCGCAATACCAATACCCCCTTGTTCCTTCGGTCTACAAACAATATTCCATTTTGTTAGTCTATATTTTCGCTTCAGTTGATCACTTTGCCAAAAAAATCTTGAACGGTAATAATCCAATCTTTTACGTACCCCTTTGGGTATTTCGAAGAAGGAGAATAGAAACATTGGTAAACTTGTCAAAACTGAATTTATTAGCACAAGACGATCTCCGTATGATAACATCTTGGCCACCCATGAAGCTAACTTTTTCTCAAACCTATCCTGCACAGTCTTCCATTTCTTGTTTAACAATTTTCTATAGTGTATTGGAATTCCCAAGTATCTAAAAGGCAGAGAACCGATCTCACACCCGAAAATGTGTCGATACTCTTCTTGACTTTCCTTAGCTTTTTCAAAACAATACAACTCACTTTTGTGAAAGTTAATTTTTAATCCCGATAACTGCTCAAAAAAGGCCAATATTAGTTTCATGTTCACGACTTTCACAATATCGTGTTCCATGAATAATATTGTATCATCCGCATATTGTAGGATTGAAACACCACCAGATGAGCAGGAGACTTGCAACGAACGTAAACGAATCTCGGTACGGCAAAAAGAATGGACAGCCATGTGTACGTTGGAGCTAGCTAGGTCTATCTAGGACCATGCACTAGCCCACCAGCTGACGCAATATGCCTATGCCACGACGAATTCAGCTAGACAGTGCGTCTTTTCTCCTAACAAGGACTATAAAGCATGGATCGATCAAATTAGTCCAGTGATATGTGCTGCCCATATGGGATAATTTGATACCCCATTGTTCATATATGGTTTTCTTGCATCATATCCAACCATCAGTGAGTGACCCATCCACTATACAGATTGGAGATAGACCGACTAGAAGATAGCTTCACTTTTTCTTTGGAATCCAAGACCAAAACTGTAAAACAGTTCACACCCATTTATGATGAGTCAGCGCTCTACAAACATTGGCCGATAAGATTATTAGGGCCTTATATATGTTTATTATCCACAATACTGAATAGTTTAGCCGGCAGCTAGCGCATCTTATCTCGTATCCTTTTCTTTCATTGGAAGAAAGAATCGTACGTACGTAGACTAGCTAGTAATATTCTTTGTTAATAAGAGAGAGTGATCAAACCCGCACTTTCCCCTGTCGATATATAATCGAATCTTTGAATTCAACACTGCGATTTCCGTTCGTCCATTCGTTCCTGCAAGTTAAGTCGTCGCAGACGTCACATAAAGAAGCTTCCGTATTATTAATGCCGCGACAAGTGATCATCAACTTAATACTCACGGTTGCAAGGAGTGCTAGTATATGTTAAGAGTTAATCAAGTACGGATAATTTGGTATAGTCCCTCCTTGCCCTTAACGGCTTAACCGCCTCACGGTTGCTAGATGTTTTAAGGAAACGCTACATGATTCAGAAAGTAGAGAAACAACCGGAGTAAGATTTTTAACTCCCGAGTTATAGTGCTCTCTTTATTTAAGAAAAAGTAGAAATTATATTTACAAGATTCAAAAAATATGGAATTTTTTCTTGATGAACCCAATGATGTATCCTACTAACTTGCTAAATCTTATTTTGAAATACGTTTAATATTTTTCATTATCCCTAAAACATGTAAATATGATTTTTTTTTAAAAAATAAAGCAATCACTGGAGCTCGGGAGCAAAAAAAGAAAGTGGTTTCAGAAACAACCTAGCTATCTTAGGCGCCGCAACATTGGCTTTTCTCGGAGAATACACCAGACTCATCAACCCACTTGCTCGGTCGCACAATCATGGTAAACTATAATACTCCTTGTAACCTAAAATCCTTCTTTAAAATCGTTTGATCCCTAATTTAGAGTGGGAATGAAGAATAACTCAGTGTCTCTGTCTTCCGCAAACCAGAGATCATCCCTAGCATCATATACTTCAGCAATCAAAGCGTCAACGACATTCTTAATTGTATAGGTTCCCGCTACTACAAACCCCTCTCTACTGTCAATAATAATGTTAGAAATATGTCCAAGATGTAATAATAAATATTACTATTTATTTCCATGTTCATAGTTAATGTTTATATTTGTGTGCTACAATTGAGATGGTTCTTAAATGTGATATTGAGAGGAAAACTCATTAGCACGTGTGGAAACATAAACACAAAAAAGTCCCGAGTCTTGCCTCTAAGACTAGCTAATGTGTTGCATGATGGCTATGTTTTCATGGCCATGAATATTTTTAAAGTAATAAGGATGCCACCAACAATCAGATCACGTTGTTGGCGGAAAAGTGGTCTTGGATAGACCCAACTTATGATATACTACGGGATCACATCATCACAATGTTGTCAGTGTTCGTATACTCACATCTTAGACCATAGAAATATCGAGTACCTTCGTAATGGACGTTTTACTTTGGGGTTGTCAAAAGTTACTAGTAAAAAGTAGTTCATAACGACCACCTTTAGATACTTCGGAAACGTATGTCTAGGGAATCCATGGTTCAAAATTGGGATTTACTCTTCCGACGATGAAGAGATACTCTCAGACCCTCTCGGTATTACAATTTCGTCCATCATCGTCTCGCAAGACACAGTGATCTCAATTACGGGGATAGCGGAATACAGAAACGAGAAAATAGAAAAAAAACGGCAACAAGGATAACCTTGTATTGTGATCAAGTTGTGGTTTCGCGTCGGGTTTTGTTATGTATCGCGAAGCAAAGAGAATCACGTACAGACAACAAATGTTCACTCGATATATTCGTGTAAGTATAGGAATCAATAAGGGGTCCAGATCTGAAAAGTCCATGTATAGCCTGGCTACATATAGCCTCTTATTTGAAAGAAGAAAAAAACACCATTTTAAAGTTTCAACTAATTCTGAAAAAAATCTAGACAATGATAATGATGTATTGTTCCAAAGTGCAAAATTTCATTTCGAAACACTTTGTATTTTGAGCCACACAAAAAAGACAAATCAGCCAAATTTTGGAGATTCAGATTTGTGTACTGTTCACTACTTAAAATCTCCACTTTTATCATTTTTACGCAGGATATAATACAACGTATTTTGAGTTAAAATTTTGCACATTGATAGAATACATCACTTTCTTGTTTTCAGAATTTTTTGAGACTTTAAAATATTGATTTCAATTTTTTTTCAAAAAAAGGGCTACATCTAGCCCAGGCTACAAAACACCACACTCGGTCCAGATCCCGCTATGTTGTGTTTGTTCATGGTCAAAGAAACAAGATCAAGTTCCATCGTGCCCATCTTGAGTTGCCTTTGTCCCCCGTCAAAGAAACAAGATCACGTTCAAGACTTAGATTTAGGATTTCTTTATTATTCTTTATAATGTAATCTTTTTTCATTTCTTTTGTACAAAACAATTGTAAAAAAGTATTGTAAAAATGATTACGAGATCAGTGAAATATACTTATATTTAATTCAGTTTTATTTATTTATACTTCACACATTTCTCATAATTTTGTATTATTGGATATTATGGACATGAAATAATGAATAATTACTCTTTTTAGAATGAAATTCCAAAACGTATTTGAATTTAATTGTATGTGATTTTCATGATGATCCATGTATCATATTTTCAAATTGTGCCAAAATATGATGTTTCGGAAAGGTGATTTTGAAGTTTGCCAGACCCTCCTCGATGATCTAACCCTAATTCATTAATTAGAGGAAAACCTCAATCACTTTGCCCTTCTAAGTGAAAAGTTTAAATTTACTCATATTTCACATGCATGAATGCAATATGCACAAATTCAAAGTTTACCACACGAGACCTAGAACTACGAGATTCGACTGTACTACTCCATATTCATCACAGAGACATTAGAGGAGTTAATGAAGGTGGCGGAGATGCCACCGAGAGTGATTCAGGCGGTGTCCCTCCTCTCCATCTTGCTCTGCGGGGAAGGGGGTCTTCTTATTCTTTGTTTTGTATTCTGTCTTCTATCGCAACTCCTCCCCCACACAAAATATGAAGGGGTACATATAGGGTATTTAGGTTAAGACAAAGTGAAAGGATCGGTATGGCCACCTAGAGGGGAGGGGGGGGGGGGGGGTGAATAGGTGCTACTCAATTTTTAGCTCTTTTTCGAGTTTAGGCTTGACACAAAGGTAAATTCTCTAGATGTCGCAACAGTGGAACATGGGGTTCCCCTAGTACTGCCAAAGTGGGTCCACCCCATGTGGGCCCAAGATGAAGATGGACAAGACCAAGACTCAAGTCAAGCTGGCGGGTTCACCGTCAAGACGCACATGGCCTACGATCGACTAAGGGCTCCGGTCCTGGGGACCTTCCGGGTCCCCGAATCAAGCAAGAAGGCCAGGAAGGACCCGAGAGCCCGAGTTCCCGGCAGGAGGCCAGGCTCCCTCCGGGTACTTCCTACGTTCCTGTGGATAAGCACTCCACCTCACCACGGAAGACTTGGGAAGCAAGGCGAAGGCAGCGCGGGCGGGAAGCACGTCCCGTGGTGGTGTCAGCTCCTGTCCACCCCAAGGCGGACGCTCCCACCTAACCCAAGGAGACGCTAGGCTGAGGAGAGGCCACGTCTCCCCCTAAACTAGATGAGGAGGGTCCTTCACCCCGAAGGTCCCTCATGCCCCTCACGTGACCCTGTGGCAACCCCTTAGCCTATAAAAGGAGGACCAAGGCACGGAGGAGGGGAGAGGAGAACAAGACGAAGACAAGGACAAGCTAGAACCAGAGCAAGACTAGACTAGGGCTGCGAGGTAGAGAGGAAGGTGATCTCCTCCGGGTCAGGATCTGTCCTTCTTCTACCTCGGGCCAAAACCCTTCCGGGTACCCTGCCGGGAGGTTCCATTGTAAGCCACACTATGAAGAACTCATCAATCCAGACATGCAGGAGTAGGGCTTTTAGCCTCCGGGCGGCCTGAACCTGGGTAGCTCCTTGTGTCCCTTTGGTTGCATGCTTTGATCGTGGAGAGGAGAGCTTGATCTAGACTCCGCCCAAGAAGACGATTCTCAGCCTCCTTCGCGCCCCGTGCCGAACCTAAAAGGGGGTATCCTATACTCCCGGTGTCCGTGCAACGAGACACGACATCTGGCGCGCCAGGTAGGGGGCGCAAGTGCTGGATTCATCTTCATCAAGTTCATCGGCAAGTTCTTCGTCAAGCATGCCTCCAAGGAAGAAGGGAGATCCTGCGGCGTCCAAGCCGGTCTCTCCCTCACGCACCAAGCTTCAGCTGAACGTCGTGCTGCTGGCGCACGGCGGAGCGCCTCTCCGTCCCCGCCTCCCATGGAGAGGGTGGCGCCGGACGAAGTGGACGGTCGCGACAAGGACAACGGCCCTGGCGGAGCGGCGGCTCCAAAGGGCGCCACCATGCCTCCTCCTCGCTCAGGGGAGAAGAGCGTCTGCAACGGCACCGGCAAGGAGCCCACCGCTGGAGGAGGGAACCACGGCGTTCGCCCCAGCGGGGATCCACGAGCATCCAAGAGCAAGACCTCCGCGCACTCGCCTTCGGACGTGCAAGCTCGCCATGATGCTCTAGTCGCTGCCAAGGCACTGATGCAGTTCCCTCCAAGCAGCGGCGACCCCAAGGTCTACCAAGAATGGAGGACTCGCGTCGAGAGGCTCCTCGACTTCGCCGATGGTGGTCCGTGGGTCGAACCCACTCAAGCTCCCACCGTCGACAACCCCGGAGCAGCACAAGACAAAACACGTGATCCGCGAGGCCAGCCTCGTGGTGAACGTCAAGCCAAGACGGCGCCTCCTCGCACCGCGCCACCGATGGCTGATCGGCTAAACCGCGATCACGGCGAGGCCATCTCCATCGGGTCGTCTACCTCGCGCAACCCAGATCTTCGTGACGAGCTCAACAGCCGTCAGAACGAGGATATGCGCACCCGCATCGAGCGTCGCCGAGAACGTCACCGCCGGGAAGATCGGGGCATCGACCTCGCCGAAGGCTGCCTCGCCCTCGCTCCCGAGTTCCGCCACTTCAACTGGCCCAAGAAATTCAAGATCGACGTTCTCCGCTACGACGGCACCACGAACCCCCGGGACTTTCTGCAGATCTACTCTCTGCTGCGATGGTTGCCGGGGCCGACGAGGTCATGATGGCCAACTGGTTCCCGTTGGCCCTGAAGGGAGATGCCCAGACTTGGCTTCTCAACCTTCCCAAGTGCTCCATCCGTTCCTGGCGGGCACTGAAGGAGCAGTTTCTGGGGGCTTTCCAAGGCGGGTACGAGCGCCCGGGGGCTCCCAGTGATCTCCACGACTTCAAGCAGTTGCCGGGTGAAACTCTCCGCAAGTTCATCCAGCGCTTCACCCAGAAGATGAACACCATCCCGTGCATCAAGGAGGAGTTGGTGATCCAGTCCTTCCACGCCAACGTCCGCAACCCCAAGATGCGCGAGAAGCTGAGCATCCATCGCGTCGAGTCTGCTCGTAAGCTCTGGGAGCTTGCAGACCGGTGCGCTCGAGCTGAAGAAGGAGCCAAGTTCCCCGGGGAGGATGAACCCGAGGACAAGGCCGCTCCAGCTAAGAACAAGAAGCGGGACCCTGGACCCGACAAGCGGATCTTCGTCACCGAGCCTCTTCCGAAGAAGACCAAGCCCGCGCCGACTTCCGAGGAAGAAGGTGAAGGTGATCCCTGGTGCCACATCCATCCAGAAGGCAACCACTTGCTCAAGGACTGCCGCATGCTCAAGAACCTCGCCGTCCGGAGCAACGCCGAGCTGATGGGGTCAGTCAAGACGGTTGCTACAACTGCGGCACTGCCGGGCACATCGCTCGTGACTGTCCCACGGGTCGCCAAGGCGGAGGCGGCCGTGGATGGTACCGAGGTGGTGGCCGCGGAGGAGGACGCGGCGGTCAAGGTGGTCGCGGGTACAACACTCCGGAGGCCGCCCACGTCGGCAACGGGGAAGCTCCGGCTCCCCAAGGAGGCAACGGCGGCAAGTATCAAGAAGTCACGGGAGTTGTCGGGTGCATCCACGGAGGGTCTTCTCTGCCTCCCTCCAACGGCGCCTGCAAGAGACTTGTCCGGGAGCTGAACGCGGTTGCTTCTGCTCCGTCCAAGCCCCTGGACTGGTCTAGCCAAGTCATCACCTTCGACCCAGAAGACCACCCTGCAAACACTGCCGGGACCCTGCCGCTGATCGTGTCGCCCGTCATCCACAACTACAAGGTCACCAAGATGCTGGTCGACGGAGGCTCCAGCCTCAACTGCTGACGGCGAAGGTCCTGGCTGTCCTTCAAATCCCCCTGTCTCGCCTACAAGACACTGGGGTGTTCCAAGGCGTGAACGGAAGTGTTACTCGACCCCTCGGGAAGATCACCCTTCCGGTCACCTTCGGCGACTCCAAGAACTTCCGCACCGAGGAAATCGTCTTCGACATCGCCGACACTCCGCTACCGTACAACGGCATACTTGGCAGACCTGCTCTGGCCAAGTTCATGGCCGTCTCCCACTTCGCCTACAACATGCTGAAGATTCCGGCGCCGTGGGGCGTGATCAAGGTCAGGCCGACATCGACGATGCTATCTACTGCGTTCACCAGCTGAACCAGACGGTGGCAACCACGGCGGACATCCCTCAAGGTGTACAGGAGGATGATGATGGGGCTCTCCCCGGGGGCGAAGGGCACCCCGGGGGCTCCACATCTACTCCACCCAAGAAGGCGCCATTCCATGGCGATCCGCAGCTGACCAAGAAGGTGGCGCTAACCAGTGACGGAGTTCGCTCCATCACCATCGGCGCCCGCCTCACCGACAAATAGGAAAGCGCGCTCGTCGCCTTCCTTCGGGAAAACTCTGACGTCTTCGCGTGGGAGGCATCAGGTTTACCCGGCGTACCAAGGGAGGTGATCGAGCACAAATTGGCGGTCAATCCGGGGGCTCGCCCCGTGAAGCAGGTTCTCCGGAACCAAAGCAAGGAAAAGCTGGAATTCATCATCGCCGAGGTGGACAAGTTGATAGAAGCTGGTGTCATCCGGTCGGTTCCCCACCCAAGCTGGGTGGCCAACCCCGTGGTGGTACCGAAACCCATGACCTTCAAGTGGAGACTCTGCATCGACTTCACAGACCTGAATAAGGCCTGTCCCAAGGACCCTTTCCCCCTGCCGCGGATCGACATGATCGTGGATTCCACGGCCGGGTGCGAGCTGCTGTGTTTCTGGATGCCTTTTCCGGGTACCACCAGATCATGATGTCACTCGAGGACCAAGAGAAGACGGCCTTCATCACTCCCAAGGGCTGCTACTGCTACACCCGGATGCCTTTTGGCCTCCGAAAGCCGGCGCTACCTTCCAGCGCGCAATGCAAGCATGCCTTGGGTCGCAGCTGGGCCGCAACGTCGAAGCGTACATCGACGACATCGTGGTCAAGACCCGGTACAAGGACTCCCTCATCCAAGACCTGCACGAGACCTTCGAGAACCTCCGCCGGGTCAACTTCAAGCTCAACCCCGACAAGTGCGTGTTCGGGGTCCCCTCCGGCAAGCTGCTGGGTTTCCTGGTCTCTCACCGAGGGATCGAGGCGAATCCGGACAAAATCAAGGCAATCGAGCGCATGGAGGCGCCCCGGCGGGTCAAGGACGTACAGCGCCTCAACGGGTGCATCACTGCACTCGGGCGCTTCATCTCAAGGCTTGGGGAGCGGGCCTTACCGTTCTTCAGGCTGCTCAAAATCAGGCCCCGTGGAGTGGACCTCCGAGGCCGAGGAAGCCCTGCAGTCCCAAGCGCTACCTCGCCTCGCCACCAATCCTCGTGGCACCAGAAGAGAAGGAGCCCCTACTACTGTACATTGCTGCCACCAACCAGGTGATCAGCGCTGTGCTCGTGGTAGAGCGTGACGCTCCTCCGAAGAAGTCAAGCAAGATCAAGGGCAAGCGACCCGGGAACTCTCTTCCGGGGCAACCGTGCAAGAAAAGGCTGCCGGGTGACCAGGGGTCTCATGATCCTGGCGTCACTGCAACTTCACCAAGCGACGCGGATCCCGTCGGGAATGGAGAATCTCCCTCCGACGAGACTTCGCCGGGGGCTACATCGTCCCCACCCCAAGACGACGAGGGGAAGCCGAGCCCTCTCAGGACTCGGCGACCCGCAAGGTGCAGCACCCGGTCTACTTCGTCAGCGCAGTGCTGCGCGACGCCCGGGAGCGGTACCCCATGATGCAGAAGCTGCTGCTGGCAATCCTCATTGCCTCCCGCAAGATGAGGCCGTACTTCCAAAGCCATCCCATCACGGTGGTGTCCAAGTACAACCTAAGAAGCCCCCTGGAGAACCCACTTGCCACTGGTCGCATATCATGGTGGGCCATGGAGCTTCAAGGTTTCGGTCTCAAGTTCGAGCACACGGACAACATCAAGAGTCAGGCGCTGGCGGATTTCACGGCCGAGTGGACCGAGACGGCGTTCGACGACCCGGAAGAGGAAACCTGCCTCCCCGGGAAGGAAGATCCTAGCGCCTGGATCATGCACTTCGACGGCTCCTACACCAAGGGGAAAGGAGGTGCTGGGGTTGTCCTAACCTCACCAACCGGGGACCGGCTGAAGTACGTCGTCCAGATGCACTACCAAGGGAACATCTCCAACAACACGGCGGAGTACGAGGGCCTGCTCGCAGGACTTCGTGCTGCCATCGGCCTCGGCATCAACAAGATCGTCGTCAAGGGTGACTCTCAGCTAGTCATCAAACAAGTGAACAAGGAGTACGCGTGCCCTCAGATGGCACCATACGTTGAAGAGGTCTGGAAGCTGCAGCGGCGCTTCGACAACTTCCGGGCTGTGTACGTCCCACGGGGAGAAAACACGGCCGCGGATGAGCTATCGCAGGTGGCGTCCAAGCAAGAACCAGTGCCTCCCGGGATCTACATCGAGGTCCTCAGGCGACCTTCGATCCCGCCCGAGAGGCTCGCGACAAGATCTGCGCCGGGGGCTGGCGACCCTTCTACCTCGACAACACGGGTAGCCAGCCCAGAAGCTCAAGACCCGGCAGCCCCTCCAGCGGAGGAAGCTATGCTTTCTTTCCGTCGGATGGTGCTACCGGTGGAAGGAGCCCACCCACCCTGGGCCCGGGACATCGTCAAGTACATCATGGAGCACGCCCTCCCGGAGGACGATCACGACGCCGAGCGGGTGGCTCGTCAAGCCAAGCTCTACGTCATGATCGACGGCGAGCTCTACCGGCGACGGGACAACGGAGTCAAGCTCCGCTGCATCCCTCAAGAACAAGGCCAAGTACTGCTACGGGACATCCACGAAGGCACATGTTCAAGTCATGTGGCATCAAGATCACTGGCGGGTAAAGTTTTCGTCACGGGTTCTACTGGCCAACAGTCCTCAGTGATGCGGAGCAGCTAGTCAAGACCTGTGAAGCCTGCCAATACTATGCGAAGAACATACATCAGCCGGCGCAAGCTCTGCAGCCAATTCCAATCTCCTGGCCGTTCGCGGTCTGGGGGCTGGACATCGTGGGAAAGATACCGAAGTCTGTCGGGGGCCATGAATACCTTTTCGTGGCCATCGACAAGTTCACAAAGTGGGTGGAAGTGATGCCAGTACCAAGACAGACAGCTCAAGCAGCCATCAAGTTCATTGAAGGGATCGTGTACCGCTTCGGAGTACCCAACAGAATCATACGGACAATGGCTCTCAGTTCACAAGCCGATCCTTCCTCAACTTCTGTGAAGAGCTGGGAATCAAGGTGTGTTTGCCTCGGTGTCCTACCCAAGGTGCAATGGGCAAGTGGAGCGAGCCAATGCGGAGGTCCTAAAGGGTTTGAAGACCAAGCCTTTGACAAGTTAGAAGACAAGGGCAAGAACTGGATTGAGCATCTACCAAGTGTCTTGTGGTCCCTCAGAACCACACCAAGCAGAGCCACTCAAGAAACACCATTCTTCCTTGTCTATGGAGCAGAAGCCGTCTTGCCAACAGAGCTCAGGCATGGATCCCCCCGGGTACTTGCCTATGATGAAGACGCACAAGCTGAGAGGAGGATTGATGACATCAACTTCCTGGAAGAGGTGCGGTGCCGAGCTTCCTTACGATCTGCTCGATACCAGCAAGGGCTCCGCCGCTATCATGATCGCCATATCCGTTCACGGGTACTGGAACCCGGAGACCTGGTTCTCCGCAAGAAGCAGAAGCTTGATAACATGAACAAGCTGTCCTCCAAGTGGGAAGGACCTTATCGGGTGACGCATACCCTGAGACCCGGAGCTGTTTATCTGGAGGACGAGAAAGGCAGGCCGGAGGGCAACGCCTGGAACATCGAGAATCTCCGGAAATTCTACCCCTGAATACGAACATGAATCGCAGATAGTTCGAGTCAACTAAGCACGCCCAAGGGGCTAGTGTTCTGTATAAGGGTGTAAGAATCGTCGCCAAGGAATAAAAGATAAGTTTTTCAATTCCGTGAGCCTCTCTTGTTGTCGTGAAGTGTGTTATCCGTAACAACCCCCAAGCAGGGGGCTGACATGGTGCCGGTGGCTGACAGGTCGAGCGCGAGCAGCCTATCAGTAGGCGCTGCCACCTGATCGTGCCGTACTGCCGCGGTAAGAAGTGGAACGGGCAGTGCTGTGTTTTAAAGAACCTAAACACAGAAATGCACATTCAACTTTGCTTGCGGGTTGCTCCGGATGAAACACTTTCACGACATGTAAGGGAGGGTCCATTCTTTTCCTACTGAAAGTGTGTTGTGTGTAGCGCCTCTCCCGGGACAGGAATGGATGCTGAAGAGCGGCTCAGGAGCTGGATACCCGGGAAGGACAGAGTAGATCAAGGACACGGCAAAAACCAGCTAAGTCTTTGCATGTGCATCTGGCATTCTAGGCATAATATCTCGCTCGGAGTCAATATACCACCAACCTGCGCATGCTTGACAGTTGATGAGAACCTTTGCGGGGGTAATGCGTCCTCCCCGGCGAACGGTCAGATTTCCCTTCTGGCCTAGTACCCGTGGCTGTGGAGTGGACTCCCGGAAGGCATAGTGCTCTTAGGGGTGCTGCTACTGGTGCGGGCGGTCAGAGCACTTGTCACCTAAGAGATCTCCTCAGAAAACTTGACGGCGCGTTAGTGCAAAGGAGGTTTGGGAAATGACCCCGGGAGTTGAGCCCTAGGATTGCATTCATCTGAACTTACATTCTGAGTTTACAATTCTGGATTACATTCAGTCGAAGCTTTTCCTGGATACATATCTAGCCTATGCTACTAAGGCCAGCTCAGGGCTCCTGGCTGTGCAGCTCTGTCTTTCTGTTTTATTGCCTGCCGGGTGCACTCTTCTCTCCCGGGGACGCCTGGGTGAAAAGATGACACGCGTGCAGAATCTTGTCAGGCGCGTCGAAGAGCTCGACCACCTTCTGCCGACCAGGGCGCTCCAGGGCCAAAGAGACGGAAGATTCCGTCCGCCAGTTCGCCTACGGACTGACTCTCGGCCTGCAAAAATCCAGATCAAGATCAAGGCCACCAAGAAGAAAGGCGGAATCATGGAGAAGAGCAAGCAGTGAACCTGCTCAATGGCCTCGAGTTCAGCCACAACCAAGGACAGCTCCGGAATACCGGCAGTCCTTTCCTTCAGGATGGACCACAGGTGCGTCCTCCTTACTGCCCTAATCCTTGCCTCTTCTTGGCAACAGGACCAGAGACGGCCGCCAGGCGAGCAACATTCTGGCAGCAGAAGGACGGGACGCAACCTCGCCGTCAGTGGCTCGGGCTCCAGCTTCGCTGGGTGCCTCCGCCGCTCCTCGAAAGACGGACTCCGCCGTCGACACATCGGACAAGGCCCTCTCTGCTTCGCCGGACATTGTTCTGCGGGACGAGGGGAGGCAAAGGAAGAAGAGGAGCGGAGCAAGGCGAGAAGATGTGGCGAAGGGGTGGAGTCTGGATGGTCTTTTATAGGCCTCCCTGCTCCACCTACCCCTTGACGCTACGGCTGCTGCAGTAATGGGAGCGCGTTTTGCAAAAAACTCGTTCTCATTCACACGGACGCGACACGAAGACAAGGAGGAAAACAAGATCTTCTTCATTTACAAGGACTACAAGGGGACGATCTTTTTTACAACAAAAAGGTTGGCTCCCGCCGAACAAGGAGCACCGCCGTACAATGGAAGACGCTACTTCCAGAAATACGACGTCAAGGCCGCCAAGGAGGAGGTCAACGAGATCTCCATGGCGCCCGTCCGAAGCTCCTCGCCTTCAGGAAGACGAGCTCCCCTCGACCTTGATGTCAGATGAGTTTTCCTCATCTTCATCCTCGTCGTAGGAGCTCGAGCTGCCGCTGCTGCTCTCCATGCAGCACTCCACGCGTCCGCCATCGACACCGAAGATCTTCACGGAGAGCGTAGCATCTCCGTCGTACCGGAACACCAAGCACTGCCCCCTGGACAGGCGGCGGGCACGGGAGAACGACTTCCACCCCGGACCCAGAAGCAGGGCGCCGTCAGTGGTGCGCTCCGCCATGGCCCAGGAGGGGCCATTGGGGCAGCCTTCCACCTGCAGCCAGAAGCCGGAGGGTCCGATGTCCTCCGTCGCCATCGCGAAGGAATCCGGCAAGAGAAGCCGGCTGCGAGGCCTGCGGTTCAGATCCACGGCGAACTCGAATGGCGCGAAGCTGGTATGAACCATGCTCCTAGGAAGAGGGGCAGCGGTGCCGCGGCCGCCGCGACCGCGAATCCCACGACCTCGCGGAACAGCTCGACCACGAGTGGAGGGGCCACTCTCCGCAGCAGCTGAAGAAGTACGAGGGCGTCCAACTCCTCTCTTCGCTCTCGCCATTGGCGCTGGCAGCTTGTGGGGAGGCCTGGAGTTGGACCAAGGAAGAAGATGACCGAAAAGGCTAGGGGTGCGCCTCGCTTTTATAGCCGCGGCAGTGCCTCTGCCACGCGTCTCCTCGGTTCTTCCGTTAGTGGGAATCGAGGGGGCCCTCGCAGTTATTCCCCCGAGCGGAGTAACTCCAAGACCTTCAAGACCATCAGTGAAGCGAAGCTGAGAAGACCAGGTACCCGGGACCCACTTTGACCTATCTTTAGGCCATGGCCCCGGCAGCTGGAGTAAGAGCCACCGGGACCATGCCCGGGGGCTACTGTCGCAACAGTGGAACATGGGGTTCCCCTAGTACTGCCAAAGTGGGTCCACCCCATGTGGGCCCAAGATGAAGATGGACAAGACCAAGACTCAAGTCAAGCTGGCGGGTTCACCGTCAAGACGCACATGGCCACGACGACTAAGGGCTCCGGTCCTGGGGACCTTCCGGGTCCCCGAATCAAGCGAGAAGGCCAGGAAGGACCCGAGAGCCCGAGTTCCCGGCAGGAGGCCAGGCTCCCTCCCGGGTACTTCCTACGTTCCTGTGGATAAGCACTCCACCTCACCACGGAAGACTTGGGAAGCAAGGCGAAGGCAGCGCGGGCGGGAAGCACGTCCCGTGGTGGTGTCAGCTCCTGTCCACCCCAAGGCGGACGCTCCCACCTAACCCAGAGGAGACGCTAGGCTGAGGAGAGGCCACGTCTCCCCCTAAACTAGATGAGGAGGGTCCTTCACCCCGAAGGACCCTCATGCCCCTCACGTGACCCTGTGGCAACCCCTTAGCCTATAAAAGGAGGACCAAGGCACGGAGGAGGGGAGAAAAAGAAGGAACAAGCACAAGATAGAGCAAGGACGAAGCTAGAACCAGAGCAAGACTAGACTAGGGCTACGGAGGTAGAGAGGAAGGTGATCTCCTCCGGGTCAGGATCTGTCCTTCTTCTACCTCGGGCCAAAACCCTTCCGGGTACCCTGCCCGGGAGGTTCCATTGTACACCATACTATGAAGAACTCATCAATCCAGACATGCAGGAGTAGGGCTTTTAGCCTCCGGGCGGCCTGAACCTGGGTAGCTCCTTGTGTCCCTTTGGTTGCATGCTTTGATCGTGGAGAGGAGAGCTTGATCTAGACTCCGCCCAAGAAGACGATTCTCAGCCTCCTTCGCGCCCCGTGCCGAACCTAAAATGGGGTATCCTATACTCCCGGTGTCCGTGCAACGAGACACGACACTAGATATGCAACTACGGTGAATTTACCTATATGACAAGTTAATACTAGACTAGGCACGATACAAGTAAGAGCTAGCGAGTAAGAAGTAACCGAACGGGAAGCACGCGGAGACAAGGATGTATTCCCGAGTTCCTCCTTTTTAGGGGAGTATGTCTCGTTGGAGGGGTGTGAGTTTCAAACTCAAATGCCACAAATTGCCTCACCCTATTCTCCGATGAACCTTGCCCAAAAGCTCGGTTCACCTTCCACTATCGGAATCCTTCAAGGCGGAATCCGGAGCCCTTACAACAAACTTGAGGCTCAACCCACAAAAGGATTTGGGGGCTCCAAGCACCACAACACCTGCTACACAAAAGTAACAAGCAAGTAAGTACAACAAGATGCCTAGGTTTTCCTAGTGGAAACCCTAGGCTCGATTCCCTCAAGTGAATGAGGGGGAAATGAAGAACGCTTTGGTGAAGTAGTAGATCCGGGCCTTCTCCTTCAATCCTTCAAAGATCAACGAGTTTGGGTGGAAGGATTGGGAGATCTAGAGATTCTTGAGCTTGCAATAATGGAGGACTTCAATTCTGGATGAGCTCAGTGGCTGGAGGTAGGAGGAGGGGTATTTATACCCCTCCTCGAATTCTGGCCGTTGGAAAGTCTGGGAACCGGATAATCCGATTCAAGATGGAACCGGATAATCCGACCAACCTGAAAGGATCGGTATGGCCACCTAGAGGGGGGGGGGGTGAATAGGTGCTACTCAATTTTTAGCTCTTTTTTGAGTTTAGGCTTGACATAAAGGTAAATTCTCTAGATATGCAACTACGGTGAATTTACCTATATGACAAGTTAATACTAGACTAGGCACGATACAAGTAAGAGCTAGCGAGTAAGGAGTAACCAAACGGGAAGCACGCGGAGACAAGGATGTATTCCCGAGTTCCTCCTTTTTAGGGGAGTATGTCTCGTTGGAGGGGTGTGAGTTTAAAACTCAAACGCCACAAATGGCCTCACCCTATTCTCCGATGAACCTTGCCCAAAAGCTCGGTTCACCTTCCACTATCGGAATCCTTCAAGGCGGAATCCGAGCCCTTACAACAAACTTGAGGCTCAACCCACAAAAGGATTGGGGGCTCCCAAGCACCACAACACCTGCTACACAAAAGTAACAAGCAAGTAAGTACAACAAGATGCCTAGGTTTTCCTAGTGGAAACCCTAGGCTCAAATCCCTCAAGTGAATGAGGGGGAAATGAAGAACGCTTTGGTGAAGTAGTAGATCCGGGCCTTCTCCTTCAATCCTCCAAAGATCAATGAGTTTGGGTGGAGGGATTGGGAGATCTAGTGATTCTTGAGCTTGCAATAATGGTGGACTTCAATTCTGGACGAGCTACTTGGCTAGAGGTAGGTGGAGGGGTATTCATATCCCTCCCAGAAAATTAGCCGTTGCAGTCCACTTAGACCGGAGTTTTAGGTCGAGGAGGGCCGAAGATTCTGGCCTGGGCGGAGACTCCGAACCCCCGGAGGGCGGAAACTCCGGGGTAACTCCGGACCAACTCCGGCCCCAATGCAGAGAGTGCCGTCGCTTCGCTCGTTTCGCAGCAAATCCTGATGGGCCGGAAACTCCGGCCCCTGAGCACCCCTCAGGCCGGAAACTCCGGCTACTCCGGCCTGGGCAGACAAACTGCAAACTCCCTTTCTCTTCGACAATTTTTTCGATGCAAAGTGTAATTATTTCTTTTCATTCCCGCACCACTTAACATTATATTAAATAATTCCTAGTGTTGTTGCCTAACACACAAAACATGGGGACATAAAATATGTCCTTTCAATCTCCCCCTTTTTGGTGTTAGATGACAAGACTAGGATTTGCAACAAAGCATAAACAATAATATCGACATGTTCCATGAAAGATTAGAGAAACTCCCCCTACATGTGTGCATGTAAGAAATTTGCATTGGAATACAAATGCTCAACATGTAGAAGAGAGGTAACTCACAAGTAATAATTGGAACAAGATAAATTTGCAACAAAATGAGACATATCATGAGAGAGGGTTGAGATGAAAAGGAACCATACCTTGTATATAATAATATGACATAGAGACCTATGCACAATAATAGACCATAATACAATATCATCTCAACCATAGGAATTATGAAATCCACATAGTCTCATACCACAAATAGTACCACAAATAGGAACATAGTCTCACACAATAAAACCAAAGCAAATAGGTTCAACTACATAAGATAAATGGACACAAGCGCAAAGAAATGATAAATGCACATGCTTGTGTCCGACCCATGCAAATCCCACGGAGAGAAACCTAATAGAACTACTTCTCCCTCTTTGGCATTGAAACGCCAAAAAGGGAAAGAGCGATGCCAATGCGTCCCAAGAAGATTACTCATCCTCTTCATCTTCGTCGGCATCATCACCACTTGCTTCTTGAGTTTCTTCCTCATTGTATGCTTCATCATCATCACCATCCTCATCATCATCTTCATCATCATCATCCTCTCGATAGCGCATTGGAGCTTTGCCGGTGTTGCGAGAAGACGATGGCATGGATGAAACATCTTCATAGTCACCCCAAGGAAATTCATCCACCATCCATTCGTTGATAGGAAGAGTCGTATCAGACTCCGGTGATGCGGGGGCACCCACGGGACGAAGAGGTGTCCTTCCACCATTGTTGATCTTGCGCAACTCCTTGAACATCTTGTGTTGGTTGGAGAGGATGTGCTTCCTCTCAACATAGCCCTCATAGTTCTCCTTGTGAATGGCAATCCCCATGCAAAGCTTGATCTTTTGCACCCAAGTGAGATGCTTAACTTCATTGTTGACCCTTGCTTTACCACCACTAGCCCAAGATGGTGGAGTGGCATTCTTCCTTCGAACCCTTGGAGCTTCTTCCTCCTCTACCGCTTGATAAGAAGGTTGTGGAGTGAGATGAATGGCTAGCACATGGAGGGTTCCAACCTTGTGTTGCTTGAAGCGAGATGTATCGAGTTGAGGAAGCTTCTTGAGGATAAGCTTCATGACATAAGGGGCATACATCGGAGTCTTCTTCTCATGGATAGCAATGTTGATCTCACACTTGATATAATCCATGACATCAATCTCATACCCTTGGCAATTTTGTCCGGCAAGGTAGGTTTTATGGGCATGATGCATAAGGTTGACAAGTGCTCCACGGATTGCATCCGTATTCCCGGCTTGGGGGGCAATGCACTCACGGAACATGCGAATTAGGATGTTGTAGATGGGCTTGAGTCCACGGGTGGTGGCAATGGCACCCTCTTTAGAAACAAGAGGAGCAAGTATCTTCTTATCATAGTCCACTCCTTCAACATGCATCCTTCGACCAACGGACACGGTGGCTCCCTTGAACTCATAACCCAAAACTTGCCCAAACTCTTCAAAGGAAGAAATGCACTAGACCGGGCCTGTCATCCAAGTCATCGAGGTGTTCTCCTCCGGTCCGAGTACAAGAGTGGCAAAGAATTGTTGGACCATCTCAATGTTGTAGTCTTGTTGAGTGGAGATTAGCTTCTCAAGACCGAGCTTCCTAGCAACCCAAATAGCTTCAACAAAGTACTCCTTCTTGGCCAAGGCTTCAAGGTTCAAAGGTTTTTGCGGACACACAAGAGCTTTGGGGTCCAAATTTGCATAGATTTCCTTCATGATGAGCTCTTGCTCCTTCCTCCAAAAGTGAGCATCGGTGGTGTTCTTGGGCATCTCATAGAAACTTTGCGCCCGCATGGTTCAGAAATCTTCCTTGTTCAAGTCCTTGACGGTGGTTATGTTGTCAAGCTTTGCCTTCTTGGCCTTTTCTTCTCGAAGGAGGGCAGCCTCTTGCCTCAACCTTCGTGCATCGGACTCCTTTTGCTGCTTGGAAACACCCCGCTGCACATAACGGTCACCCTCTTCATCATAGTCCAAATACTCTCTTCCCGATCTCTTTTGTGCTTTAGGTTTGGAAGAGGATGATGTGCCCAAATAGTACCTCTTGTTATCTATGAATAAAGAGTAGGTAGATAGCAAGGAGATAAGCATACATGTCCATGGAATCCAAAAGGAGAAATTAGTTGCAAGAAATTTCCCAAAATTGTGATTCAGACCGAAGTCTCCGATCACAGGGAGACGGAGTTTCCGGCCAGACCGGTCCTGGGGCGAGAGATTTCGATCTGGGTCAAAATCTAGGGGAATTCATTGCAATGAATTTCTATAGACCGCATTTGCCAACAATAAGAGTCTACACCATGAAAAACTAAGAAAACTACTCTCAAAACAAGATCTAGGAAGATCCTAGAAGAGAGAGAGAGTGGTCACCTTTGTCTCTCATGGTGAGGTCCAACAAAGGGGAGAAGGTTCCCCGGCGATGGAGAAGAGGGGAGGCCAGTGGCACGGCTGGATCCGGCGGTGGAGATGGCCGGAGGGCACCCGGAGCGGCGGCGGCGGCGACTGGGTGGTGTTGGGGGTCGGGGGTGTGTGGGAAGTTATGAAACAACTCCCCACCCCGATCCCCTTTAGGAGCCCAGGGAAAACGCCGTGTCCGGAGTTTCCGGCCAAGCCGGAGTTTCCGGGTTTAGGGCAGAGACTCTGGACAGTCTGGAGTTTCCGGTGTGACACACCGGAGTCTCTGGACCCAACTACTCCAAAAATGCCAGATTTTTGTGGGGACATGTATGTATGCAAGAGGAGCATGTTTTTAGGTAAGATTAGGCTTAGGATGAGAACATTGTCACTGTTGGTGGGATACACACTTAAAAGTTGCAAGATCGAATAGAAAGGCCAATTCCAAGTGTTTCTCCCAAAAAGAAGGATAAAGGTCTAGAAAACCCAAATAAATCCAATAAGTCCAAAAAAAATCCAACTCCTCACAAGGTGGAGGGCGGTGGCCTAGGCCACCATGTATGAGATTATGGCGTGACACCGCGAAGATGTATCTTGGGTTCACAACCAACACTCGTCATTTAAGCTCACATTTTCATGAATTGAAAATAGAAAAGTAAATGAAATCTTACTATCGGCATAATGGGGGAAGGGATAGTCCAATGTATTAGGACCGCACTCCCCCTATGTCCATGCCTACACCTAAACACAATAGATAGTCGAGACATAGGTGTGTATGCAAAATAGTCAAGCCAAGCTCCTTGAATCCATGATATTTAGCTCATTCCTCAAATAGGTGAATCTTGCTTCATCAAGAGGCTTCGTGGAAATATCGGCAAGTTGGTCTCTTGTGGGAACATGGCTTAGCTCAATATCACCTCGGGCAACATGATCACGAATGAAATGATGACAGATCTCAATATACTTGGTTCTTGAATGTTGCACCGGTTGTGGGCGATCCCGATAGCACTTGTATTGTCACATAAAAAAAGGCACTTTGTCACAATTGACACCGTATTCCTTTAAAGTTTGCCTCATCCATAACAATTGGGTGCATGCACTTGCGGCCGCCACATACTCGGCTTCGGCGATGGAGAGAGATATACAATTTTGCTTCTTGGAAGACCAACTTACCAAGGAACCACCAAGAAATTGGCAAGCACCGGAAGTTGATTTCCTATCATCATGATCACCGGTCCAATCCGAGTCTGTGTACCCACAAAGAGAGAAAACCTTGTCCTTAGGGTACCACAAACCAAACTTTGGGGTATGAATCAAATATCGTAGGATTTTTTGACCGCCACCATGTGGCTTTCTTTAGGAGCGGCTTGGTACCTTGCACACACCCCTACACTCAACACAATATCGGGTCTAGATGCACAAAGATAGAGCAAAGAACCAATCATTGAACGGTATACCTTTTGATCGACATCTATACCCTTTGGGTTAAGTTGTAGATGCACATTTGTGTCCATTGGTGTGCGCTTCTCCTTGACACCAATCATATCAAACTTCTTGAGCATGTCTTGGATATATTTAGTTTGAGAGATGAAAATCCCTCCCCTCAATTGCTTGATCTCAAAACCAAGGAAGAACTTCAACTCTCCCATCATGGACATCTCAAACCTATCGGTCATAAGCTTTGAAAATTCATCATTGAAAGCTTTGTTAGTTGAACCAAAGATAATATCGTCCACATAGACTTGGCATATGAAAACTCCCCTTTTACTCTCTTGGTAAAGAGAGTGGGATCGATTTGCCCAACCTCAAATCCACGGTCTACTAGAAGCTCTCTAAGGTGCTCATACCACGCACGTGGAGCTTGTTTAAGTCCATAGAGCGCCTTATCGAGCTTGTAGACATGGTTAGGGAGTTTGGGATTCTCAAAACCCTGTGGTTGCTTAACATATACTAATTCTTTAAGTGGACCATTTAGAAAAGCACTTTTCACATCCATTCATTGCAAGATAAAATTATGATGAGATGCATATGCAAGGAGGATACGGATGGACTCAAGGCGAGCCACGGGAGCATAGGTCTCTCCAAAATCAATGCCTTCAACTTGAGAGTACCCTTGAGCCACCAATCTTGCCTTGTTCCTCACCAACATGCCATGTTCATCTTGCTTGTTCTTGAATATCCATTTAGTGCCTATAACATTGCGGCACTCTTTTGGCTTCTCAACAAGCTTCCACACCTTGTTGCGCTTGAAGTTATTGAGCTCTTCATGCATTGCATCCAACCAATCCAGATCCTCAATAGCTTCAAAGACTTTATTTGGTTCAACCATGCAAATATGTGCTTGATGTGCACTGAAGTTTGCACATTGTCTTCTAGTCACAACATTGCCCTTCAAATAACCAATAATATTTTTCAAGAAGTGTTGTCTTCGTACATGGTCTTGACATTTCTTGCATGACGACGGGTGTCGATGTCCTCACGAGAGCTTGGAGGAATCTCTTAATCATCTTGATCATTTGTGTCCCCGTCTTGACCGAAATGATGACCTTGGTCTTCAAAATGCACACCTTTATCACTAGAAGGGGAGGATGGATCTTGGTCTTGATCATGGCTAGCATCAATGATTGGAGAACTTGGTTCTTGCGTAGCCACTTGATCAACTTGAGGAGGGTCTTGAACTTGTTGTTGGCTTGGTGCATCATTTGCTCCATCAGATGGTGCGGTTTCCACTTGTGATGATGAATGCTCCACATGGGTGGAGCTTGGTCCTTCTCGAGGCGCCTCATGGTGTATCTCGATTGGGCGAAAGAATCCCACGCCCATTCGCCTTATTGCATCTTGAGGTTCCTCATCATCTACATCACGAACATGAAATTGCGCCACTTGGGAGCCGTCATTCTCATCGAACTCCACAATACAAGATTCTACAACGGTCCCGAAGGACTTGTCGTAGATTCTATAAGTGTGGGATTCGGCACCGTAACCAATAAAAGTACCCTCTAAAGCCTTAGTCTCAAATTTAGATAAACGATAACCTTTAGTCTTATAGAAACACTTACAACCGAACACCCGGTAGTAAGAAATATTGGGCTTGTTGCCGGTAAGCATTTCATATTGAGTGAGTTTCTTGCTCATGCGGAAGTAGAGGCGGTTTGATGAATGACATGCCGTGGAGATGGCCTCGGCCCACAAGAAAAGTGGGGTCTTGAACTCCGCCAACATAGACCTTGCCATATCCATAAGGGTCCGATTCTTCCTCTCGGCTACACCATTTTGTTGAGAGATATACGCAGCGGAATATTGATGATGAATTCTCTCTTCACTAAGAAACTCATTTAGGGTGTAGTTCTTGAACTCGGAGCCACTGTCACTTCTAATGGCCAATATAGGGACATTGTATTGACGTTGCACTTCATTGGAGAAGTCAATGACGGCTTGTTGGGTCTCACTCTTCGACTTGAAGAAATAAACCCATGTAAATCTTGAATAGTCATCGACAATCACCAAGCAATACTTCTTCCCACCAAGACTTGGTTGAGGCACGGCACCAAAGAGATCAACATGAAGAAGTTCCAATATCCTCGTTGATGAAATGATGGTCTTGTGTGGGAGGGGAGAATCATGCATCTTTCCTTCAACACAAGCTCTACAAAGACGATCTCTAGAAAAATAAACATTCTCTTTTAGTCCAAGGATGTGGTCACCCTTGTGAAGACTTTGCAAAGTTCTCATATTGACATAGGATAAGCGGCGATGCCACAACCTCCCCACGTCGGCCTTTCCGAATAAGCACATCGCTTGAGAGTTGGTTGACTCCGAAAAGTCTACCACAAACAACTCATTTTCGACATACCCAACGTAAGCGACCTTTAGAGTCTTGCTCCACATGAGTACCACAATATCAAGATCAAAGTGAACGGCAAAGCCCATCTTATTAACGGCGCGAACGGAAAGTAAATTGTAACCAAGGGACTCAACAAGCATGACATTTACAAGGGTGATATCCCTTGCAACTACCACCTTGCCGACACCTGATACCTTGGATTTAGAGTTATCTCCATAAGTGACGGTTGATTGATTTGAATTTAGTCTCAACTCCGTCATGATCTCCTTGCTTTCGGTCATATGACTAGTGCATCCACTATCAATCGCCCATTTCGACCCACCGGAAGCATAGTCCTACAAGAAATCATTGCTTGGTTTTAGGTACCCATCTTGCAATGGGTCCTCTTTTGTTAGCAACAAGGGTCTTAGGAACCCAAATAGAGTAAGCAATGAAACCATCATAAGGACCAACATATTTAGCATAGACATCCCCATAATAATCAACATAAAGAATATAGTTGGGGTTAGCATGTCCTGCAAAGTCACTACGAGGAGTGTTGCCCCTTGTGGCATCACCACTCGCAATGGTAGTCTTCTTTGCTTGTGCGAGCTTGGCCTTCTTCTTGATCTTCTTCTTCTTCTCGGCAACATAACCAAGACCCTCTATCCCAATGTGTGGCTTTTGCGCTTGCAAAAGATCAACAAGAGGCTTACTTTGCGAACTAGAGGCCTTGGCAAGTTCACTCTTCAACCTAGCATTTTCCTCAATGACAATTGCATGATCACAAGAAGTAGAAGGGGAACTAGGAACATTAGTTTTAGATGATTGAATTTGAAGTTGTTCAAAAGACTTGGTGAGAGTAGAGTGTTCACCCTCCAAGACCTTGTGAGCCTAGGTGAGCTTCTCTAGCTCCTCGGTTAGTCTATCATGACCAACACCAAATTCAACCTTTTCTTTCTTGGAAAGCTTATATTTTGCAATTGCATGGTCACGTTCTTTAATGATTTGAGAAAAGATTGCATTTTGTGACTCATCAAGATTTTTAAGTTTCTCTTCAAGAGAAACACAAAGCTCATGCTCTTCCTCAAGAGCCACGGTGAGAGAAGCAATATCATTAGCATACTCTCTTTCAAGTCTCTCCTTCTCATCAAGCTCCTCTTGGATCCGCCCATAATCGCTCATGAGAGTTTCAACGCGTGTCTTGGCTTCACCTTGCAAGTTAGTCATGAAACGATCCAAAACAATATTTTCTTCTTTTACTCTAAAACTCATAAGATCATCCATTTCATTTGTAGTCTTGGAGAGGGAAGGAGATGATACCTCGGTGGCCTTGGCCATGAGACACTTGGCGGATTGGATTGGGACATTTTCATTTGGAGATTCGAAGAAGGATGATGGTGTTGATAAAGTTATGGCAATAGCGGCGACTTCACTTGTGGTTTCTTCTTCATCACTCTCACCTCCGGACATGTACTCCTCTCTAGTCACCAATACCATTCTTAAAGGAGGCTTCTTGTTGGGAAGGTTCTTCTTGAAGAAAGGTTTCTTGCTAGGGGACGTTGACGTTGAGGCCTTCTTGAGAACAAGCCTTCCTCCATGATCTTCACGGTTCTCATAGGGGCACATGGCAATATAGTGATATCTATCTTGGCAATTGAAGCAAGTCTTCATCTTTGGGTTGCCGTCCTTGAAGCCACTAGATTTAAACTTTTCTTCCACTTGGGCTCTATCTTTGGATGGGTTCTTCCAAAAGGTCCTTGCCGCAAGAGCCACATAGTCCCTATGAGCAATCTTGAGTTCTTCGGGGTATATGGAGGACATATCTTCACAATCTTGATCTTCATTGTGTTCAACCACCTTGGCCTTCAAAGCAAGTGATGCTCCTTGTTGCATTCCAATAGCTCGGGCACGAGAGTCTTGTGCAATTTTGGCTTGGACTTTGAAAGATTGCATCTCTTGCATGACTTCATTGGAGGTCAATTGAGGATAGTTGTGCCTTCCTTGGAGACTCTTCAAGTCGGCCGATTCAAAGGGCAAGAGAGCATTCATATACTTTCTCTTGATCCAAGCATCATCCACATGAGTCCCACCAAAAGCTTTGTAGGCATTGGCAAGGGACTTGAGTCTTTGGTACATTTGCTCATGGTTTTCTCCATCTTCCATGAAGAACCCTTCGGCCTTGTTGCTCATTTCCTCAAACCGGTTCCTCTTCATGCTTTCATTTCCAACAAACACCTCAATAAGACAAGCCCAAACTTCTTTGGCGGTGGTGCAATGCTCGATGTGAGACATATCATCTTCTCCCACGGCATCTCGAATCAAGTCTCAAGAGCGGTTGCATTTAGTTGACAATCAACTATTTCTCTTCTTGTCTTGTTGGATTCATCCACGGCTTGATATCCTTGCTCAATGATCCTCCAAAGCTCGATAGATGCACTGTTCACATAAGATCTCATAGAAGATTCCAATTTAGTAAACAAAGATGCATTTAGCTTAGGTGGGTTTCCCCTTAAGTGTATAGGAGGATGTGAGATAGGTAGGTCGGGAGAGTACGGAAACGGAACGACACCATATACTCCCGAACCATTAGTTGCTTTAATTGGGTTGTCAATTTTATCTTGTTCAACCCCCTTCGTCTTTCCACCACCCTCTCCATTCTCGGGTTTGTCAACCTCCGAAGAAGGAGAGGTGGGTGGGGGTGAGGTATCCTTAGCTTCCATGAGTTTCAAGATCATCTCTTGCAACTTGTCCATTTTAGTTTCCATAGAGGACTTCACGGTATTGAAGTCCTCCACGGAAACCGAAGTGGACTCGGAGGGAAGCTCGGGAATCTCAACTCCATTCTTATCGGTGGGCATACTTCTCTTAGGCGGTTAAGCCCGAATAAAGAGCCGAGGCTCTGATATGAATTGAAAGGATCGGTATGGCCACCTAGAGGGGGGGTGAATAGGTGCTACTCAACTTTTAGCTCTTTTCGAGTTTAGGCTTGACACAAAGGTAAATTCTCTCTATATAAAACTATTTACCTATATGACAAGTTAATACTAGACTAGGCACGATACAAGTAAGAGCTAGTGAGTAAGGAGTAATCGAACGGGAAGCACGCGGAGACAAGGATGTATTCCCGAGTTCCTCCTTTTTATGGGAGTACATCTCGTTGGAGGGGTGTGAGTTTCAAACTCAAACGC
Organism: Poa pratensis; assembly: GCA_947311845.1. Lineage (NCBI taxonomy): Eukaryota > Viridiplantae > Streptophyta > Magnoliopsida > Poales > Poaceae > Poa > Poa pratensis. Next base: position 47,660,786 of record CAMZMU010000042.1, on the reverse strand, counting down.
CACAAATGGCCTCACCCTATTCTCCGATGAACCTTACCCAAAAGCTCGGTTCACCTTCCACTATTGGAATCCTTCAAGGCGGAATCTGGAGCCCTTACAACAAATTTGAGGCTCAACTCAGAAAAGGATTTGGGCTCCCAAGCACCACAACACCTGCTACACAAAAGTAACAAGCAAGTAAGTACAACAAGATGCCTAGGTTTTCCTAGTAGAAACCCTAGGCTCTAATCCCTCAAGTGAATGAGGGGGAAATGAAGAACGCTTTGGTGAAGTAGTAGATCCGGGCCTTCTCATTTAGTCCTCCAAAGATCAACGAGTTTGGGTGGAGGGATTGGGAGATCTAGTGATTCTTGAGCTTGCAATAATGGTGGACTTCAATTCTGGACGAGCTACTTGGCTGGAGGTAGGTGGAGGGGTATTTATACCCCTCCCAGAAAATTAGCCATTCCAGTCCACTTAGACCGGAGTTTCCGGTCCAGGATGGCCGGAGACTCCGGCCTGGGTGGAGACTCCGGACCCTCGGAGGGCGAAAACTCCGGCCTTGGTCCGGAAACTCCGGGGTAACTCCGAACCAACTCCGGCCCCAATGCAGAGAGTGTCGTCGCTTCGCTCGTTTCGCTGCAAATCCTGATGGGTCGGAAACTCCGGCCCCTGAGCACCCCTCAGGCCGGAAACTCCGGCCTGGGCAGACAAACTGCAAACTCCCTTTTTCTTCGACAATTGTTTTGATGCAAAGTGTAATTATTTCTTTTCATTCCTGCACCACTTAAGATTATATTAAATAATTCCTGGTGTTGTTGCCTAACACACAAAACATGGGGGACATAAAATATGTCCTTTCACAACTAGATTATCCGATTACTTCAGGAAAATCCGGTTCAGAATATCCGGTTCCCTGCAGTAGCTTCGAGTTCTGGTCCTTAGCCGTTTTTCTCTTTGCTTCCCCAGAACCGGATAATCCGATCGCCATCGGAATTTCCGGTTTGGAAATATCCGGCTTCCTCCAGTAGCTTCTGCGATCTGGTCCTTAGCCGTTTTCTCACGTTGCTTCGACTGAACCGGATAATCCGGTAGTCACCAGAATATCCGGCTACCAAAAATCCGGCTGATCTTTTCTTCTCTCTTTTTGGTGTTAATGCACACAAGCTTTTATATATAGCTAACACCTGCATCACTTAGCACCTGATTAAGTTCTCACTAGTGTTGTTAAATAACACACAAAACATAGGGGATCACGAAATGCCCTTTCAATCTCCCCCTTTTGGTGTTAGATGACAACACTAGGATTTGCAATAAAGTTCCACAACTAGATCATGTTGTCAAGGGAAAAAGAAAAAAGACTCCCCCTAGATGTGTGCATATAACTCGTTTGCCTTGGAATGCAAATACACACATATAGAGAGAAGCGATTTCCGACTAGATACAACAATATGATATAGACAAACACAATAGCACGACATGAGACATATCACCAACTAGATTGCGACTTGAGATAAAGGCATACCTTGTGCATAAAGATAGAGATAAACAATCCATAGAGATCATAGCACAATATAATATAGTCTCGACCATATATAATAGAAATCCATATGTCTCATACCACAAATAGTAACATAGTCTCACACAATAAGAACCAAATCAAATAAGTTCAAACGACATAAGATAAATGGACACAAGCGCAAGGAAATGATAAAAGCACATGCTTGTGTCTGACCCATACAAATCCCCGATGATAACCTAATAGAACTACTTCTCCCCCTTTGGCATCGAAACGCCAAAAAAGGAAAAAGCGATGCTAATGCGGCCCTAGAAGATCACTCATCCTCTTCATCTTCGTCGGCATCATCACCACTTGCTTCTCGTGATTCCTCCTCAACATACTCTTCATTGTCATCATCACTCTCATCATCATCTTCATCAAGAGCAGTGGCACGAGTGCGAGGACGGAAGAAGATGACTCAAGCAGGTAATTCTCCATTTGAACCCAAGGAGTCTGAGCATTGGCGTTCCATCTGTCATAGGAGAGAGGATCTGGCACAGGAGGGTCACCGGGTTGGCTAGGGAGTCTCTTGAGGATGTTCTGACTTGCACAATAAGCATTATACTGGCCATGGCGGATGTCAACATGCATGCACAGAATATGTTTCTGAAACCAGTTGAGCTTCTTTGACTTGGGAGTAAAGGGAGGTGCAGTTGCTTGATGGGAGGCACCAGAAGTACGTGCATCTCTCATGAATGAGTCTCTAGCAGGGGCAGGGGCAGCAGTAGATATTTTCTTCTTGTTGTACACTTTCTTGTAGTAATGAGATTCCACATCCACTTTACTAAAATCTTGGTTCCGCAAGGTGTCCTTGATGAGCAGCATCACATAGGGAGCATAAGGAACAGTGGTCCCTTCTATCATGGCATCACATATCTCATTGAGAATAAAATCCATAACATCCACCTTGAAGTCACGGGCTGGGTTTTGATTCTCAATACATTTTTCAGCAAGAGAGAGCAAGTTGATCAGCGGGCTTGTGATTGCATCGTTGTTTCCTCCACTTGGAGCAATGTTGGATCGGAAAATAGTCACAAGCTGGTCATAGATAGGGAGGAGGCCTTCCTTCTTGCCAATGTGACCACCCGGACCATACATGTTTGCCATAACCTTGTTCCTGTTAGGTTTCTCTACTCCATGCGTGCGATGGCCAAGAGGGGGATCGCCACGGAAAGTGTACCCAAGGACAGTGGCAAACCGCTGGAAGCTAGACTCACACTGAGTTGTTCCTGTCATCCATTTGATGGTCCTGACAAGATCATTCTTAATCACCAGAGTAGCAAAAAACTGCAGCACCATAGGCACACTGAAATCGCACTGAGTTTCCATGAGGCGAACTAGGCCAAGATGTTCCACCACATGCGATGCTTGAGTATAACTGGCCTTGTCCTTAAGAGCCTGCAACTTGATGGGAAGCATTGGATGAATGTTATGCTTATAGTGCAGATAAATATCTTGATGAATGTAGAGCTGCTCCATGCACCAAAAGTGCGGATCTTCAATGTCATTATCCCTTTCAACCCTTGTGTACCAATCGCCTTGTCGAAGCTGAGCATAGTCAATGAGGTTCATCTCCCAATAGTTTTGCCTTGGTTCTTTACCCTTCCTGTTCTTAGCAGCAGGAGCTGTAGGCTTGGAAGCAGCCTTCTTTGCGGGAATCTTCCTCACAGCTACCCTATTGCGTTCATACATCTTCGTGGGAGGCATACTCGAATCACCTGTGAAGAAGCAATAGTTGGATAGCAAAAGATAAGCACACACAAGTCTTAGCAGAAGGAAACGATACAAGGTACATTAGGAGAGCATCCATAGGTCGATAGAACTTAGGCCTAGGCAAATCAGAAGAATTCTGAACAAAACTGTCAAAATCGGATTATCCGGTTTGACAGAACCGGATTATCCGGTCAGGATTTTTCAGAAAATTTCGATTCTAGACCTAGGTCTAAAAGATAGATCTACACATGTGGATGCTAGCCTAGTGTTCCAGTATGCAGGGAATGATCCTAGGCATCATCTATTCCAAGATTGACAACAAATAACTCCACAAAGTTTGAAGGGAACAAAGCAACCAAGATTCAGAAGTGTGGGAGTTACCCTCATCCATTTGAGGAACAGCTTGGAGGAGAAGATGCCCGGAGAGTTGGAGCACCAGATCCAGCCAAGAACTGGCAGATCTGATGGACGGAGACGCCGGAGTGGCGCGGGGACGGCAGGCGGCGGTGTTAGAGGAGAGAGACTGTCGGGGGTGGAAGAAGGTCTCGAATGAGGCCTTCACCCCGATGGTCTCCTGATAAACGCGACAAACCGCAGAATCGGATATTCCGGTCTGAACTCGGACCGGATATTCTGATCCACCGGATATTCCGGTCCAAAAAGGAGCCAGAAATTCTGATATCAAAATTTCTGTGAAAGACACAATTTTTTTGGCCTGCTGCCCCCTTTCTTCCAGTTTCAAAGGTGGACTTGAGTGCATAAGATAGAGGGTTTCTAGGTAAGATAGGCTTGGGATTAGAAAGCCAAACTGAAGATGGTACTTCACACTCATCCTTGCAAGATTCAAACAAACAAATGCCAAATTTGAGTGTGTTTTACATAAAGACAACTAGGAACCAACAAATCCAAATGTTTCAATTAAGACCCAAATAAGAACCATATGACACCAACTCCTCACAAAGAAGAGGGCGGTGGCCTAGGCCACCATGTATGAGTGTATGTGGTGTGACACCGCGAAGATATATCTTGGGTTCACGGCCACTACTCGTCATTTAAGCTCACAATTCAAAGAACGAATATAGAGAAGCAAATGAGTTCTTAGTGTCGGCATATTGGGGGGAGGGATAGTCCAATGTGTTAGGACCGCACTCCCCCTATGTCCATGCCTACACCTAAACACAATAAATAGTCAAGACATAGGTGTGTATGCAAAATAGTCCCTCTCCTCAATTGCTTGATCTCAAAACCAAGGAAGAACTTCAACTCTCCCATCATGGACATCTCAAACCTATCGGTCATAAGCTTTGAAAATTCATCATTGAAAGCTTTGTTAGTTGAGCCAAAGATAATATCGTCCACATAGACTTGGCATATGAAAAGCTCCCCTTTTACTCTCTTGGTAAAGAGAGTGGGATCGATTTGCTCAACCTCAAATCCACGGTCTACTAGAAGCTCTCTAAGGTGCTTATACCATGCACGTGGAGCTTGTTTAAGTCCATAGAGCGCCTTATCGAGCTTGTAGACATGGTTAGGGAGTTTGGGATTCTCAAAACCCGGTGGTTGCTTAACATATACTAATTCTTTAAGTGGACCATTTAGAAAAGCACTTTTCACATCCATTTATTTTGCAAGATAAAATTATGATGAGATGCATATGCAAGGAGGATAACGATGGACTCAAGGCGAGCCACGAGAGCATAGGTCTCTCCAAAATCAATGCCTTCAACTTGAGAGTACCCCTAAGCCACCAATCTTGCCTTGTTCCTCACCATCATGCCATGTTCATCTTGCTTGTTCTTGAATATCCATTTGGTGCCTATAACATTGCGGCACTCCTTTGGCTTCTCAACTAGCTTCCACACCTTGTTGCGCTTGAAGTTATTGAGCGCTTCATGCATTGCATTCAACCAATCCGGATCTTCAATAGCTTCAAAAACTTTCTTTGGTTCCACCATGGATATGTGCGCTTGATGTTCACTAAAGTTTGCACATTGTCTTCTAGTCACAACGTTGCCCTTCAAATCACCAATAATATTTTCCAAGAAGTGTTGTCTTCTTAACATGGTCTTGACATTTCTTGCATGACGATGGGTGTCGATGTCCTCACGAGAGCTTGGAGGAATCTCTTGATCATCTTGATCATTTGTGTCCCCGTCTTGACCGAAATGATGACCTTGGTCTTCAATGTGCACACCTTCATCACTAGAAGGGGAGGATGGACCTTGGTCTTGATCATGGCTAGCATCAATGATTGGAGAACTTGGTTCTTGCGTAGCAACTTGATCAACTTGAGGAGGGTCTTGAACTTGTTGTTGGCTTGGTGCATCATTTGCTCCATCGGATGGTGCGGTTTCCACTTGTGATGATGAATGCTCCACATGGATGGAGCTTGGTCCTTCTTGAGGCGCCTCATGGTTAATCTCGATTGGGCGAAAGAATCTCACGCCCATTCGCCTTATTGCATCTTGAGGTTCCTCATCATCTACATCACGAACATGAAATTGCGCCACTTGGGAGCCATCATTCTCATCGAACTCCACACTACAAGATTCTACAACGGTCCTGAAGGTCTTGTCGTAGATTCTATAAGTGTGGGATTCGGCACCGTAACCAACAAAAGTACCCTCTAAAGCCTTAGACTCAAATTTAGATAAACGATAACCTTTGATCTTATAGAAACACTTACAACCGAACACCCGTAGTAGGAAATATTGGGCTTGTTGCCGGTAAGCATTTCATATGGAGTGAGTTTCTTGCCCGTGCGGAAGTAGAGGCGGGTTGATGAGTGACATGCCGTGGAGATGGCCTCGGCCCACAAGAAAAGTGGGATCTTGAACTCCGCCAACATAGACCTTGCCTTATCCATAAGGGTCCAGTTCTTCCTCTCGGCTACACCATTTTGTTGAGGGGTATACGCAGCGGAATATTGATGATGAATTCCCTCTTCACTAAGAAACTCATTTAGGGTGTAGTTCTTGAATTCTGAGCCATTGTCACTTCTAATAGCCAATATAGGGACATTGTGTTGATGTTGCACTTCATTGGAGAAGTCAATGACGGCTTGTTGGGTCTCACTCTTCGACTTGAAGAAATAAACCCATGTAAATCTTGAATAGTCATCGACAATCACCAAGCAATACTTCTTCCCACCAAGACTTGGTTGAGGCACGGCACCAAAGAGATCAACATGAAGAAGTTCCAATATCCTCGTTGATGAAATGATGGTCTTGTGCGGGTGGGGAGAATCATCCATCTTTACTTCAACACAAGCCGTACAAAGACGATCTCTAGAAAAGGAAACATTCTCTTTTAGTCCTAGAATGTGGCCACCCTTGTGAAGACTATGCAAAATTCTCATGTTGACATGGGATAAGCGGCGATGCCACAACCACCCCACGTCGGCATTTCCGAATAATCACATCGCTTGAGAGTTGGTTGACTCCGAAAAGTCTACCACAAACAACTCATTTTCGACATACCTAACGTAAGCGACCTTTAGAGTCTTGCTCCACATGAGTACCACAATATCAAGATCAAAGTGAACGGCAAAACCCATCTTATTAATGGCACGAACGGAAAGTAAATTATAACCAAGGGACTCAAAAAGCATGACATTTACAAGGGTGATCCCTTGCAACTATCACCTTGCCGAGACCCGATACCTTGGATTTAGAGTTATCTCCATAAGTGACGGTTGATTGATTTGTATTTGGTCTCAACTCCGTCATGATCTCCTTGCTTCCGGTCATATGACTTGTACATCCACTATCAATCACCAATTTCGACCCACCGGAAGCATAGTCCTACAAGAAATCATTGCTTGGTTTTAGGTACCCATCTTGCAATGGGTCCTCTTTTGTTAGCAACAAGGGTCTTAGGAACCCAAATAGAGTAAGCAATGAAACCATCATAAGGACCAACATACTTAGCACAAACATTCCCATAATAATCAACATAAAGAATATAGTTGGGGTTAGCATATTGATGCATCCAAAATGCATCTACTTTTCCAAGTACTTTGCCTCATAATTTGCTCCGGAATCTTCTCATATTTGAATAAAACTGCTGAATCTGACGCTGTTTTTAGCAAAGTCTCTTCTCTGGCTATTTTTGCAGGAAATTAAATCGGGGAAAAATACCACGCCAATTTTTATGGAAAAGGAAGGCAATGGACCAAAGATGGACACAAGGAAGCGCTCGAGGGCCAAAAGGGGGGTCCCACGCGGCCCCTGTACCTGGCCGCGTGGGCCCACCCAAATGGGCCTCGGGCACCGCCTCGCCTTCGGTCTTCGACGTACCCCCTCATATATACAGAAAAGTGCGTGCCCTAGAAGGAGAGGAGTTTTCGCGAAACAGAACGCCGCCACCATCACGATCTTCGTTTCGGGGACAGATTGATCCAGGATTTCTCCTCCGGTGGAGGGATCCGGAGGCCGTCTTCACCGCCTTCATCTCCATCGACCATGAGCCCCTTCACCATCACCATGTGTGAGTAGTCCGCTGTAGGCATGTGAGGTGGATGGGGATTGGATGAGATTGATCATGTAATGCTACCCGTTGTTCGGGATTTTAGGGTTTTATCTTGAGGATACTTTTGTATTGTGTTGATGCACTCTTGCTATGTTTAATGCTTGCTACTAGGGCCCGAGTGGCATGATTTCAGTACTGAACTTATATTGCCCCATCATATATTTGAGTTTGGTATTTATCTGCAAAGTGTATCACCTGCTATTATGTTGAACCTGCGAACCCTAAACGTGACATATAGGGAAAACAAGGGGGAGATGTTTTAGTTTGAGGATTCTATGTGTTCATGAAGTGTTAATGCATTGTTCCGGTCTATTCGAAAGGGTAGACCTTAATTACCTGTAGTTCCAAGTTGGCCCCGGTGAAATGGGCAGGTTGGACAATAGATGTTGTGCAAATTCTCTTGGTTAGTACGCACAACTAAATATGGAACACATACCTACATATATCGGAGTTAGAGATAGGTCCCATTGTTATTTGTTTCTTATTATATGATCAATCTCATTCTTGCAACACCCCGCTATCACCTCATGCCTACGTTTTAAATCTCTGAGTTACACTTTCACTTTTCCGGTGAAAACTGGGAAACACTTGTTCACTGCTACTGTTCTGCTTGTTACTTGAATCATACTACTGCCATCACTATTACTGCTGCAAGTTATTGATATACAGGTGTGGTTGAGAGTGACGCCTCAATTGCCAAGGTCTTATTGATATTCTTGTGTTCCCATCGAGTCGAACTATAAATTTGGGTAATACTTCCCAACGAAGACTTCAGCGATCCCCTATACTTGTGGGTATCAAGACGTTTTCTGGCGCCGTTGCCGGGGAACCTAGCTTTATTGGTAAGACAACTTGTTATCATCTATTTGCTGCTTTTGCTTGTTCCTAACCATGGGAAAGGAAAAGACTACTCCGAAGGAAGTGAGGCCTTCAACTACTCGCAGAGGTACGGATTTGCCAAGTAGGCCAAACTTTTCACCTAATGTTGCTTCTGCTGTTGCTCCTAAGAAAAAGGAAAGGTTTTATCTAGTTCACCATTGTCTAAAATGTCTACTAGTAATGAAAATGATTTATTATGTGGTAGCATAGACAAAGAAGTGACACCTGAAACATCTGAGATAACTGAAACACCTGAAAATCTGGAATCTTCTACTAATGAAAATGTGGAATCTGAGTTAGAAGATAATGAATACTGTGATGATGAATTTGAAACTTCTTCTGAGGAAGAGGAGGCATTTACTATGGCTTTTATGAATTCTGACTTTGATAAATTGGATAAACTTGATAGCTATAAAAATTCTCCTCTTGATGGATATTTTCCTATTACTGAGAAAATGAATGCTCCTGCTATTAAAATTAAAGATAAAGATTATGAGTTTAGTGTTGATCCTGAAATAATTGAAAAAGCTGAAAAATATAAGTTTTATGGTAGAGAGGATGAGTTTCCTTTTGAACACATTGCTGTCTTGCATGACTTATCTGTGTTATTTGGTAAAGATGAAATCCATCAACGCTACTATTTCTTAAAGCTGTTTCCTTTTACTTTGGGAGGAAGTGCTAAAACTTGGTATAATCGTTTAGAACCTGGATGTATTACTAGCAAGGAAGAATGTTTGCAGGTATTCTATAATAAGTATTTCCCTGCTGATAAGATTCATGGTTTGACTGTTGCGATTAGCAGCTTTTCACAGAAAGAGAAGGAGGATTTACCCCAAGCTTGGGGGAGGTATAGTAAGATGGTTAGGAAATGTCCTACCCATGGCTTCAAGAGTAATGAAATACTTGATATATTTTACAATGGTCTAACCGAAAACACCAGAGGCTATCTTGATGGTATTGCAGGTAATGTTTTCAGGGAAAGGACCGTTGATGAAGCAACTGAGCTATTGGAGACTATCTCTAGGAATTATGAAGACTGGAATATTGAAGAGATATTTCCGGAGAAGAAAGGAGGCATGCTCAAATTGGATAACGAAACAATGAAAGAAGCTTCCAAGGCTATTAAAGAGAAGGGAATTAAAACCTCTCATCTTAAGGAATTATCTGAAATGGGTGTTAAACTTCCTGATGATCAACCATGTTTTCCAATTCAAGTCAATGCTATTAGCTCCATAAAAGGTAATGAAAAGGTAACACCTCCTGTTGATGTATCCTACATGAATGATTTTGCTTATCATCATAATCCTGAGGAGCATAATATTAGAATGACTATTATGGAGAACTCTCACAAAATTAAATCTCTTCGAGAAAGTTTACATGCTAGTGTGGGAGAGGTAAAAAGAATTGTTAAACACTGTGAGATGATGAATAATCAAGTTGAACAAATGGTTTCTCTTCAAAATCAATTGTATGAAAGTCTTATGGTGAAGAAACAGGTTTGTGGAGTTAACACTAGGGGAGGTGCAAGTACTCAGGATCCTGATTTTCCTGAAGACCATCCCAAGAGAAAAGAACAAGAAGCTCTCAAGAAGAAATCTTCTGCAGGAAAATCTCCCAATGAAAACAAGGACATTGATGACTCTGAAGAGCAAGATAAGGATATTTCTATTTCTGATGCTGAGACTGAAGATAATAATAATGAAGAAGAAGAATCACCTTCACCTGAAGAAGAGCCACAAGAGGATGAAAATATTGAAGAACCTGAACCTAATGATAAAGAAGACCCTCCACCATCTACTGAGAAGAATAAGAAGAAGAGCCATCCTAATCCACAAAGAGGTAAAGATAGGGATCCGTGGGTACAAAAACCCATACCATATCCCCAAGAGGTAATAAAAACTTTGGATGATGCTAGATTTGAGAAATTCTTTGAGTTGATTAAGTCTTTGTGTTTGCAAATTCCTCTTGTTGATGCTATTAAAATCCCTCCATATTCCAAATACATGAAAGACATTGTGACTAATAAAAGAAAGATTCCTACTGATGCAATAACTGCTATGCTTGCTGAATATTCCTTTAAAGGGAAAATGCCTGAAAAACGTGGTGATCCTGGTATTCCAACTATTCCTTGTCATATTAAAGAAACTTACGTGAAATATGCTCTATGTGACTTAGGAGCTGGTGTTAGTGTTATGCCTTTTTCTTTATATAAGAAACTTAACCTAAACAAATTGGTTCCAACTGAAGTATCATTACAAATGGCTGATAAATCAACTGCTGTGCCTATAGGAATATGTGAGGATGTCCCTATCTCTATTGCTAATGTGTTAATCCCTACAGACTTTGTTGTGTTAGAAATGCCTGAAGATGATAATTTGTCTATTATTCTTGGAAGACCCTTTTTAAACACTGCAGGGGCTGTTATAAATTGCACTGAGAGCAAGGTAACATTCAATGTCAAGGGAAATGAGCACACTATCTATTTTCCTAAGAAGAAATCTGTTACTATGGTAAGCCAGAGTGTGAACTCCATTAAAAGGAATACTCTTATAATAGGAAGCTTTGAGTTTGCATTGCCACCTCCTGAACCAAAATATGCTATCTTAATGATTGGAACTATTCCAATCAAATATGAGGTGACTTGAAATTGCTCAGAAACATATAAAATAAAGAATCATGTGTTATATCTTTTGCATATTATTAATGAGACTTGATCAACCTCATTCTAATGTGAAAATGATGCAAACTTGATTCCCATAAAAATTTATTGCATTTTTAGTTGTATTCATTATAGAATTTTAGAGTATTTGCATGGATATAATTATTTCAAAGTCAGAAATTCCAGAAATGAAGTTTGAAAAATTCTGTTCAGAAATTTCTCTAAAAATTCCAGAAAAATTGGGAGGTAAGTTATTTTACCAGAGGAACTAACAGCCAAAAGGGAGACACCAGAGGGCCACCAGGGCCCAAAAGGGGGTGTCCCACGCGGCCACAGTACCTGGCCGCGTGGGACCCACTATTTTGGCCCACAGAGGGGGTTAGGTGAGTATCCAGTGCCCATCTCCTTCCCCTCGACAGGAAACCAGCCCCAGGTATTTTTCCCAAATTTTCTCGAGCTCTCTTCCTGCTATCCTTGGATCTCCAAGTTTAGGGCAGATTTTTCAAATCTGTTTGGTGGGATTGCTCATTGGTATGTGACTCCTCCACTCATCCAATTACTTTTTGTTCTTATGCCTCATGCATGAAGTATTTTGCTGCACTAGGTGTCACCCTTTTATGCTTAGGAAATCCATAGATTCAAGTTTTCTAGTTGATATTGATGCATGATATTGATGTGGAGACTATTTATGGATGGCTTAATGTTGTTTTAAGGTGTTACATCTTGATTTTTGTTGAATATTGTTTTTGGGCAGCAAGGTATCATGTTTAGCAAGGGCAAGCATTGGTTGGGATGAGCCAAGACCAAGAAGAAGAGTGCAAAGTCTCCCTCAATTATGATGACCACCATCTTGGGAGGATGATGCATTCTTTGTAGGGGAGAAGTTGAAATCCATACAACAAGATGGCAAGATCCCTATGTTCTTGAGCAATGGGGATCAAAGAGGACTTCGACACCTTCGCTGCTACAACTGGTTTACTTCGGTTTGCTCAGAACCCCAAGATACATATGAGAACTCTCTCGGGAATTCTCTCTACTTCAGTTTGAGGGCCCGGAGCCCTAAAGCACAGGAAGAAAAGTAAGGCACCCTCTTACCTTTGTTTGCAAATTTACTATGAGAGGTGAGCGCCTTGTTATGTCTCTAGGGGAATTTTGCAATGCTATTGGTGTAGAAAATTCAGGGAGTTGGAGTGAAACTCGTGCTGATACCAACCATGAGCTTGTTGAGTTTTGGCATACTATATCTGTAAACTCTCATGATAGATTAAATAGGGGTAAATTTACTCATATACAGCACCCAAGTTTGAGATATTTTGCGTTGTTTCTTGCAAGAGGATTTCTTGCTAGGGATAACAATTCTGCTTGCACTGGACCAATGGTTTATCTACTAAAATGTGCAAAAGAAAATACACCGTGTGAATATAACTTGGGAGTCATACTTGCTAGATCTTTGCATACTGCTGTGAGTAGAAATATTACTGATCAAACTCCTATTTATGCTGGTGCTATTGCTACTATGGTGTACAATTACATTAAAAACGAGAGAGGATATGGTGATAACATGGGTACTCTAGTGCGAGAGTCCAAATTACTTGATTTTGCTTTGACTACTCGCATGGATATAAGTACGTTGTATGGGGAACATTATCTGTATAACTATTTGAGCACTAGTGGGCAGCGAGTGTCCATTAGGCTCCCCCGTACTGACCTTTTTGACAGGAGTACCGGAAAATGGATAGTGGAAGAGGCGCCGCCTCAGGAGGAGCCACAAGCTCCAGAGACACAGGGGTACATACCTCAGGCGGAGCCCCTGTACCCAAGCATGCAAGGCTACCCATATAGTTACTACCCTGGAAGTGGAAGTGGATACGGCAACTACCCAGGATACTAGCTTGATCGCAAGCTTGGGGGAGTACTTCTCTTACTCTCCATTCATTGTTTTATATCACCGTTATATTGCTATGATAAGTTTCTTGAAAACGCAAAAACACAAAAAGATTTTATTTGTTTCTTTTACTTCTGGTTGTTTGTCTTTTGTTTCTTAGAACGAAAAATAACAAAAATATTTTCGTTTTCTTGAAACAAACGCAAAAACGGAGGTGCAGAAATTGCTGAAATCTGCTCGCTGTTTTATTTTTCATTTTTTCTCTGTAACTCCGATTGAGCTGAAATTTTAACCACTGCTGCAACACATCATAACCTACACACACGTAAAATATGAGATTTTTCTGAGGTGTCTAGGTAGGGTAAAAACAGTACTGTATGCAGTGACATTTTCGGCAGATTTGAGTTTTTATTGTGCAGTTCAAGATGGGAGAGGAGAACAACGATGATGAGTTGATGGTGCATGAAGTGGATGAAAGGTATGACACCTTTGCCGTGTTTATGTGGACTTTTTAATAACAGCAAGTGTGCACATCATAATTTCTTTGACATCTAGAAAGTGGTAGCAAATGTTTATCTTTCCGTGTTCTAGTATGTTATATGATGATGCAAGTGAAATAATATTAGTGACAATACTTGGTTATGGATTGAATAATTGTGGTTTTAAACAAAGGTCTACGCATCCCATTGTGCTTACTAAACTTGCCAATTAAAAGAGAGTAAAAGAATTTTCAAATGTTAAACATGAAGTCATATGCTTGACAGGTTTAGTGGTTGGGAGTTAGCTGAAATGTGCTGACACATGGAAAGCTTTCAACATTGCACTAAATTATATTCCGTTGATATCATGTACTTTTGTTATGGATGCTATCATGTGCGAAATAAAAGCGGAAACTTAGTAAGTTTGTTGAGTGAGAATATTGGCTAGAGAGACGCCTGGGCCGCCAACCTAAGCCATGCATCATTCATGGTGGAAGTTTACAGCATACTATAGTGAACATTCAGTGATGCACTTCATAATAAAAAGCTACACAAATGGTAAATAAAAGAGTGCTGAGATTGTTCATTGTCTGTTTGTCTTGTTGTTTGGACATGGGCTTGTCCATGTCCTGGGACAAGAGGTACCCCAGTTGACGCTCTTGATGACGCTATTATTACTTGCAATGACTGAAAATTTCGAACCTACCTAGTGACCCAAGTTGAGTAGCCATGGTGTAGGTACTCGTATTCACGGGGCATGAGACTTTCAACCATGAGTTGGTCAAGCATATGAGTCATATTAATATCAAATGGTTTGATAAAACTAAGAGCAAGGTTGTAAGCACAATGATTTTACTAGTAACAAAAGAGAGAATCAAAAGATCTCAAAAATCTTGTCATGATCCTATCAATAGCGATGCAAGAACCTTTGTTTATTTCTACAGTTGAGCAAACTCATCCAAGTGTTGACACTACATGTTATTCCTCTTGCAGCAAATATAAATGCTTTAACATTGATTAGATATACTTTTGCTAGCATCTTGTTATTTGTTATTGAAGCTATGTTTTGAATGCTTGTTGGTATTAAACGGTGTTACATATGCAATGCAAAGTTCTTGTCAAAGTCTTTTATCGCTTCTGCACTATGTTTGAGTTGTTCGAGGACAAACAACGAGCTAAGCTTGGGGGAGCTGATGCATCCAAAATGCATCTACTTTTCCAAGTACTTTGCCTCATAATTTGCTCCGGAATCTTCTCATATTTGAATAAAACTGCTGAATCTGACGCTGTTTTTAGCAAAGTCTCTTCTCTGGCTATTTTGCAGGAAATTAAATCGGGGAAAATACCACGTCAATTTTTATGGAAAAGGAAGGCAATGGACAAAGATGGACACGAGGAAGCGCTCGAGGGCCAAAGGGGGGTCCCACGCGGCCCCTGTACCTGGCCGCGTGGGCCCACCCAAATGGGCCTCGGGCACCGCCTCGCCTTCGGTCTTCGACGTACCCCCTCATATATACGAAAAGTGCTTGCCCTAGAGGAGAGGAGTTTTCGCGAAACAGAACGCCGCCACCATCACGATCTTCGTTTCGGGGACAGATTGATCCAGGATTTCTCCTCCGGTGGAGGGATCCGGAGCCGTCTTCACCGCCTTCATCACCGCCTTCATCTCCATCGACCATGAGCCCCTTCACCATCACCATGTGTGAGTAGTCCGCTGTAGGCATGTGAGGTGGATGGGGATTGGATGAGATTGATCATGTAATGCTACCCGTTGTTCGGGATTTTAGGGTTTTATCTTGAGGATACTTTTGTATTGTGTTGATGCACTCTTGCTATGTTTAATGCTTGCTACTAGGGCCCGAGTGGCATGATTTCAGTACTGAACTTATATTGCCCCATCATATATTTGAGTTTGGTATTTATCTGCAAAGTGTATCACCTGCTATTATGTTGAACCTGCGAACCCTAAACGTGACATATAGGGAAAACAAGGGGGAGATGTTTTAGTTTGAGGATTCTATGTGTTCATGAAGTGTTAATGCATTGTTCCGGTCTATTCGAAAGGGTAGACCTTAATTACCTGTAGTTCCAAGTTGGCCCCGGTGAAATGGGCAGGTTGGACAATAGATGTTGTGCAAATTCTCTTGGTTAGTACGCACAACTAAATATGGAACACATACCTACATATATCGGAGTTAGAGATAGGTCCCATTGTTATTTGTTTCTTATTATATGATCAATCTCATTCTTGCAACACCCCGCTATCACCTCATGCCTACGTTTTAAATCTCTGAGTTACACTTTCACTTTTCCGGTGAAAACTGGGAAACACTTGTTCACTGCTACTGTTCTGCTTGTTACTTGAATCATACTACTGCCATCACTATTACTGCTGCAAGTTATTGATATACAGGTGTGGTTGAGAGTGACATATCCCGCAAAGTCACTACGAGGAGTGTTGCCCCTTGTGGCATCACCACTCGCAACGGTAGTCTTATTTGCTTGTGCGGACTTGGCCTTCTTCTTATTCTTCTTCTTCTTCTTGGCAATATAACCAAGACCCTCTTTCCCAATGTGTGGCTTTTGCATTTGCAAAAGATCGTCAAGAGGCTTGCTTTGGGAAATAGAGGCCTTGGCAAGTTCGACCTTCAACCAAGCATTTTCCTCAATGATATTTGCATGATCACAAGAAGTAGTAGAGGAACTAGGAACATTAGTTTTAGATGATTGAATTTGAAATTGTTCTAAAGACTTGGTGAGAGTAGAGTGATCACTCTCCAAGGCCTTGTGAGCCTTGGCGAGCTTATCTAGCTTCTCGATTAGTCTATCATGACCAACACCAAATTCAACCTTTTCTTTCTTGTAAAGCTTATATTTTACAATAGCATGGTCATGTTCTTTAATGATTTGAGAAAAGATTGCATTTTCTGACTCATCAAGATTTTTAATTTTCTCTTCAAGAGAAACACGAAGCTCATGCTCTTCCTCAAGAGCCACGGTGAGAGAAGCAATATCATTAGCATACTCTTTTCAAGTCTCTCCTTCTCATCAAGCTCCTCTTGAATCCGCCCATAGTCGCTCATGAGAGCTTCAAAGCGTGTCTTGGCTTCACCTTGCAAGTTAGTCATGAAACGATCCAAAGCAACATTTTCTTCCTTTACTCTAAGACTCATAAGATCATCCATTTCATTTGTAGTCTTGGAGAGGGAAGGAGATGATACCTCGGTGGCCTTGGCCATGAGACACTTGGCGGATTGGATAGGGACATTCTCATTGGGAGATTCGAAGAGGGATGATGGTGTTGATGAAGTAATGGCAATAGCGGCCACCTCACTTGTGGTTTCTTCTTCATCACTCTCACCTCCGGACATGTACTCATCTCTAGTCACCAATACCATTCTTGAAGGAGGCTTCTTGTTGGGAAGGTTCTTCTTGAAGAAAGGTTTCTTGCTAGGGGACGTTGACGTTGAGGCCTTCTTGAGAACAAGCATTCCTCCATGATCTTCACGGTTCTCATAGGGGCACATGGCAACATAGTGATATCTATCTTGGCAATTGAAGCAAGTCTTCATCTTTGGGTTGCCGTCCTTGAAGCCACTAGATTTGAACTTTTCTTCCACTTGGGCTCTAGCTTTGGATGGGTTCTTCCAAAAGGTACTTGCCGCAAGAGCCACATAGTCCCTATGAGCAATCTTGAGTTCTTCGGGGTCCATGGAGGACACATCTTCACAATCTTGATCTTCATTGTATTCAACCACCTTGGCCTTCAAAGCAAGTGACGCTCCTTGTTGCATTCCAATAGCTCGGGCACGAGAGTCTTGTGCAATTTTGGCTTGGACTTTGAAAGATTGCATCTCTTGCATGACTTCATTGGAGGTCAATTGAGGATAGTTGTGCCTTCCTTGGAGACTATTCAAGTCGACCGATTCAAAGGGCAAGAGAGCATTCACATACTTTCTCTTGATCCAAGCATCATCCACATGAGTCCCACCAAGAGCTTTGTAGGCATTGGCAAGGGACTTGAGTCTTCGCTACATTTGCTCATGGTCTTCTCCATCTTCCATGAAGAACCCTTCGGCCTTGTTGCTCATTTCCTCAAACCGGTTTCTCTTCATGCTTTCATTTCCAACAAACACCTCAACAAGACAAGCCCAAGCTTCTTTGGCGGTGGTGCAATGCTCGATGTTAGACATATCATCCTCTCCCACGGCATCTCGGATCAAGTCAAGAGCGGTGGCATTTAGTTGACAATCAACTATTTCTCTTCTTGTCTTGTTGGATTCATCCACGGCTTGATATCCTTGCTCAATGATCCTTCAAAGCTCGATAGATGCACTGTTCACATAAGATCTCATAGAAGATTCCCATTTAGTAAACAAAGATGCATTTAGCTTAGGTGGGTTTCCCCTTAGGTGTATAGGAGGATGAGGGATAGGTAGGTCGGGAGAGTATGGAAACGGAACGACACCATATACTCCCGAACCATTAGGTGGTTTAATTGGGTTGTCAATTTTATCTTGTTCAACCCCCTTCTTCTTTCCACCACCCTCTTCATTCTCGGGTTTGTCAACCTCCGAAGAAAGAGAGGTGGGTGGAGGTGAGATATCCTTAGCTTCCATGAGTTTCAAGATCATCTCTTGCAACTTGTCCTTTTTAGTTTCCACAGAGGACTTCAAGGTATTGAAGTCCTCCACGGAAACCGAAGTGGACTCGGAGGGAAGATCGGGTATCTCACCTCCATGCTCATCGATGGTCATACTTCTCTTAGACGGTTAAGCCCGAATAAAGAGCCGAGCCTGTGATGCCAATTGAAAGGATCGGTATGGCCACCTAGAGGGGGGGGGGGTGAATAGGTGCTACTCAATTTTTAGCTCTTTTTCGAATTTAGGCTTGACACAAAGGTAAATTTTCTAGATATGCAACTACGGAGAATTTACCTATATGACAAGTTAATACTAGACTAGGCACGATACAAGTAAGAGGTAGCGAGTAAGGAGTAACCGAACGGGAAGCACGCGGAGGCAAGGATGTATTCCCGAGTTTCTCCTTTTTAGTGGAGTACGTCTCGTTGGAGAGGTGTGAGTTTCAAACTCAAACGCCACAAATGGCCTCACCCTATTCTCCGATGAACCTTGCCCAAAAGCTCGGTTCACCTTTCACTATCGGAATCCTTCAAGGCGGAATCCGGAGCCCTTACAACAAACTTGAGGCTCAACCCACAAAAGGATTGGGGGCTCCCAAGCACCACAACACCTGCTACACAAAAGTAACAAGCAAGTAAGTACAACAAGATGCCTAGGTTTTCCTAGTGGAAACCCTAGGCTCGAATCCCTCAAGTGAATGAGGGAAAAATGAAGAACGCTTTGGTGAAGTAGTAGATCCGGGCCTTCTCCTTCAATCCTCCAAAGATCAACGAGTTTGGGTGGAGGGATTGAGAGATCTAGAGATTCTTGAGCTTGCAATAATGGAGGACTTCAATTCTGGGCGAGCTCAGTGGCTGGAGGTAGGAGGAGGGTATTTATACCCCTCCTCGAATTCTGGCCATTGGAAAGTCTGGGAACCGGATAATCCGATTCAAGATGGAACCGGATAATCCGACCAACCGGATTATCCGATTACTTCAGGAAAATCCGGTTCAGAATATCCAGTTCCCTGCAGTAGCTTCGAGTTCTAGTCCTTAGCCGTTTTTCTCTTTGCTTCCCCAGAACCGGATAATCCGATCGCCATCGGAATTTCCGGTTTGGAAATATCCGGCTACCTCCAGTAGCTTCTGCAATCTGGTCTTTAGCCGTTTTCTCACGTTGCTTCGACTGAACCGGATAATCCGGTAGTCACCGGAATATCCGGGTACCAAAAATCCGGCTGATCTTTTCTTCTCTCTTTTTGGTGTTAATGCACACAAGCTTTTATATATAGCTAACACCTGCATCACTTAGCACCTGATTAAGATCTCACTAATGTTGTTAACTAACACACAAAATATAGGGGATCACGAAATGCCCTTTCACAAAGTCATCGGCAAAAGGGCAGCGCAAAAAGGATCTTGGGGGCCTAGGGGCTCGCCGACATGCCATGGGGTTCATGCGTGCCGGGCCCACCCTAGGTCCGCTCGTTAGCTTGCTTGAGTCTAGCCATTGTTGGTCATATTTGTATTCAAACATAACTTAAGCGATTTTTTCCTTAACTTATTTCGTGTCCAGAAGATTCCTGTAAGTTAAAATACACGAAAGGGCTTTTCTATCGTACAGAGTTAGATAACAAAACAAATGAAGTTTGCTAAATATTAATTAATCATCATGGAGAATATTGAAGTAAATATCATAATCATGGAAAATATTCAGGAAAATAACATAATAACTTTCAAAAGCCATAAATTTGTTATGGATGTATCACCTATCTATGGGTTGTGGGCGTGTTTCTTGTTCAGTTTTCGGCTTGTTTTTTGCTAATTAACTGACAACTAACTTCTTTTTTATTATTGGGAAAGGTAAAGTGTTTTCCTCGTTTCAAAAATAATATATCAACTAGAGGCTCCGCTGACACACTTAGTATTGACGTTTGGTATCTTATTTAACATAAAGCCATACATGTACTCAGTATTAGTTACTTCCTTTGTTCCACAATATAAAACATTTTAGCAACCTAAAACAGTCTGCTAAAACGTCTTATGTTGTGGGGGCAGAGGGAGTATGTAACAATGTATCGCCAGAGTAAATTCGAGTGGATACAAACAAATAATATATTATCCATCTCTAGGACACAACCCCTCTTCCTACATGTCTCTTTCCCTCATCATTGTCGATGCGCCGCCAAGTAAAACACATGTGCTCGGTAGCAGCGGGGTCTTTGCTTCTCATTACTCATGGCGGAGTCCGATGTGTGTTCATGAGGCACTGTAGGCTATCGAGGTTATGTGCTCTCCACAGCGCTATGTGTAGCTTCTTCGCGGGAGGTGTGGCTGCATGCGGATTAGATGCAGTGGTGGGTGCGGGCTTGAGCAGCATGGCGATGGTGAGGTCTGCCGGATAATAAGGATCTAGCGTGGTGCACCAGTCTCGCGGGAGGCTCTGTGAGGCGTGGTGCAGCTCTCCTTTTCCTCCATGTTGCTGACAAACGTCACCGTGCCTAGATCCTGCTTGGTCACGGGAGAATCGGGGACATAATGGGCAATGACATGGTGGTGCATTTGGCGACATGGCTGTCGTGGTGTACACGGAAATCTCGACAAAGCGAGATGCATTGGTGTCCAAAAGTGATATGATGGTGTCCTAGCTTGGGGCGTTTTCTCACTTGACCGGCTAGTTCTTTGAGAAGATGCCGATTGGTGGATGGCGACTCGTCATGGTTGTTCTCTCTAAATGAAATCTCGGGATCTAGCCTTCCGTTTTTTTTTTGCGAAACACAGTACAACGCAAGCGCTCATATACACGCGCACACACTCACCCCTATGAACGCACGCACGCACACCCTACCCCTATGAGCACCTCCGAAAGACTGAATCGGCGGGTCGAGTCTTGAGATTGACGAAGTCACCACGGGCGCCTCGCTGTCGACGGAAACGTCGCCTTCCACTGAAAAATATTCCGCCTTAAATGAGAAACACCAGCATCAAACCTGGGGTTTGAACTCTGGTGGGCTGGGGGTACAACCACCCACCTAACCATCTTGCCACAGGCAAGTTCTCTCTAGCCTTCTGTTTCGATCAGATTACATCGTCGACGGTCGTATGATTTATGATTAGGATATTGGAAATGCCGCCGTGAAACATGTTCTATATGAATGACCTCGGATTATCTTTAGCTGATTTATGTGACACTAATTTTGTACTCAACACTAAAAATATATAATTGTGTGTTTAATTAATCGAAGCATTGGCTGGAGGTCTCCAGGCCACGACCCAATTTCAAACGCGAACACGGAAAATCATAGATATTCTAAATTCGGATTGCAGCGTAGGTGCACACGTGGATCCATGTACGCGAGGAGTCAGCGAGTGGACAAGTAGCTAGCAATATTCGCCATTAATTTCGGTTCAAGTTGGCCTGCAGAAGCCAAGCACGTTGGGGAATTGATGGGCGGAGTCGATGACTCGGAGCCTGGTCACGGTTTGGTCCAAAGTCCACAGCACGGGTGGCTGCTCCATCGGGCTCTTGCACGCTACCAGAATATGGTTCTACTGATTTTCCTGCGTATTTGAAAACCACGGTGAAAAGAAACCAAATCAGCCTGGAACCATGACCAAACCCCAAACACGTGCGAGCGAAAGAAAAAGAACGATAACTAACTAGTCCTCACGACCTCGTCTTTCTCCCTCTCCAGCTAATGTTGTATATAGATGCAAATTAGAACTAGTTACGATGTAGCTCAATAACAGCTAAACTAGTCGTACTCACAACAGCTTAACTAGTTGTACTCACCTTTATTCCCGTGGGAAAGAACATTCTAGATACAACATTATTGGTTTTAGTCCGCCATGGCTACTCGCTTCCGTATTAACAACACTAGCAAATTGCCCGTGCGTTGCAACGGGAAAAAAAATATCACATGTGCCACCCCAATCATTTCGCTTATCCTCCATTCTGCCCTCCCTTGTTTAAAATTTTATTCTCTGAGCTCTGGTGGAGACACAAGAGCTGACGTCGCAGCGACCGCCGTAGTCGTCTATGATACTGGCCTCCATCTTTCATATTGCCGCCACAGATTAGCACGAAGTGTTGGTAGGTACGTCAGACACGGCGTCGCAGCTGTGACCTTTTGTTCCCTTGGGTCGCACGCCTCCACATGACTCCTTGCTCTGTTTCCAGTGTCGCCGTTGTGTTGTATACCGACATGCACCTCATGGCTAACCCTAGCCGGAGAGATGGCGTCGCCGACAGGCCGCACAGCCGCACAACTGCAGTGTGCCTCTCTTTATCTAATTTTTCATGGCAATCATCTCAATATGACTCTAGACAAAAGTCTCGGTGTGCTTGCCCATGAACGGAGTTATTTGTCTATTTTTTATTGATCATGAGCAGAGTATTTGGCGTATTCTTTTTTCAATAGATCATCGACATTTTGTTAAAAATAATCACAAATGTTTGATTTCTCATTATTATTATTTGGATCTGATTTTGATTTACCGAGATAATAATTTGCATCGCGATGAAGTAAGTTCTCATAGGTGAAATTGTGCTGTGTGACAAAAACAGATAATTTATCATGTCCTCCAAAAGTCCCCTCTCTAGTAATTATTTCAGATTATTTAGAAAAATAGTAATTATTTCAGATTTAGGACTTTGCGGACAAAAAGTTGCATGCATATGGCTGAGGTGTCTTCTGTAGCGTATGTGGATTCCTACCCTACCCACCCACGATACTCGTCTTTTTTTTTTTTGAATACCATTTGGCTAGCTTTATTGATTAGAAAACATAGTTTCATCGTTTTCAAGGGCTTTCAGGAGACGCCGACCCAGCTTCCGTCTCACAGGAGTCGCCAAACCAACCCCTCCAAGGTATGAGGTATCCTGCTCCGTCGCCATGGAACTTGGGCGTGCTCCTCGCCAGCATGGATCGGACGGATGCGTCGTGCGGTCGCAGCATGGATCCGACGGATGCGTCGTGCGATGGCTGCGACGGGCAGGTTGGCAGGTACGGCCAATTGATTTGCTTAATACGGTACTACTCAAGCACGGACTTTTTTGTTTTGACATGCACGCACAACTCTTTCATCGTGAGCACTGAGCAGTTTTTCTTTTTAGAAGTTCCGCCGTGAATGGCTCGGTTCACGTTAGAAAAATTGTGGCCCAATAGTGTATAGCAAGCGGCCCATAAAAAAATAGCCTAGCCATAACGCACGGCGCTGCCGCGCTGGTGATGAACTCGAAAGTTTTAGTACCACCTCAACTAACCGCGGTGCTGATCCGAGTGCGGGTGTTGTTTGACGTACCAAAAACCAACGTACCAAACGGACGAAATTTTGGGGGAAGAAACACTACTCGTATTATATAGTAGAGATTATGGCAGTTAGATTACGCTGTAAGCGCGAACTGCAATCCGATGTAAAAGTGTTTACTAAGTGTTTTATGTTTTAGTCCATAATCTAGTTGGGAAGACTCGCTAAATTTTCATCGGTCAGACCATCGGTTCATTAGAGAGAAAAAAGGGGATATTTAAGCTAAAATTTCAAAATTTTAATTACAGATCAAATGTATAAATATAATA
Organism: Poa pratensis; assembly: GCA_947311845.1. NCBI lineage: Eukaryota > Viridiplantae > Streptophyta > Magnoliopsida > Poales > Poaceae > Poa > Poa pratensis. The sequence goes on along the minus strand of CAMZMU010000042.1, from coordinate 47,636,898 downwards.
TTGGATATAATGCATTATAATGTATAATATTGTTAGCCTAGTTGGTTACTGGACTTTCTTGTGCCTGGTCTCAAGGTTCGGGGTTCGATCTCAAGTTTATTAGCATTTTCTAAATATTTTTTGGTTTCTTAGTAAAAGACGCCAAAGAATCTTTTTTAAACAGTCAAGGATTCGGTTCCTAGTTTTTGGGGTTAACTATGATGAAAGAGGAGTTGAAATTTCTTTGAAGTGGTCATTTTTTCTTAAACTTCCAGCAAAAAAATCTCATTCCCCACCTTCTGTGAAACCCAAAACTGCGGGACGGGTCAATTGATGTTTCAAGCCTTACTTTGTAAAACGAGAGCTGGTGAGAATTCCCCTGTGTGGATCCAGACTGCCAAACACCAGACTGATGTGTCAAAACAAATCCTTGTTTGGTAGCAACCTTAGTCTGGAGCGGGCTCTGAACTTCCGACTAGATTAGGTATTCTCAGCTAGAACGATTCCAATAAAAGTTTGGAACTTCCGTGGGAAGTTGGTCCAGAACTTCTAAGTAGTAATTTTGGTGTTTCTGTCATTCCGTGTTATGATGGCTCTTTGTTAGGTCCGAAGCTTCCATGCGATCTTTTTCTGGAACTTCCAAGGTCACTGTCATAGCTATGAGCAGGAGCTTGCAACTGTTGTCAAGAATCACAGAGTATTCATGTCCGACACCTCGGAGATGTTGGTGGATTCTTGGGTGACACTTGGCGACCTAGTACTTCGCAATATCTAGAAATTTCTAAGGAATTAATTTTTTTGCTCGGCTGTTTAAACATTAGTCCTAAACTTTTGGGGACTTTATGTTGGGAACTTCTAGACTCACGACGTTTATGTCGGATGTAGAGATTTCCACACCTGATACTGCGACAAGGTCTAAAGTGTCGTGGGAAATCTTTGAGAAACTTGGCAATTGTTCAAATTTCAACTAAGTGCACAACTATTTTTTACTCTTGGTACGTAACATTCTCCTAGACGTCTAGGTGTAAATTGGAAGCCTAGTATGCACGAGCCAAATAGTTTGGGAAGATACATACACCATCTAATTCGTGTGAAGATCTATGGTGACTGATTGAGACGCTGTTTTTTGAGTCATAGGTCAAAGAGGCATAGGTGTCTATTATAGCCGATGTCATTAAACATGCATGTTTTTTGAGTCCAAGAGCCATAGGTGTGTATTATACCGGTGTCATTATGACCGGAGGACTGCGTGCCCGATCCTCTCCAACCAATTCGTAAGACAATGCCAACAAACCAAATTTCGGAAATTAGATATCCGTGTTTGTGATCTCTTAATCCTACCCCTTACTTTCTTTTCATATTTACCTTGAGAATTGCATGTTTAGATTACTCTAGGCAGCTTGTAGCCTAAAATTGTTAAAAATGCGAGATTCCACTAATAATTTTGTAGTCGCCAGTTCACCCACCACTTGTCTTTATACTCCATGTTCCAGTTATGACGCGTCTCCCCGGCTGTTTCCATGTCATTTCTACTCCCTGGTCACTTCTTCATCTTTCTCCCATCACAACTTATCTACCTCTCACAGTTGTCTCCTCGCCTTCCTTTGCCTTGTCGTAGCCTAGTTTGCCTCCTTCAGCATTGTATAGCAAAATCTATATGTCGCAGCCAGATGCCAATATGATATCTTTATTATAAACAAATTATTATAAAAGGTATTTTCGGCATAATTGCACATACACGTGTCGGTTTCAAGATAAGAAATCAATTGTATTTAACATTTATAAGATTTTTACCATAAATATATTAAGATTTTTTGCATGAATGTATAATGATCTTTTAGTATCCATGTTGCAGCTTGTCAATTTTTTGTCTTACGAACATGATCTTATATTGTCGTGTCTCGTGTTACAATATGTTCTTAAAAATAATAAACAGAATTGGAAAGACAAAAAAGTAGCAGCCTCTTGGAAATTCACTGTGGGAGACTGGCCACATGGCGTGGCCGCGCGGCCCAAGCTCTGGATTGAATGATATTGTGCTTGTAAGTAAAAACAAGTAAAATAACTTTTCTCAAGCAGAGGAGCTCCTGCCACAAAAGGGGTGTCCAAGCAACCATTTTTTTGCTCCATTATTAACGTCCTTTCTTGAAGACCAGTGAAAAATTCCTAAGACGTCAGCGCGGCAATAGATTGAAAGCAAGATTTTGAGCTGTAAAAGTGAGCGTGGAAAGGAATCGAAGTAAGGATGATTTGGGCAGAGGAATAAAAGAAAAAACAAGTGTGGCCAAACCCCACAGATTATGGCTTGCTTGGACAATAATGATCATGACCTTTAGTCGGCATGTTTCTGTCTAGGTAGCATCTGGTACCTGCAAACATGGTCTCTCTCTTATGTGTTCATACGGAAAAATTACTATTCATTACAGTAAAATATGTGTTGTTGTTTTCTTTTTGCAATATATCTTAATATTGCCTTTGTATTTTAAAGGGTCTTTACTTGCAACTAAATAAATCCAGATAACAAAGTAACTGAGGTAGAAACGACTAGTTGAGACACCACAATTCTATTTTTGATAAGAGCTAAACTCTTGTCAACAAGAATGCGCTGCTGATGGTCGCTGCCGTCAACTGGAGCCTACCATGGTTGCCACCTTCGTCCGTCATCGCCACCCGTCGGTCTATGGTGAATTACCTCATTACCTCATTTATCACTCCATGTAATGAACTCTATTTATCTTAGGCTTTACATTTGGCTTTGTCTGTTATTGGATTTTGTTGACTTGAATTTTTTCTGCGAAGATAGACATGTAGACCTAGATAGGACCCCGATAAATATTTTTAATTCCTACACCACATGGATCGATGCAAAGACCAAGAGTCTACCCTCATTTCCAAATTCAATGGTTTGCACATGAACTACCGTTAGCAGCCCATTCATAATTCCACGGGATGGTTTCTTACTTCCGGCACGTCGCTGTCTCTACAAACAGTTAAGGGAATCCACGTGAACGTCACATGAACGAGCAAAAATCATACTATTAGAAATTTCACAACTACTGACATGGGTATGCCTATCGGGTACCCTACCATGAGGGTACCTGGTGCACGTATCGACTAGGCCCAACTATCAGAGCCTACATGAAGCCCATGAAGGGAGGCCCACGAAGATGGAGTATCCTCCAAGTTTGGCGAAGCAATAGTCGGTTTAGAGTTTCCTTACTTGTAAATCGAGTCGGTTACGAACACCCGAGACCCAGCCTATTATTTAAGGACTGGGAGGGCCATCGAACCAGACAACGAACCACCAGAGCCACAAACCCTAGCGAGATCGACATCTCGCCGGGATCCTTGTAACCATCATATTCACAAAGCAATAACAGACAGGCAGGACGTAGGGGTGTTACCTCCACACGAGGGCCCTGAACCTGGGTAAAATCTTTGCCCTGCTTGTCAGCCGACGATACTTCCAGCTCTACCACGTTCTCTCCCCCATATTCATAACCTAGGGACCTTAACCATGGGTCTTGATGAGTCTACCCCTCGTCAAGTGGCGCCGTCTGTGGGAAAGAATAGCGCTGGACTCGAAGTTTCGCCGGTCCCAACAGCAAACGGCAAATCGCCGATCACACCAGCAAACGGCAACTCGCCGATCTCATCTGCAAACGGCAACTCGCCGGCCATGTCAGCAAACAGCAACTCGCCGATCCAGGCGACACACGGCGACTCGCCGATCCACTCGAAAAGCGGCAGCCTGCCCGCTTCACCTGCAAAAAGCGCATCTGCTCTTCCAATGAATTTCAATCCGCACTCGCCAGAGCTTCAGGAGGCGTTTTCCGGCCTTGAATCAGGTTTGAGTTTGACTGTTGGAGCATTCAATTTTTTCGTAAACAATCTTGGCACGCAGGACTCGACAGATCCGCAACAACTGGCGCTGGGTGCACTCGAGGCTCCGTCGACTGCGCTCGCCCCGTCGTCGATTCCTGAAGCCTGCTCGCCCGCAACAACCATGTCGACCGGCGAGCTCGACAGGTTCATGATGACGGAACTCCAAGGCGAGGAGCAGAATCAGCATACAACGCAAGCAACATCGACTTCAACCTACCACTCGACGAGAGTTTCGACTGCGGGATCTCCCTCGATGACTTCTACGAGCCCGCGATTCATAACGACAGCAACGTCGACTCGGAGATCTTCACCAACACCAACCTCGACTCAGAAATCCATAATGGCTTCGCCAACACCGAGATGAGCATAGGCGATGAGCACATCGACAACGAGATTCGCCTCGAAGATCTACTCGATGAACACACTGGCTCTGACATGAGCCTCGACGGCGACGTCGAGTCCATGACTGGAATCGACAGCACATACACCTGTCCACGGGTCACGCCCCATCAGGTCTACGTGGCCTTCTCCGCAGAATCATCCGCAGACGCAGCCGCTCGCAGGCCTGCACAATTCCCATGCACGGTAACCATGCCGGATGGGGTCACAACCTTGACAATCACGGAGGAGATGGCAGCAAAAGCAGATAAAGTCATAAAGGAGTGCACAATGATGCCACCAAATTCCACCCCAGAGGAGATGTTGACCTTCCAGTACTTCAACTGGCAGGAGTCAATTCGACTGCAAAACTACCGAGCGACGCTCGAAGAGCGCAAAAGGCAAGCCAGCCTCTCGAGTGCCCGAAGAAGGGAGCAATCCCTCGGGTCCACAAGCAACCAACCCCACGACCTAGGTCGCGGTTGGCAAGCCTTCCAGAACATGAAAGGGTAGCAATCACCCGTAACCTGTCGTTCATGACAGAGGACGCTAACGGAATCCCAGTGCCCAAAACTGCTGCGGGTGCATTATTCTCCGTAGGTGCTTACCTCAAGGCAATGCAACCTCCGGCGAATGACCCTAACGCAGCCCTGCATCGCCAACAACTCAAATCGCTAGCTCTAGCGGCACAGGCTATACAGCCAGAAGACAAAACTCCAGCAAGGAATCGCGATCGCGACATAGTCGACTCACGACACGCAGCACATCATCGCAGTGGTCGCAGCCACCACTCGGATGAAGGAAGGAGAAGCACGCGCCGGCACAGGTCCAGCAGAAGCAGATCTCGAAGATCCTATAGCAGCGATTCATACTCTGATCGCGAACCAGAGCCATGCGGAGCATTGTGCTTCACTCGACGCATCCGTGAGACGCGGATGCCCAAAGGTTCAAGTTGACAGGCGAACAACCCAAGTACAACGGTCGCCAAGAACCTTCGGGTGGTTAGAAGATTACAGACTCGCCGTGGCATGCCAGCGTGGCACGAACACCACGGCGATGCAGTACATACGACTCATGCTCGAAGGAACTGCCCGCGACTGGCTCAAGGCGCTCCCTCCATCATCATACGACTCGTGGGACGATTTCCGCAGAGACTTCATCAAAAACTTCGAGCCTCTATGTGAGCGCCCGAAGACATTCGAAGAATTAAGGGCATGCACTCAACGATCAGACGAGTCGTTGAGATCATACATACGGCGGTGGACCGAAATACGCAATTCGGTTGGCAAAGTGTCAGAAGACAGGGCCATGGATGCCTTCATACAAGGTCTCGCCAGGAAGGACTTCAAAGAGGCACTGGTCGTGAAAAGCCAACCTCCCTGGCTGACCTCATCAAAGTTGCGACTGAGTGGGCAGATGGAGAGGATTCTGTACGCAGATCCCGTGCTTCCCCACCACGCGACAACTACGAAAGCGGCAGTCGAGGCCGCAGAGATTCATACAGAGAAGATCGCAGGCGCAAACGTTCCAAACGTCCTTACGACGATAACAGACCCGAGTTCATGGCGGCTGGATACACACAACCGGGAGGACCAAGATAGAAGCAATCGACGCGACAGTCGAGATCGCGAGCAGCGGAGCGACAGCTACAAAAGGCAAGAATGGCGCAAACGCAGCGACGCAAAACCCGAGCGGTCATTCGAGGAAAAGATGGACGACTGGTGCAGATTCCACCTCTTCAAGGGGGACGACGGAAAACTACGCTCCAATCACACCCTAAGGAACTGCAGGGAATTCGACCAAATGGCGACTGACTATGATACGACTCAAAGGAATGGCCCAGCACCTGCTCAGCCCACGCCTGCACCCGTACCACAGCCGAACGCTGTGCCCGCTCTCATGGCGCCACAGCCGCCACCGCAACCACCACCACAGCCTGCTCCAGGCGCAAACCTCGCAGGTGCCATACAACCCGTACTACGGGCGGAAGATGATCAATATCCACAGCCCCACGGGCAGATGTACATGATACAAAAGGGTCGCCCCTCAACAGGCAGCAAAAGCTAATCACTCGACAGGTGAACATGGCTGTCATGGCACCTCCTGCCATGCCCGAATTTCTGAAGGGATCGGAAACCATCATAAGCTTCAGTCGAGAGGATCATCCCCCAGCTGTAGTTCGACCAGGGCACGCGGCTCTGGTACTCGACGCGCAAATAGGAGGCTACGCCATGACCAAGGTCTTCATGGATGGAGGCAGCGGCATAAACATCATCTTCGCGGACACGCTCCGCAAAATGAACAGGTCAGTCGAAAACCTCCCAAAATCTTCAAATACCTTCCACGGTATCGTTCCTGGCAAAGCAATTAGCCCAGAAGGCACCATACAACTCGACGTTACGTTCGGGGACAAAAGCCACTTCAGGACAGAGTCGATTGAGTTCGAGGTCGTCGACTGGAAATCACAATACCATGCTATTTCATGGCGGTGCCACACTACGCGTACCTCACGCTGAAGATGCCAGGACCAAAGGGAGTCATCACTGTCCGTGGAAACTTTCAAAGGTCCGATGCTTGCGACCGCGAGTTCAGCAAAATCTCCGAGATGTTCGGGGTGGAAGAATCACTCGCCGACTGGCGATTCCAACGACCGCACACTCCTTCCGGAGCATAAGAAGTTGGCAGTCGACAGATCCTTCAATGCTACAAATGACACAAGGTCGCATCAGGTGCACCCGACCGATCCGTCCAAGACAGTCAACATATCTTCGAGCCTGCCTATCGCATAGGAAGGCGCGCTCGTCGAATTCCTCCGTGAGAACTGGGAAATATTTGCGTGGTGTCCAGCCGACATGCCAGGTATTCCCAGGGAATTCGCCGAGCACTCTCTCCAATTGTTTCCAGATGCAAAGCCAGTCAAGCAAACGATGCGTCGAATCTCCGGCCCAAAGCGAACCGCAGTCGAATCTGAAGTCGACCGGTTACTCGCAGCAGGATTCATTAGGGAAATCAAGAAATCACAATGGGTGGCCAACCCCGTACTCGTAGAGAAGAAGCATACAGACATCCTTCGGATGTGCGTGGACTTCACAGCGCTGAACAAGTGCTGTCCAAAGGATCACTTCCCGCTACCCGAATCGACCAGATCGTCGACTCCACCGCCGGATGCGCACGACTCTCCTTTCTGGATGCTTACTCAGGTTATCACCAGATAAGGATGAAGCAAGAAGACGAAGAAAAAACGGCGTTCATAACCCCACTCGGGGTCTACTGCTACACAACTATGCCCTTTGGGCTCAAAAACGCGGGTGCAACATACCAGCGCATGATGCAGGACTGCCTCAAAAAGCAAATCGGACGCAACGTCCAGGTCTACGTGGATGACATTGTCATTACCACAAGGGAAGAACACACACTACTCGACGATTTGAGGGAGACGTTCGCAAACCTCAAACGCTTCCATATCAAGCTCAATCCTAAGAAGTGCACGTTCGGCGTTCCAGCCGGGCAGCTCTAGGGTACCTAGTCTCTGCCCGTGGAATCGAAGCAGACCCGGAGAAAATACAGGCCATCCTCACAATGCAAAGGCCTTCAAAGCTTCACGATGTGCAGAAACTAGCAGGACGAGTAGCAGCGCTCAGTCGATTCATCAGCAAACTGGGTGAAAAGGCTCTACCATTCTATCGACTGATGAAGAAGGCGGACAAGTTCGAGTGGACGCCAGAAGCTGAAGCAGCCTTCACAGATCTCAAGCGGATCCTCACAAGCCCTCCGATCCTCGTCGCACCTAAGGAACGGGAACCACTCTACCTGTATGTCTCGGCTACAAACAGGGTGGTGAGCACCGTACTGGTAGTCGAACGCATGGAGGAGGGGCACATCCAAAGCATACAACGTCCAGTCTACTACCTGAGCGAGGTTCTCTCCATATCAAAACAGCGGTACCCGCACTATCAAAAGCTGGCATACGCTGTATTCATGTCCTCAAGGAAGTTGACACACTACTTCACCGAGCACCGATACCGTGGTAAGTAACTCAGCAATCGGTGATATCCTCACAAACCCCAATGCAACGGGTCGAGTCGCAAAATGGCTCATCGAGCTGGCTCCAAGAGACATCAAGTACGAGCACCCGAAGGCTATCAAAGCACAAGTCCTACCCGACTTCACAACCGAGTGGATAGAGGCCCAATTACCTGGAGCACCAGACGTGTCCAATTCCTGGACCATGTACTTCGATGGGTCCAAGAAACACGAAGGCGCAGGCGCAGGCGTCATCCTCATATCACCAAAAGGGGACAAGCTACGTTATGTTTTGCAGATGGGATTCAAACTACCCTCCAATAACGAGGCTGAATACGAGGCTCTGATCCATGGCATGCGGATGGCAAAAGCACTTGGGTGCACTCGATTGATGATCTACGGCGACTCCAATCTCGTGGTGCAGCAAACAATGAAGGCCTGCGACGCAATCGCGGACAACATGATCGCTTATCGCGACCTGTACAACACACTGGAGGGCAGCTTCGAGGGCTGTGAGTTGAGGCACATAGGAAGGGAAAGTAACGAAGAAGCAGACATGCTAGCCAATCTTGGCTCAACTGGCGCACAAATTCCACCTGGTGTCTTCCTCGAGCGCATCGAACACAGATCTATCAAGGAGAAACGAGAGCCTCCTCCGTCGACTACGCCAGCCAAAAGCAAAGCGCCCAGCACAGAGGACCCCCCAGTCGAGGTACTCCTCATTGAGCCAACTTGGACTCAACCTTTTCTGGCTTACATACTCCGCAGCGAGCTACCAGATGACATAACCGAGTCCCGACGCGTGACTCGAAGATCAAAAGCATACACCGTTATCAACGGCGAGTTATACAAGCGCAGCATATCAGGTATGTTCCAAAGATGCATCGCATTCGAAGATGGCCAAGCCATACTTCGAGATATTCATGCAGGTACCTGTGGGCATCACGCCAGCAGTCGATCACTCGTAGCCAAAGCCTTTCGCGCAGGGTTTTACTGGCCTACAGCACTCAAAGACGCGGAGGACATAGTCAAAAGGTGCGTCGGCTGCCAGAAATTCGCAACAAGCCGCACGCACCCGCATCGGCGTTGAAGACATACCGCTGGCCTGGCCTTTCGCCCAATGGGGGCTCGATATGGTTGGGCCACTCAAAAAATCATCGCATGGCGGGCATACTCACCTACTGGTGGCAGTCGACAAGTTCACAAAGTGGATCGAGGCGGTCCCCATCACAAATTCGACTGCTACTACGGCAGTCAACTTCATAAAGAGCATCATCTACCGCTTCGGTGTCCCAAACAGTATCATCACTGATAACGGCACAAACTTCACGGCTGAGGAGTTCAAAACCTTCTGCAAAGAGCAGGACATTACGCTCAACTACGCATCCGTGGCGCATCCACAATCCAATGGCCAAGTCGAAAAGGCCAATGGACTTGTGACGAGTGGGATCAAGAAGCGCCTCCTGGTGCCACTCAAAAGAGCTGCGGGTGCTTGGGTCGAAGAACTACCATCTGTGCTATGGAGCCTACGCACAACTCCCAACACTTCTACGCAGTTCACCCCATTCTTCATGGTCTATGGTGCAGAGGCAATTCTGCCATCAGATGTAAGGTTCAATGCGCCACGAGTTGAAGCATACAATGAAGAAGACGCGGAAGAAGCACTCGAAGACGCAGTCGACTTGCTCGATGAGGCGCGACACGGCCTTGGCCCGCACAGCTGTTTACCAGCAGACCTTCGCAACTACCACAGCCGTCGACTGCGCACCAGGTCCTTCGTCGTTGGCGACCTGGTTCTTCGACTGAAGCAAAAGAAGGTGCACAAGCTCGCTTCCCCATGGGAGGGTCCCTTCATCATCACGGAGGTCCTTGGTGGAGGCGCATATCGACTGAAGCACGCGAAGACAGGCGAACTCTCTCATAATCCTTGGAACGTTGCGCATCTGCGCCGTTTCTACGCATAAAGTGCTCACAGTCATACAATGTAATAGGCTATATGTCGGATGGCTGCAGGTTTCAGACGCGCTCTTTTCCTTACCAGGGTACCTAAGGGGACTGGAAGGTTTTTAATGAGGCGGCCTGCAGCCTAACATTCAAAAGAGGAATAAAATCAATGTTCCTTCGACTTCTTTGTGGCTACTACCCGCATAATTCATACCTTAACCGCACCCGAAACCCTCGGGGGCTGTGTTATCGATCAAATGAGCTCTCGCTCTTGCAGAAACACAATGCCTTAGCCGCACCCGAATGCTCGGGGGCTGCGTAACAAGGATCCAAACAAAGAACACAAAAACTCTGCAGCCGCACTCGAATACTCGGGGGCTGCACAGTCATTGGTTCACAACCAACACATATTTCACAAACCCCGCTCGACTGACTCGGGGGCTCGACAAAAAATCAAAGTATACAAACTATACAATATACAAAGAGTCAAAAATTACACTCGGGGGCTGCCCCCTATACAAAAATTGCACTCGCAAACTATTCTAATCCTCAGGCTCGTCCTTTACGGGCAGCTCGGGACCGCAAAGCTGTTCGCGAGTGCACTCGATTAGTGTCTCCGCAGCTTGGATCGTGTCATCCAGGTCTTTTTGTTCGAGAACCTCTCCGGCTGCAGGTGTCCGCAACACCAACCTTGGTTTTCGACTACGCATATACGCCATTGCAGCGTTGGCTCCAATCACAAGTCTTGAGACAGCAACTCTCGAATGGGATTTGTTTGCGGAAGATGTTCAACAGCACGAATCCCTTGTGGTTGTGGCCCCGAAGGAAAAAGAGTCTCGTTCAGGCGAATAAACGCTGCCCGGCATAACTCCAGCAGTTCAGCACTTCGCCAGACGCGATCCTTCAGGGTGGCGAGTATGCGGGCATGGTACCTATCAAGCCAAAAGTGTTGACGCCCAGTCGTAGGGTCGTCAACCACGCTATCCAGACGCCCTTCCACGCGAATCTTTTCAGCCTGGAAGTTGTCGACAAAGCCTACAAACACGGGCGCACCAGTCAGATCAAAAGGACAAAAGCTACGCAAAAAGCTTGTAAACAGAGCAAGACTCGAACTTACACTCGAGTTGCCTGTTCACAAGATCCATCTCCCCGAGCACATATCCTCGCGTTGGGTGGCCAACGCGGGTCTGCCCTCAATCGATTCAGCTCAGCCTGGGCGTCCTTCAGATCTTGCTCCATTCTCACAAATTTGGCCTTCATATACTCCATCACCTTGGCATCATTTGCCACCTGACCCTGGGATCGGGTGGTGATTGGAGCCTGCGAGGAACTAGTCGCAGTAGCAGGTTCTCGTGACTGTTCAAAGAGCATAATCACAAACACAAAGTTTGTGTCAGAAGCTAAACTCATGTCATAAGCATACAACTCTTCGAGTGAAAGACATTAGCAAAAGACTTTGCATAAACAAGGTAGCACAAACAAAGCGCAGACTCGCGCAGTTCAGAAGGTATCATTACAAGGCATAAAAAAGCAAAAGGGTACAGCTACCCTAAACCTAAGATTTCGATTTCCTAAGCAGACGATTGGCAGTCTCGAGTGCCCGGCGCTCCATGGTGTTCATAAAAACTTCGGCCAGTCGCGCGGCGGCTCCGCTCACCCCCTTCAGGAAATGGGCTTCCCATCTGGCTTCTGAGGGAACGCAGACAGTGCTGCCTCATAGTCGCAATCTATCCCATGTCCCATAAGAAGCTTGATGGTGGACTCGGATCCGCGTACCGTGTTGGCGCGAGCGAAACCCGCCATGGTGGACGTCCCGGGGCCAAACACGTGGCGAAGTCATCCACCGTCGACGGCACACGCCAGTCGGGAACACCACTTGGTATACAGCGCCAAGTGTGCTCGTCGATTTGGCGAGTGCTTCTTTCGCCTGGTTGCATAGAGCGCCTAAGCCGCCCACAGCCTGTTCCAGCGAAAGATCGTCACTCGCCACGTCCGCAGAGGCCGGTGCGCCAACAGCTTCTGCACAATTCAAAACAGGCATAAGTCATTTTACGACACTCGACAAGTTATATCGTCATATCAAAAGGAGAAAAGATTACTCACCTCCCATGACCTGCGCGAGTGCCGCGAGCTGGTCAGCATATCTCGCTCGCGTGCAGCGGCTGAGTTGGTGGCGGCAGCCAGCTCTTTCTTCGACTCTTCGCGCTGCGCGGCGAGTGCGTCTTCCAGCTCCTTCTTCTCGCCTGGCCCAGCAAAATCACGTGCATTCAATACTCGACAAAATCAAGCATTGCAAAAAGAAGTTGGCAAAACAAAAGCAAAAAGGAGAACTCACGACTGAGCCGCTCGAGCTCGGCGCGCATGGTGTCCCTCTCCTGCTCCACCTGGACATAAGCCTTGGCAGAATCTGCCAAGGTGTGGTAGAAGGGCTGCGAGCACACGAATTCAGCAAAAATCCAAACTCTCACAGACCTACAACTAAACGGGTCAAGCAAAAACTACTCACGTGGTTCATCCACGGCTCAGGAGCCGCGACTGATGTCCCGACATCTGGAGTTGCCGCCTTGGCTGTCTCAACGACAGCGTCAGTGGCCATTGGCTGGGCAGCCTCGTTTCCAGTCGGTGCAGACTTCGAGTGCTCCAGGGTTGGAACATTCTCGACTGGAGGAGTCCCAGGCTGATTGTTTTCAGCACTGTGGGCAACACAACAAAGCAAAAGGACGGTCAGCACAAATATGTGACAGCACAAAATTTCATATCATACTCAAAAAACACATACCTGTGCTCCTCATCTTCCTCATCTTCGGAGTCGCCAAAAATTGGTCCCCAAAGGCTGGGGTACCACTCGACTGAAGCGGAAGAGTGAGCTTGTTGAGCACGCACGCAAAGGAGCGGCTTGGAAAACAGGTGGTGAACCTGATTCCTCGTCATCCTCCAAGCCTGCTCCTTCGCGGGTGAACTTGCAGCAGAAGGCGCCTTCTTGGCCAGTCGACGCCGCTTCGGTGCGCGGTATCGACTTCTTGGTCAGAGGGGCCTTGTCTTCAGATTGGACTTCTTCTGCTGCTTCTCCTCGACCTCCTCCACATGTGAAGTGGTGGCAGAAGGGATGGGCGACTGATCCCCTTTCGGGTCCACCACCTGTGCCTGTGTTTCTTCAGTCTCGCCATTTTCAGGCAGAGGAGGAAGGGAGGCAGCAGTCGAGTGACCCTGCATAGCATACATCACAAATTGCAAAGTCAGAATCAAAAATCGCATATCGCAGAACATGCGAGTGGCAAACTCTTCATTGCAAGCAGGCTATAACACATACATACCTCAAGCAAAGGGTTCTCCAACCCATATGGTGCAACAGGGCAGTCGACGTTGCAAGTGTCGCCTGTCGTCAAGTTGGTGATGTGCCGCACATGCGTCAGCAGCTCACTCCTTGAAAGCTCCTCTGGGTTCATTCGGGTGATGTCACCCGCGCCTTCATACTCCCACATGGGGTGCGCTCGGGCACGGATGGGCCACACCCGCCTCTTCACAAAGGTGGCGATCAAATGATGCCTGTGACCTTGTCCAGCAGTCCGTCGATTCGAGTCAGCAAAGGGCGTGCTTCCTCCATTTCTTCGGCTGAGAGCTGGTGATCCCACGCCTTGGTCCTGACGTAAGCTGCAGTCGAGAAGGTGGCGACTCCTCTTGCTCGACACTCGCATAAAACCACCCTTTCCTCCAGCCTTGCGCGGAGTCGACGGTCTTCAGGCGGAAATAGCGGGTGTCGCTGCGCACCTGGATGCCGCAGCCGCCCACGGGGTAGGTGCGACCACCTCCTCTGTTGGGTCGCACCATGAATATGGTCTTCCATAGCGCCCAGCTGGGTGCGACGCCAAGGAAGCACTCGCATAGCGTGATAAACACGCAATATGCATAATACCGTTCGGGGTGAGATCGTGGATCTGCACCCCGTAGGCATAAAGGAGGCCACGAACAAAGTCGTGGAGGGGAAGCGAGAAGCCCCTGGAACAAACTCCGCAAAGCAAACGCGCTCGTTGGCGCGTGGTTCGGGGCATACCTCCTTGGGCGAGGGAGCGCGGACGGCGAGTTGCTCCGCGGGGGCAGATATCCCTGCTCGCGGAGCTTGAGCAATGGGCGTCCTTGATGGTGGACTTCGCCCAGTCCCCGCTGCCCTTCTTCAGCGCGGCGGATGCAGATGTACCCGCCACGGCCTTCTTGCCCTTGGTCGCATCGGTCGCGGCGGCGGCGGCAGCACCACGCTTCGCACCTCCACCTTTCGCCATTGCTACAGTGGAGGAGGTGTGGGGCAAAGAACTTGGGCGCAGAGCAATGGAGGGGCAGCGCGAGGAAGGAGACGAGGGGCGGCGCAGGGGCAAATGGCAAGTAAAAAACTCTGCCAGCGCCGTCCCCCCTATTTACCACAGAGCGCAAAAACGATCGTAGCCGTTAAAACAAATCCATACGCTCCGCGCGAAATCTGGCCATACACGTGGCGGCCACGGAGAGCAACCGTCGCCGGCCACTCCGCCCACTACGCACGAGAATCCAGGAAGCCATCATCACGCCCCGTGAAAATCGCGCCAGAACGGTCAAATCAAGTCCACGCGGCGTCATCCCTGGTCAGCTCTGCAAAAACGGGCCCACAAAACAGGGTCACGTCTTATCAAAGCCTCTCCAAGCACGCCACCGCTTGTCAGAGATAGCAGTCGCAAAATGCGTCATTGCTGACGTTGTTCTCTCTTCACAACTGGCATAAAAGTCACTCGATGATATCTTCGGGTGGTCTCTCGCATAAGTCTCGGTTGGTTTTTTAGCAAAGTCATAGAGGCCAGTCGAAATTCTTTCGACTGCAGCATCATACTCCCATCGGGAGCGTATCAAAAAATTTCTTTGACTAAAATGTGCAGGGTAAAAGATTTTGAGATTATCCTCCATTGCAAGCAATAAAGCACAATCTCGGGGGCTACTCCCATCGGGAGCGCTGTCGCGCACCCGATAGAATAATGGCAAAATATCAGTCGACAAACATTCGACTAAGTTCATAAGCAAAATCACACTCAAAATATTCCCGAGTTGATCCGACGATCCTTGGATGCTGCATGCATAGTGCAAAGGTAAGACCCGCCGATCAGTCGAGCTGGGCTAAGGACCGCTCCAGCAGCGTTATCCTTAAATGTTCCGTGTCAGCAGACATGATGAATTATCCCCGACGGACGCGTTGGGTTGATTCAAAATTATACTGCAGTTCGATTCCGTAAGACCTCAACGGCTGTTTCGAGTCTGTCCAGTTTGTTCCAGATTCGAGTCCGGGGACTCGAGTTTGATTGAAAGCTAGTATGGTTTTGCCACAAATGGTAGTTAACTGGCCCCGATCCGTCGTGTGTGCCGGGCCTGCTAAGCTAATATCCCTTGACTATCATAAGCAAAAAATCATAGTCGATGAAACACTCGACATAGCCAACATGTGCTATTTCATAAGAATTCTAAATATAGATGTAAAAAATATAACGTGCATGATGTATGAGTCCATGCCCGACTCTTCGAATCAGACAAGTACTCGGGGGCTACTGACATGGGTATGCCTATCGGGTACCCTACCATGAGGGTACCTGGTGCACGTATCGACTAGGCCCAACTATCAGAGCCTACATGAAGCCCATGAAGGGAGGCCCACGAAGATGGAGTATCCTCCAAGTTTGGCGAAGCAATAGTCGGTTTAGAGTTTCCTTACTTGTAAATCGAGTCGGTTACGAACACCCGAGACCCAGCCTATTATTTAAGGACTGGGAGGGCCATCGAACCAGACAACGAACCACCAGAGCCACAAACCCTAGCGAGATCGACATCTCGCCGGGATCCTTGTAACCATCATATTCACAAATCAATAACAGACAGGCAGGACGTAGGGGTGTTACCTCCACACGAGGGCCCTGAACCTGGGTAAAATCTTTGCCCTGCTTGTCAGCCGACGATACTTCCAGCTCTACCACGTTCTCTCCCCCATATTCATAACCTAGGGACCTTAACCATGGGTCTTGATGAGTCTACCCCTCGTCAACTACCAACCGTCACTCTCTTAGTCGTCCCTCGACTCCAGAGATCCAATCCAATAGAATACCGCGATCAAACCGAGGGAGAGCCCTACTAGCCAGGTTATCCAATTTCACCCCAGCAAAGCAAATCCATTTTCACATATCCGAATAATTCCTTTTTCATTAGTTTAATTTTCGGAAAGAGATAGGTAGAGGGAGGGAGGGTTTGTATTTTTGAGAGGGAGTTTTCAGTTGAGATCTGTTCAGACTGTTCCCAGGAAGCTATTTAACCCCCTCCTCCCTCCCTACTCCCATTCCAGGATATTGAGCCTTCCCGCACTAGCCCAAGAGCAGAGCCAAGGACTCTCCAGCTCTTTGCCCGCTTCCGGCTGTGAGTGACAGAGCCAAGAATCGCCATGAAGTACGTGGTGGTGAGCGGAGGGATGGTGAGCGGCCTCGGCAAGGGCGTGACGGCCAGCAGCATCGGCGCCGTGCTCAAGGCCTGCGGCCTCCGCGTCACCACCATCAAGATCGGTAGCCATTCCTTCTCTCTCTCCTCCTCTTCCTCCTCACTCCACCACCACCACTCAGCTGTATGCCGGGGACCTAATTTCGGGTGACCAGCACAGTGATAACCGCCGCGAACGTAGACACCAAAAAAGGGCGGGGTTTTCGGTGGATTTTTAACCCCGGCTTTGTGTTGCGTGATCCTTCCTTCCTGCCTCGGGTATGTTGGAGCGCCCAGAAACAAAACAATACTGTACCTTGCTTTTGTCGCTGGCCTTTGTGGAACAAGCGTCTCATTTTGGGATAAGGAAGCAGAGGCATTCCCGAATATTTCGGGAGGCTCCCGCTTGTGCCATGGCGTAGACCTGCCTGCTTGTCACTTGCTGTTTGCTTTTCTTATGGGCCTTGGTGGTTTTCAGTTCATCTGAACTGGACGCTGTCACATGAGACATGCAACTTCCTTCCTCTGCGATATCAACCCAGTTACTTCACAGCTTTGGTGTCACAATCTTAGTTCCTTCAAAGACACGAAATCCTCTCTTCCTGAGGCCAACTTTGACATCTCATGCATTAAATTTCGCTGGCTAATTTCTCTGTACTTGGTGGTTTATTTTCAACCAAGATGACTCAGCGAGAAAAAACAGATGACTGATACGTGTGCGCCCGTTAGTTCATTTCAACATTTTAGTTGCAAGGTTTCTATAATACAAGTTGGTGAATGGACTAAAGAAACCATTTAATTTTTGTTAGGTGACCATTACTGGTTGTTCTTAATTTTTGTTAGTATCGTTGTTTATCTGCTGTGACTGCTCATCTGCAGATCCATACCTCAACACTGACGCTGGCACCATGTCTCCGTTCGAGCATGGCGAGGTCTTTGTTTTGGACGATGGTGGAGAGGTAACTGCTCCGACATCTCCATTTTCTGTGCCTCTCTTGCCGGAAAATTGCTCACAGTTGTGTCACCAACAGTTGACAATTTTTTCATGAATGTATCTCCCGTATACGTGTAGTTTTATTTTATTTTTTAACAAGGAATTATGTGGTTTTTTTTGTGTGTGATTAGGGGTGGAAATAAAACTCGAAACTCACGAGCTTAACGAGTACTCAAAAACTCGGCTCAAATCGGCTCGAACTCGGACACTTATGAGTCGAGCCAAGCTGACATTTCTAGCTCATTAAGAAAACGAGTTTAATGAGTCGAGTTACGAGTACTCGTTACTCGTTAAACTCGTGTAGCTCGTAATATGCCTAAGATCATAACTTTATGAGCTAATCCATTGCGTATTATTGTTCATCAACAGTTAACACGAAGTCCAGATCTGTAATGCCCACAATACCTAGGCCATCGCTACGTGGGAGCATAGCCACTAGAGCCATGTAGGCCATATATAGAGTTATGTTCTATGATGTTTTTGATTTTTAAGCTATGGACAATGATTTGTTAAGAGATGTTTGAATATTTAAGTTTATATTATAATATGAACTACTAACGCTATGCATGCTCATGTTCTTAACGTTTATTACCGAGCTTAATGAGTTTACCGAGCTAGCTCGAGTTTTTATTGAGTCGAGCCAAGTTGGGGTATGGAGCTCGTTTAGTTAACGAGTTGAGTTGAGTTGGCTCGTTAACTAACGAGTATTTACGAGTTGAGTCGAGTTGAGTCGAGTTGGCTCGATCTGATTGCACTCTCTTCCTATTTATTTTTTGAAGGTGGACTTGGACCTCGGAAACTATGAACGTTTTCTGGATATCAAATTGACCCGTGACCACAATATAACCACAGGAAAGATATATCAGGTGACTGGATTTCGTCACTCCTAATCCATGTGCAATTAGAGCTTATCTGGAAGATTGTGCTATCAAGTCAAAAGTTCGGTTTATACGTCTTTTTTGAAGAAAGGGAAAAAGGTTATCCTTAACTTTTGCCTAAAAAACCCGGCAACTTTCAGGATATCTGCAAGTTATATTTGAGTATTTGATTCACCGAATCGAATATACATGGAACCCACAAATCTTTATTGAGTCGCTTTATGTTTCATCGTAAGATCTACTGCGGTACAATCATGCATGTGCAGAATCATCTGGGCCTCCAGTCTGCCACCCTTGTCGGGTGCTACTGATATAAGATTCAACCTGTCACATGGTGGCTTAATTGTAGAGTCCATGACTCTGCAGGTTGCTGCTGTCAATTAGTGTATTAAAGAATCTTTATTCTGTTGACCGCATCAGTTTCCCACAGGTTGCAAAGTAGACTAGGTAACTAGTTTTCAAACTACAGTTGAAACCTACACCAGTATGACAGTTCCAGTTAGCCGTTATCTTAGTAGCAAAAGTGGCCTATCTTTTGTACAGTTCAATTTTCACTTTCACGTGATTTCCGGTTTATTCAAACTCTTTTGGATTATACTTTATGATATCAATTGTAGCGTCTCGTTCTGTCTTCTGAAATTTAATAGCATTTTTGTTTGTAATGCTCACATCAGGTTGTCATTGACAAAGAAAGGAGAGGGGACTACTTGGGGAAAACCGTCCAGGTTTGTCGTCAGTGTGTAGGTGGAGCTTTCATGTGAAAAATTATAGACGACAAAGATTACTGAATGTGGATTTATCTTCCTTTCAGGTTGTGCCACATATTACAGATGAAATACAAGATTGGATCGAACGTGTGGCGATAAATCCGGTCGATGGCAAAGAAGGGCCTCCTGATGTTTGTGTAATAGAACTCGGTGGCACTATAGGTAAACAAATTGATTTCATCTGTAGCACAAATTGCAGTGGCACATAATTCAAGCGTACCTGTGGATACAGTTTAGTCTATTTTTCTCTCGGTGCATAACGATAGTGGAATTCTTGATGCAGGGGATATTGAATCAATGCCTTTTATTGAAGCATTAGGTCAATTTTCATACCGTGTAGGTCAGTAAAGATCAGCTCTTACCTGAATTTTATTTTGGGGAGCAGGCTCTCTTACAATCCATTTAGCTTCAATTGACGCATCCTTTCCTTATTCCGAGTTGTAGGACCTGGAAATTTCTGTCTGGTCCATGTTAGTCTTGTTCCAGTCCTAAATGTAGTTGGTGAACAGGTATGTTTTACTCATTTGAACAAAGAGCTAAGATAAAATGAGACAAGTTGTTACAGTTGTTCCAGTTTTATTTGGGTTCATGTCATGTTGTACTATATGAGAAAATAAGTAGGTACATTCCGCAAAAGATACAGGAATAAAAACATTTTACTGAAATGGCATGAACTATGGAACTGTAGTTTGTAGTTGTAGTACTTTTTGCTGCGATGCAATTTGGCTTAAACGAAGTGGCACTTTGTACAGAGGTGCATAAACCTACAAAATATTGAATTATTGATGACTCTGAAACTAGAATCCTTAACTTATTTGAGATTGTCGCGTTTGATATTTGCAAATCATGATATACCTTTCATTTATACAGAAAACCAAGCCTACCCAACATAGTGTTCGCGGTCTAAGGGGACTTGGGTTGGCACCTGACATTTTAGCATGTCGCAGTACTGAGGTACACCATCTAACGGCCATCCATTCATCCATTTATGGCGCTCTATGTTCCATTATATTGGTGCTCTCCTGAAAATTGTTAACTAACTAACGGCCATCTCTGTTCTTCTGGCAGCCACTCGAGGAGCATGTGACCGCCAAGCTCTCACAATTCTGCCAAGTTCCAGTATGATAAACTTTCAGCGATTTCAAGGCTTCTTTTGGGGTTTTGACTCTTGCTGGCGTAGCGTTAACAATGACTTGTATGTTGCAGATCTCAAGTATTGTGAATCTCCACGACGTTACAAACATTTGGCACATCCCTTTGTTGCTAAGGGTATGACGCACATCTATTGTCCAAATGCATGCATTCTGAACTTGAGTCTTATGAACACGACTGTCGCAACTTGGAATGCCTTCCTATTTAATCATCTACACTGGCTTCTTTGTACAGGACCAGAAGGCGCATGAAGCTATTCTAAAAGTTTTAGATCTTCAGCTGTACGTGAATCGTTTCATGACTTTAATCAAATTTATTCATCATCTGGTAGTTTGACGGAGGAAAGCTGACATTTCGATGTGTTTGTTCCACTCATGTATGCAGTATTGGCAAAGTACCTCGAGAACCTAAGTTGGCTGAATGGACTGAAAGAGCCAACAAGTTTGACAAACTGAAGACCCCGGTACGATCTTTATGTTTTTTTAGTTCTTTTTTCTTCTGTTGTTTGCGAGGCCTAGTGTATCACTACCTATATATTTTTGTCAAAAGTTTTTCATATCTGATCATTATTGCACATTTACTTTCAGGTTAAGATCGCCATGGTTGGAAAATATAACAGCCTGTCGGATTCTTATCTATCTGTTCTGAAGGTGGAGTTATTACATGAATACACTTGTATTTACTCTAATGATCAACATGACTCTTACTAGAGTTTGTTGTTGATAACTTGATTATTGATGTACACAGTAGATTACGAAACAGTAACATACAAAGCTAAACAGACAAATTGGATCTGTCAGATCATTGTCTGGATTATTGACTGACTTGTCTTATCTGACCCTGTTCCAGGCTCTTCTGCATGCATCAGTTGCTATGGAAAGAAAGCTTCTAGTGGAGTGGGTTTGTTCCTGTGACCTTGAAGATTCCGCAGCCAAAGAGGTCGGTCTCGCTGACTATTGACTTACAACAGTGTTTGTATTCCTCCATGAACCTACCACTGATTCTTGCTAGGTGCTTACTTTGTGTAGACCCCTGAAGCCCATCACAAAGCATGGAAACTACTTAAGGTTAGCACATTTTACATTCTTGACTGCTGCTATGCTGCAATTCATACTTGTGTTCAGTCATTTAAGAAATTTCTACATCAGGACGCGGGAGGTGTACTCGTTCCTGGAGGCTTTGGAGACAGAGGAGTCCAAGGAAAAATTCTCGCTGCAAAATATGCACGGGAAAATAATGTTCCTTATTTTGGCATTTGCTTGGGTATGCAAGTTGCAGTGATCGAGTTTGCCCGCTCTGTCATGAAATTAACCGGTGCAAATAGCACAGAGTTTGACCCGGCTACACCATCGCCTTGTGTCATTTTCATGCCAGAGGTAGATTATCCTAACTGTCCTTCTGTTTGGCTGTTCTTCTCGGCTAAGCATCAGCTTTGATCCATATACTTTGGACAACACTTCCACAGGGCTCCAAAACTCAAATGGGAGCGACGATGCGGCTGGGATCAAGGAGAACATATTTCGTAGCCAATAATTGTAAATCTTCAAAGCTGTAAGAGAACGCTACTATCCTGGGTCGGCTTATGCATAATTGTGCACTTGATGTTTATTGTCTTATCCTTGTAATCTTAGGTATGGCAACGCTAGCTTTGTCGATGAGAGACATCGACACAGATATGAGGTTAACCACATGAAATTATCTGATGGCACAGATCATACTGTACTGTCCTTGTTCTTTTGTATAATGGTGGAGACTATGTTGGTTTTGTTCAGGTGAACCCTGAAATGGTTCCGGAGCTTGAGAAAGCTGGGCTTTCGTTTGTTGGCAAGGATGAAACTGGAAGACGGATGGAGGTATATTTGCAAGACATAGTTGCTTTGATCTCAACTATAACTTAAATTCCAACATTTCTCATTGCCTATAACTGATCTACTGGATGCAGATTATTGAGATACCCAACCATGAGTTCTTCATTGGTGCACAATTCCATCCTGAATTCAAGTCAAGACCAGGAAAGCCATCTCCACTTTTCTTAGGTAACACAACCCTACTCTACAAAAATGTGCTGCTGCTAGGGTGTCAAGCGGGGCGGGTTGCGGACAGCTCCGTAGTGCAAACGTAGTGTTAGTTTGACCAAGAAAATAGAGTAAATTATGAACTGAGTGATGCCTTTTGCGGATCAAAGCGGGCCACCGCTTGCAACCCTGGCTGCTGCCTATGCTCATGTCATTCTTATTACGGTACCTTTATGGACTGTAGGTCAATTTTAATTCGGTGCATACGTTAGATTTCTAATGAACCTCTAGTAATCAAGGGTATCTATAATCATGTTGAAGGAATGAAGATGGTAAATTTTTTTGTTGTCATTTTTAATCTTGGCCATAACGCATGTCTGATCACAGGTTTAATAGCAGCAGCGTCCGGACAGCTAAACCCGCTGCTCCAGCGCAGCTGCGGCATCGTCAGTCTGAACTCGGCACCCAGATGTACCACCAACGGCATTGTGGCTCCCCCGATCAAAAAACTGTATCCTGTGAAGAAGAAGCCGCTGAAGAGCTTGGTGAACGGGTTCTACGTGAACGGCAACGGCATCCACATCTAACTGAGTAGCCACCAGCCGCAACATTGGATAATATACGTTTCTGCTGTTTTGCTTGTACCCTCTTTCTTTCCTGGATTGTTGTTTTTGGATTTTGGATTTGGCACTGCTCGAATCAGGAGGCAAATGGGGTGTTTGGCATGGCTCCGCTCCAGGATTTTTCAGCTCCAGGGCAAGCTCCTCCCTCACTTGGAGCAACTCCATTGAGGATCTGGAGCTATGAGAGGAAGTGTTTGGCTACAAGGTTAGCTTTCGAAGCTCCGGCAACACGTGGTTCCAATATTTTTACAAGGAACGTCCTCCGGTCATGTTGAAGCTAAGGTGCTGTAGTAGGGTCTAGTGTGTCGTATCCCTTTTATTTGGCTAAGACCGTTTTGTATCCTCCATGGAATGAATGAATGGAAACCATGTTTTACCTTCTTTTTTTTGACTTTGAAACCATGTTTTACCTAGTGGAATTGCTTTCTATCCGATTCAAGAATATGACGGTACTGCTGAATGCTAATGAAGTCGCACTTTTTTGTATGAACTGCACAAACTCCAGATTGAGATTTTATCCTATAGTCTAATAAAAGTAACAGTTATTGATATTGAATTGGGCTCCTGCAAACATACGAAGCCTCATTAATAGTTTACATTGGTAAGTCCATATCCTCTCTATCTCTTGCCTCCGAATATTCTTCATACCATTGAATATTCCAAAAATTTAAGCATGGAATGTACTGTAGTAGTTCTACATGTAAGGTGCCATATTGCATCAACTTGCAACAATCTTAGACTGACATTGTTTCATAAGGAGGCATCTTCCATGCCAATTGTGTGATATACTGATATCTCATACAGCTGACTGGTACTATGCTAACGATTTTTTGTAACTACTATAATTTAGAGCAAACCTCCATAATATCGAGTTATACATCAGCCATAATATAGTGCCATGGAATACAAGAACCTTGAGAACAAGATGATGGTTAGGCTGGTCCACAGTAGGCGGCAGACCTTAATAATCACCCGCTGCTGTCTTCGGGTAAACAAAGCAACATAGCGTAAGGTAGTCTCCAAAATTGCATCCCCATCTAGGAAGAATACCTGTTCATAATTTACATGGTTAGGTACCAGAAGAGAACTCTTAATTAACTCTTGAGACACACTAGGCGAGCAAGTTTCAGTTGAAATGCAAGTCAGGTAACTATCTTTGCCCTCGGGAGACTTTGTTTCAAAATGGTAGTCCATTTAGGGGACCAAGGGTATAGTTATTTCAATGTTTTCACTCCCTGCCCCTACTTCATGCATTGAAAAGGATTACATGGTTGTAGTAACTAATAAGTCTTGAAGTAAGGTGTACATTAATTTTTTCGTAGATCTAGTAATAACTTGGCGGGTACGCATGGTGAGTTCTGGATATTATAGAGAAACAAAGGGGTATAAGAAAAGAGTAGTGAATTAGTATAATCATCAGCGATCACAAAAAGGGAAGGAAATATGTTCCCAAGTTTGAGCTTCGAACCCACAAGAATTTCCTCAATTCCATGCCAAATTTCTTTGCTGTAATGAGCAATGTAAAAAAAATCTATAGTAATCCTACTTATCGATCAGCCAAAGAAAACTTCAATAAACTAAGGACTTACTGGTAAGCAGTTGACTGCAGCCAATGCCGCAGAAACATGAAGCAAACAACTTAAGCAATTGTCCAAGATATAGGGAACATCTGCAATAAAAAGGAGGAGTGTCCATCGGGGCCTGTAGGGACATAACTTAACAGAACGTGCTGCCGATGACAGATCCCCCATATAAACAAAAGTTCCCCCACAAGGACTGGGACCATTGTTATTATTTGTAGCATGTGGTGATGATAGATTTCCCTCTTTCTTCAAACACTCCAAAGAATATGGTCTGGTATAGGAGATCTCTATCCACGAAAATCCAGGGGCCAAAACAGGTACCAAGCAGTACTCATCCTGCCAACATTAATCAAAACACTTAATCAAGCACAGTAGGTAAATCATACAAAAGGATAACTGTTATTATAAGGAAGAAATACCTCAAGATTATACATTAAAACTCATAATTCAATGCCACATTATAGTAATAAGTCACAAAAAGAAAAATCAGGAATCTTACCTCCAAACAGGTACAGTTACTTTCATCATATTTAGTACCCCGCCATCTGTTTCCACATTTTTTAAGTTTAACTACATCTTTTGCAATCAAGCAATACTTGTCCTCAGCTTCTTTCTTGTCAGTACCTCTGCCAGTCTCAGAAAAGGTTGTGGAGCCATTACAAGTAAATTTCCCAAAGACTATCAGTTCATCTGGGCAAGATAGCTTGTCATTTATCTTCCAAAGATTCTTGCTTGCATCCAACCATGAGATGGGGACACAATAACCCTTGCCAGAACTAGTGGCACCAAGAAACTCAGGACTACTAGTTTTTTCTATGCTGCCTTCATCCAGCATTTTCATCCAATCGTTAGTTGTTCTTATGTCCAGACCATCCACAGAGAGGATAACATCATGAACAGACAAGTACCCTGACAGAGGAGATATTTGTGGGAGTCCCATGACCTGTTGTGACAGCCATTTAGAATCACAAAGATTGCTGGTATCAAAATGACGAGAAGTGTGAGGAAACGACTTACAGTAAGGCCATCACCACTCACGTAGAGAGGATAGAGAACCAAAGGAAGTAATAATGCCATCAGCACACATGCTGCACATAACTATTAAACATGAAATCATAACAGATACATCATTATGAGGCTCATGAAAAGATATACTGGGCCATCTCTTCTAAAATGAAGCGTCCAATGACATCTTATGCCAATCTATATAAAGATAACTGTTCTTATTTTTTCATTGATGTCTTTATTGGTCTATACTGCAAGAATACAAATTATGTGTTTTTTTTTTAATCTAAGGATCATGGATCTCAACAGGAGCATGTCATAATACAGATAATGCAAATATTTGTGTTTCTTTTTATCTAGGCATCATGGATCTCTACAGGAGCATAGCATAACTTACCATAACATTATGCCAAATTCCCGCACAATAAATCCGAAGCACTGAAAAAAGGGGCAGATTCTCAAGAAGATCATAGTTCAGAGCAACTAATGCCCCAGGAAAAAGTACAGCTATGAATATTGCAACATATTCCATCTGCACGCCCTCACTGTTGCATATTGAGCAATGTACATATCAACAGTGTGACAAAAAAATTATATCAGTGGATGGAAGTAATATAACGAGACAACACTCAGATGTTTAGAGTATGAAATACATAATGCATTTTGTCTATGTACATGTAGGCACAGGCAGCACGTCTCACAAAAAAGGTGCACGAGCAGATGAGATATAGACCTTGCAGCTGCAATAGCATGTCCAAATTCATGAAAAGCAATTGATAAGATTGTTGATGCTATGATGATTGGGGTGTCCATTATCGATACGCTGAAGCTGGAAGCCTACAATAAATAAAATGCATGCTAAGTGGTTGAGGTGAAAAAAAAAGGAAAGAAAGAAGCATGTCTACTCACCAGTAGATTTGGTAACCAGGCACTAACGGATCCACCTCTAACATGAAATGCAGCAATTGAATCCCACAATAGCCACTGAAATGCAACAGAACAATATAACTATACAAAATTCTGTAAAAAGCATATGTTAACTACCTTCCAAAACCAGCTCAGGAACTAATGAAGTCAAAGATACAGATTAGCAGAAGTCAATGGATTTATTAATAAGCAAATAAATGTTCTTGTAAAGACCACTAGAGCTGCAATGAAATCTGTGTGTGAAAAAAAGCAAGCCATGAAGGTAGAAAAAACAGAAACCAACTCTCTTTTGGCGAGCCAGAAAAACCAAGCATTTCTCTATGCTTTGCTGAATAGGATGTGGATTATCGAAGGCACCAATTTTAAATCTATGCACACACTAATGTGAAACTTAGTACACTAATGTGAAACTTAGTAACCTTATAAGTTATAAGTAACCGTTAGATAATCAAGGAACTGTCAAAAACCTCAGTGCCCTGTCTGCTGTCTGAAGTAGATTCCAGATTTACACCACGTACCAAAGTCACATACAGATGAATATAAACTACTACAATTTTTCCTGGATATGTTGTATAGGTCACATAATCAGCTAATATTATACACTGTCAAGTTAAATATCAAATAATTTAAGAAGTAACAAACGGTGATATCATGATAGTACATGACACGTGAGTGCATTATTGAACTTTGGGATTAGTATACAAACTGCATAACATAACACTAGGAACAACTATATTTCATTATTCGCCATCATGGAATTTAACTCACCAAAGATATACCAACTAAAGCAACGAGGGAGAAATAAACTCCTATAGAAAACCATGCTCTGGTGTATCTGCCAAAAGGAATTAACTCGACATGAGTTCAAGGACATCAATGGTAAGCTCTACGTAGTCACTATAACAAGGAATTCAGGTAAAAAATCGCAGTCAAAAAGAGAAGTACAGGAGTATATACTTACGTCCTTCAAGAAAAAAAGCATTGCTATCAGGTGCTAACTTTGGTACCGACCTTTAGCATGCCAGATTATGTTTTAACTTCTGGTATGGTGCATGGACAACATTCTTCCAAATGGGATTGATTTATACAAAGATTTGTTGATCTACACATGTGTGGATAGTATGGGTCCATGGTACAGATCTATAGCATACATAAGAGATGTCGCAAACAGATACAAAAACTTGACTTTTCTTGGTACAGATGTTACACTATAATAATCACAGAGATAAAATGGTGCTATGTGAAATTTGCACGCAAGAAGAAAACTACAGTAGAAAAACCTCCGAAGGGCTAAGACAAAGCATACCTAGCATGTTTCCACCCGAAATTGAATATCATGTCGTTGAAGGCATAGATTTTGCAGTCACAATACCTAAAGTTGGCATAATAATCACAATAAGTGAACATTACAACAGCCACTTTCGAAATTAACACAGAATGACGAGAATGAATAGTTTTATCCAGACCGGGATAAAATTGGAAAGCTTAATCACAAGCCGAGAGTCGATTAAGCGTATTAGGGCTTGATAGCGGTGATAGAGGAAGCTAAGCAAAGCTCGGATTAGATCGAACGGATTGAGAAGAGACCGTGTACTTCACTAACCAGCACGAGATCGAGTGCTCGGTTTGGTTCGCGGCGGCGCTCGAGGGCAGAGCAGCCGGCGCACGCCCGCGCCGCCTGCTACGTCCGCCGCCGCCGACCATTCGAGTGCGTAGAGCCGGAGGAATTAGCGAAAATAATTAATTTTAAAAGATCGGTAATAAACCGTCGGATCTTTAACTCCTGAAGGCTGAAGCTTTCGACAGTTTTGCAAATAAGCCCCTTCAGTTCTCAGATTTACATCCACTACTCCTTGTCCACTCTCTTCTTCCTCCCTTCTCCCCATTCCGTTCGTCTCCCATTTGGAATCGCATCTCCCGGCGGCCGAGGATCCCCCAGAAGGCAGAAGGGCAGATCCATCGGGTTTGCGCAGCGCCGCAACCCCGGAAGCTCAGGCGCGGCCGCACCGCCGTAGCACGCTTCTTTCGCCTCCTATTTCGATCAGATTCGGTAAGAGGAATCGGTGGGGATCGAGCAGGAAATCGGGATAGGGGAGGATGATACTGCTCCAGTCCCCGTCCAGGTTCCTGCTCCAGATCCTAAAAGATCGCGTCCTCAGGTACGTCTCTGCACGAACCGATTTCTCTTTGTGGCACCAAGAGATACCATCCGTATGTACTTCATGCGAGCATTTGCGGTGCAGTGGCGACAAGGGCGTGGACATCGATTGCCACACGGTGGAATTCGACGATGTGCGGTATCATATGCAGGTTTGTGATGTGTCATAAGTATTGCGGCCTTCTTTTCTTTAAATTACCGAAACATTAATAGATAATGACATGATGTTCGTGTCGTTAGTACTGAAATGTTGGCATATTGCTGAGGGTTTGTTTGCTATCTAATTTCTTATTATATGAACCCTAACTTGCTAAATCTTCAAGAGCTACAATTTTAAGCTGAAAGTGAATTTAAATTTGCTCAACATTGGAATACTTACATTGCTTATAATGCACCCAAGTTTATGGTTATGCTTTATATACTGATGGAAGTTGAACTTCTGTTACAGTTTTCTATGAGGAATCCAAAGGTAATGTTGCTATCAATGGCATTACCCCTCGCACCTCCTGAGGCTATTCTATACGACGGGCTTCCACTTGGTGCTATCGATGCTATAAAAGCAGCTTATGGGACAGTGGTTCAAATTCTTGATCCTCCAAAGGATGGGTTTGATCTCACAATGAAGATAAACTTAACAAAGCTTCCGACAGATGAAGGTTCTAGAGTTCCTTTTCCAAGGTTATCATTGTCTTGTTGTGCTACATGATCAGTTAGCTGGTGGTATCTATCTTAGATGTTATCCTTTGCCAAAATAATATGTTTGGTGTGATTGATGGTTGGAAACAGCTTCATCTTTTTGAATGTACATGCCCTGGGGATTACAATGTTCTGAAATATTTCAGAATGCACTGTATGATACACTTAGTTGCCCAAAATTTTGGTAAACGTAGATGACGTTTGCCTAGATCAGGGAAGCTATTTCTTTTTTTGTAAATGGAACTTGCATTAGTTAATATAAGTTTCATGTGGCCCTTGTTTGTAGGAGCTCAGTATTACTTTCTATATATCGATTCAATCATTCCACCTTCAACATTTGCATCTTCGAAATTGTGATGTAATTTGTTACTCCCTCCGTTCCTAGATATAAGGTGTATTTGTTTTTGAGAAAAATCCAGAATATAGGGTGTATTGTGTTCCACCACTCATCTGGACAACTTTTTTAAGGATTTGATTATGTTCCCTTATCTCATGCAAACTTCTCGTTTTCCCACAATTAGCCAGAGGCAATTCCTTGCAAAACTGGTGTAATTTTCCCCTGCCACGAGCGTGCTTTAATTTCCGAGCCAAAAATTATACACCCTACGTACAGAAACAGAGGAGTATAATGATGGCGAGTCTATTTAGTCATCCTTTATTTTTTATTTATGCAGTGCAGTTTGGTAAGTATTGGACTCAATTTTTTCCGTTCCTCATGGGACAGTTGCACTGATTATTGCATGCTTCTTCTGAACAATGGAGTTGGTCAGAGTATAATGTGCATGTTTTTGGTTTTGGTCAAGCCTACCTGAATCATAACATTCTACTCACTAGTGATATTGTCCAGTTAATCCATGTTCTCATCTAACTAGCTATTATTTTTCTCATGTTGCAGAGCAGCGGAATGCTGTCTTGACGCAAATTGCATCTGTAAGAGAGGTTGTGTTGGGTGCACCGCTGAAGCTCTTTCTGAAGCATCTATCTTCCAAGACAGTGGCTCCTAACGTGGATAAGCTGGTGGCCCTTGTTCACCGTCCTAACGAATCATTCTTCCTTGCTCCCCAGGTATGACTATGAGAGTAGCCATCCTAAATCTAGGTATATTACTTTGACATATCATTGTTTCCTTGGCAAGTAATACCTAGGTGCTTTGTTAGGTATGTTAATCTAGATGAACCCGTTGGTAGACATATTCATTATTTTAGAAATACATCTTTATTTGATGTAGTATTAGACTGTTAGTTATCTTCTGCATATAAACTTTGATGTAATTAATTGTTTTCCCCAGGCAGACAAAGTTACAATTGTGTACCCAATGAGATTCCAAGATTCCATCGATATTGTCTTGGCGACCTCGTTTCTGCAGGTATTAATGAATACATTCAGCACTGCAATCATTTTATGATTATGAATACATTCAGTGTATCAAGTTAATGTGTGTGAAGCTCAAGTGAAATTCACCTTTTGTACACGTATCTCATGTAAAGTCGTTTGATAAGCCACAATTCTGCTGGGAGCATTCTGCTGACTGAAAGAAAAATCAAATTCTGATGGTTATGTGTAGGAGTTTGTTGAAGCAAGGCGGACTGCTGCACTTAATAACGCTCCTTCATGTATGTGGTCTCCAGCACCTCCTCTTGAGTTAAGAGGCATGAACGCTGATGCACTAAATGCAAATGCCGGTTTTGTTACTTTTGGTAATGTGTATTTCCCACCATAGTTTTTCATGTTCTTTCAAGATATATATATTTGTGTACCTGCAAAAAAAGATATCAATTTGTCTCACGGCCTTTCTTTATTGCAGTTGTTTCCCCTCGGCATGTTGAGGGTAAAAAGCTAGACAAAACAGTTTGGAGTTTGTTAACCTTTCATGCTTATGTAAGCTACCATGTAAAGGTGAGATCCTTATTTTATGATCTGGTTTCATTTCAATCAAGTTGGTGGATGGTTGGAATAGCTCTGAATCTGTAAGTAGTAGCCAGTTTGCAGATTTCCCATCATTTGGTGGGTTTGGCTGCAGAAGTTGAAATTTTGGTTATACGTGCTGAATAGCATTTTTGTAGCCTATTATCAGCAACTCGGATGTAGTGCCTCCATTTCTTTTTGTAACTATTAGTCCATTAGTAAGCAATATTTCTAATATGACGTCATTACATTCTTATTCCAAAGTACTGGTAATGTAATTTTCTATCACATACAGGGCAAAGCCTTGTTTTAAGGAATCAAAATATGCCCTAGAATAGGAAATGCATTTAATAGTTATTTTCCAGTAGGAGATGACCTAGAAAGAAAACACAAAACTTGTTTCTTTTTAAAATTGTGTTCTTGACCAAATTTTGTGATTTAAGCTAGTATGGGTGAGCCAGCTGGAACCAATAATACAGAAAGCCAGCCTTGGAACCTAGGCACAGTATGTTAAGCTGCCCTCCAGCATGGCGTTAGCTTTGTGAAGCACTTTTCTGCTGCTCTACATATACCTTACTTTTAATCTCTTATATGAACCTGTTTTATCTAGATATGCCATAAGTGGTGTTCTATGATAGTATCCTCGCAAGCACTCAATGCTGCTATTTATTCTATCAGTGTTCCGAAGGATTCATGCATACCAGGATGAGGCGTAGAGTTGAATCTCTGATCCAGGTAAATATAAACAGTATTGCTGAGTCAAAGCATCTCATGCACATTCTGAAATATTTCCTTCAGTTATCTGATAAGGTTGCTGAGTTTATTCAAACTTCACTTATTGGGTACCTTTTGGCCTGAGTAACTATAGCAGATACAGGTTTAGTGTAATTGTACAGAACCGACTATAATCATAATGTTAGCCTGCTGCTAAGTGTGTTTAAGACAATTGTTTATTGTGCACAGCTAGTAGGTGATGCGTCAGCAATACTAAACCGATAAAATAATCATCTCATATTTGACTGCGCAAAGGAATTGGATATCCAATAGTTCACCTAAGGCCTTCCGTTTTGCTTTGTTTCGTCGCGCTTTATCCCAGGGTGTGGTGTATTATAAGAGACGATCACCCTAATGCTTTGTTTGTTAATAGTTGTATCTAAGTATACTTGCATTTAAAGATTTTGACCTCGTACTTGCATGTTATTGGGCTAACAACATTTTTGCCTATAATCTCGTGCAAAAGCTGAATGTTAACTAAAATACAACCCAATCTCTTCTTCATTAAATAGAGTGCCACATCAGCAAAATTCTTATGGTAGTATGGTACCGCGCTAAGATACAATCATTAGGAAAGGCCGAAATGTGGAATTTGGACTATACACGGATATACAGATAGATACATGTGTTTCAGGAAAAAAAATGTTAAAGCATCTTATAAATTGTGAATGGAGAGAGTATTAAAGAAATGCTATATTGCTAGTCGTGAACTTTCTAAATTTAAGTGTGAAAACCTTCCAATCGTTATTCGTTATTGAATACTCCCTCCGTCCCACGCCTAGATACATCCGTTTTAGCATCAATTAATATGGGACAGAGGGAATACTCTTTAAGAGGCAAAGATAAACCGCATTTGAGCTCTAGGATTATGTGGAATGGATGGATCATGCTCATGGTTAACCATGGAATATCCATCAATAAAATTGATGCCTTGGTTGACCTGCTCATTGCTGCAGGCTTTGGACCGTGCAAAGTCTGATGCGGAGAAGCTGAAGAAGTTGGTACACGGCGCGTCTTTTAGAAGAATGGTATGTGCAAATATCGAACTTCTGTTTTTGGAAAATAAACGCCTAACGTTTCATTTCATGTGTACATCTTTCAATTCAATGATTCGAGCTTTCTTCGCACAGAGCTTGAAGAACGAAGGCAACTCACATCATTGAAGGAAGACTCCAAGAAAAGGGGCAAACATTTGAAGGTTGCACAACTTCCCATCATGGTGCTACTGGTAGAGGATTTCTTTGTAATCCAGTCACAGCCGTTGGGAGCAAAACCAGCACCCTTGTGTCCATCGCTTGTTTGTTCTGTGAGGATATTGTATTTGTGGTGGAAAATTGACTTGAGGTACCGTAGGTGAAATTGAATAGATCCTTGTGAATCACACGGTGGGTGTATGTCCTGACGCTGTTTTTCATTCGGTTGCATAAGATAGCAGAGTATTTGGGGCAGAACTTGCACTAATTCTTGGACTGACGTGATGGCGTGATTTATTATGAAGAACACGAAAGCAGTCTACATTATTGCCAACTCCCACACAAACTCTTACAAACACAAGGCCCTCACACACAGGTCACGTAAAGCTAGTAGCACGAAACTACAACAGTCGCGTCATGCCCACGGAGCACTGGAGGCAGCAGGCCACGGTAGACAGATCAGGCGCCGGTGCCAGTTGCCCCGGCGTCGCCGCCTTGGCCCGGCTCCTTCCTGGCGGCGAAGGTGCGGTCGTCGACCTTGCGCGACGCGGCGTCCTCCACCTTGTCCTGCACCTTCTCGATCTGGATGTTGCCCTGGTCCTCCCGGGACCTGAGGTCCGTGCGCGTGCGGTTCTCGCCGCCGCCCACCGACTCGTACGTCGTCGGCGTCGTCTCCCGAACGGGTGCGCCCCCTGTGCCCCCGACATCCTGCCTACACAGCTACACTACACACACGCACGATCGATGCTCGCCCTTGGCTTGGACTTGTTCTTTCCTCTCGATTTGCTCTATGCCGTTCACTTCTGCTGATGGCCGGGGCGAGCGTTGTGCTGGTGTATAAATAGCTGAGCTGCCATGAGCCTGACTACCGTGGCATCGGCGCGTGGCATGGCGACGTGGCATGTCTTCTGCGCGGAGGCGTCGGGGTTGGACTCGTGTCTTGCCAGCCGAGGCGCCGGACGCTTCATCCGGCAGCACGATTCGCTGACTCGTGGGCCTTGCACTTTCGCAGGGATAAGCATCGACTCGGGTTTAGGATAGTGGTCGGCGTGCCCGCCAAAACCACCTGGCCTGTGACTGTTATCCGACGATCACCCAAGACACCGAGAAGACGAGCTTGTGTTCGTCCGCCTGCGTTTGATACTGCTTGCACTTGCATTAATTCTTTTTTCTTCCTTGAAAAAAATAATAATTCTTTTTCTTTCCTTAGAACTCGTTGAAAAGCACCAATGTTGACACTGCAGCATAAAGATCATGCTTTCGTGTCAATGGCGAGATAGCTAGCTAGACTGTGGTCTGGAGATTCAGCCGTTGGTTAGATGGTCATTAAGATGATTATACTTCTGGTTCAGCAAAGCCAAGCCTAGGACCCAAGACTTGCGTCTCATTAAAACACAATACTCTTTCACTGAAAGATGACATTTTTCTGACCATATTGAGGTGTCTATGATGACTTGATCGGCCTTTAAAACTCCGTAACCCCATTCTTGGTAGACATGTGGTGCCGTACATGTGTACATGTTTTTTATGTTTTACCTGATGTATCTAGAGAGGTCGTTATTTTTATGTTGTAATTGATGTTTCTGGAGAGGTCATTGTACCCGAGAGGCAATTTCTGCCCTCTCCTACTCATCAACAATCTTTATTTCTTTAAGATCTCCCTTTGTTTTGCCCTGACGAAATATTTACAGTGTCATCCTCACTCCTTATACTGGAACTGGAATCTCGTACTCCCCTCTTCTTTGTTGACGCTTTAGATTTGTATACAGTGACCCCAAAACTGGGGGGTGCCAAAGTCTACTATACAATCTGGAAACAACAAAATTTCAGTACATCGTTAGATTTTTAAGAAAAAATACACTACAAATCGTATAATTTAGGTTAAAAATATACAATACAAAGTGTTTTGCATTTTTGGACCCCCCTGGATCTGCCCCTGCTTGTATAGTTCTTCTTATGGCATCTCCTACCATAAATCGTTCACTTCTCTTGTGGTGTGTCGGCCTCCTCTCCTCACTCGCGTTATCATGGATGATGGTCCTCAACACATGCTGATCCTCACACACCTCCTCTCCTCCACATGACATGCACAACCGATGGTCTGTGTCCCTCGGCTTCCTCCCTCTCTTCTCTCTTCCTTATTATCATGTGCTTCTGGCCATTGAACCGTATATTTGTGTTTTGTTTCAGTCCCAATCTCTCGGGATGTTGATCATGCTCTTGTCCCCTTAGCTACTATGATGCACTATGCCCATGTTTGTAGATGATCCACTGCTATCTTGGCTTTATATGCATTATCTACGTAATTAATTTTATAATTATAGTGTGGTTATAGTCTAGTTGGGATCTACTATTGTGTGTTGTCTCAATTTAGCTCATGACCTTAGAAAGGTGAAGTGCAAGTATTAATCCTTATAGATGGATTAGTGTGTGATGGATTTTTTTTTAAAACTTGTGTGATGGCTTGTTGGATGGTTCATAGCATGATTTCCAAGAGATGGATGCACCTTGTATCCTATGTTTACACATATATGGTATATAATTCATCAATATCATGTATATTGACATTTTTGCTTGCTCAACTGTTGTATACTTGTGGCGCCCTGACCCGACTGCTATACAGTGATACTGTGTCTCCGGTTATCCGATACCAGCAGACACACTATCAAAGCATAATAGAGAGATCAAGACTTGTGGAACAACTGGCACATCACAGACTCTACGACACAAAACATTATAGTTCAACTCTTATAATAGAGAAAGATAGCAAATGACAACCAGAGGTCACAGACCCAACATTACGACAAGCGGAAGCAAATTAGGTTGTTCTAAACAACAAGAACCAAATATGGCCTAAGAGGCCTACAGATAAACATCCAGCGCCAGCTGTTTGGGAACCCCAGACTACTCGTCGACGTCCACAAAGAACCCACCTTCGAGGTCGGTGAAGTCCTCCTCTGAAACAAAACAAACGACGTTGAGTTCGATGAACTCGCAAGATTATATATAGAGCTTTAGCTCGATGAGGCTTTCAAGGTTTTATGGTTGTTTTGCATAACGCTGATTTTATTTATGAAAACATAACTCAATGGCATCGACTAATCAGAATAGTTTTCAAAAGGGGTAAGAAGTAACTCTTTTCTTGATCACTTTTCTCAACATCAACCATCATCAACCATCGTACCTGTTCATCAAAGGCACCTCCCCGAATCACCCTCGAGGAAGCTCACCTTGCATTTGTGAGTGGTACCTCTAGTACCCAGTTTTTAATCATTCCGTTAAAGTTATTCTATGATCTTACCTTCACTTCCCAAGTTGTCCTTAACCGTGGACACGGCTTTTCGAAAAGATTTACCCTGCAGGGGTGTACAAAGTGGAAGTCCCCGGAGTCCCGAGGGGCCCCAGCTCCTTCGCCACGCGTACCGTCCGGCCCATTACCTGTACAATTAGCTCTCTTCCTTGGAAAGCCGGCTGGGTGGGAGCGGTGTCGACTTCTCCCTCGTTAAGGACTCTCCAGGATCATCAGTGGCGGTAGGACTGCCAGTGCCCGCAACACCCGCCCCACGGCCACTTATTTTCCTAACACCACAATCCTCATCTCAGTTCATCCCACCATCATCACGCACGCGCAAATGGAAGCCCGAACTAGAGGACCCTGGCTAGCCCCGCCCGAGTTATTTAGTCTATGAGGGTTCCTGCAAATGCATAGGCCTCACGCATGGTTGCACGCTCAGTCTTGGTTCAAGAGGTATAGAACTCGCTCCTAGGCGGCGAGAACGAGACAAAACACCACAACCACAGTGGCCTCTCATCCCCACCTTTAAGCATTTTATTATCCGTCACCACAATTTCCTCCACCATCAACCAGTTATCTAATCACCTGTTTCCCACACAAACCATCCATCTTATAGCTATGCAATTAACTAAGCATGGCTAAGCATCAACATAGCATAGTAGGTATCTCGGCAACAATACAAACCTATGGATAATAGGGGGGGGGGGGGGGGGGGGAAACAGGTATGGCATCGGAATCTTAATGCAACTATAGGATACTCTAATCCAACAAAATTGACATTTAGAACCGCATGCAATATTATAGTGGAGAAAATATTTGCGGAAACATAGGATAAGATATGCTCAGAGGGGGGATTACGCTTGCCTTGTTGATAATGCGGATAAGAGGGATCGTCACGAAACTGTGGCGGCACTTCGACTCCGTGATCTATCGATGCACAGACAATACCGGAAAGGAACAATCAATACACACGAATGCAACAGGTGCAATGCACAAACATGATGACATGACATTTTAATGCACCGAACTTATTATAAGCTATCTAGCAATTTAAATGGGGTGCGGGAAATAATTATTCCAACAGGAGAAGAGAAACCCCATATTTAACTTAATGATTCTTCTACTTCGATAAAATACATTACTGTAGTTGTGATTAAACATGCATGAACATGATGCTTCCGGATAATTCACAATTTTCTGCACAATTTGGTATATTGAACACAATGTTCTGACGCTCTATTAAAAAGTTATTGCATTTTTAAAATCTTCTTTAAAGTCGGTTGATTCGATAAATTATTTTAGACGACGATTGAACTAGTTGTACCACTTCGAAAGAAAGAGGTGAAACAGGATTTAGTTTAGGTACTGAACCAAATACAAATTATTACATTTATAAACTTTCCTTGTTAAATCTGTCCTTTCGATAATTTAGGTTACACAACAATTAAAACTAGTTGTCCAGAGTAGATAGAGGTGAAATATGAATTATTTTAAGTACTGGTTTAATTCGGATTACCGATTTAATTTGTACTCGGAAAAACCGAGGGGGAGAGAAAATTGAGGTGTTGAGGTACTGGTAGTATTCGGAATATCCGATTTGAATTGAAATCGGATGATCCGATTGGAGGAAAAAAAAATAAAAGTGGCTCACGTACTGGACTGGTTCGGATAATCCAATCCGGACCGTTATCGGAAAAACCGACGGTGGAGAGCAGTGGTGGTTCATCGTACTGTGAATAACCGGAAGTTCCGGCGCGGCCGGGCTCGGATATTCCGGCGGGCGAGCAAAACTCGGCGCCGGCGAACAACGGCGAGAGAGGGAGGGGGAAGGGGTCCAGAGAGTCGGCATGCTCACCCTGAACGCGTGGATATGCTCGGCGGAGACGGGGGTGGACGGAGGATGGCGGAATCGCCCGGCGGAGCTCCTGCCTGTAGCGGCGAAGTTGTGGACGGCGGCGGCGATTTCGGTCGCCCTAGCCCGATTCCTTAGGCGGAGGAGTAGAGGGCGTGGCGGCGGACCTTCCCCTAGTCTTCGATTTACCCGGGGAGCGCTCAGTCGACGGTGCCGAACTCGGGGGCCATGGCGGCTAGGTCGCGTGCGAGGGGAAAGAGATGGAGAGTGAGGGGGCAGGGGAGCGGAAGGATAGGGGAGCAGGTGGAGTGAGCAGAGCAGCTCGTGGCCCTCCTCTCCTCTCCTCATACGCGCGGACGGCTGCGCCACGAGGGCTCGGCGGCACTGGCGCCACGCCGTGTCCACGCGAGCTACAGGAAGAAGAAGGCATTTCGCGTAGGACCCCCTGGCAGAATTGATTCCATCACCAACAAGTCCTTCTCCCTTTTCTTTTTAAAACCCAGCAGTTTCAACGATTTTATTTAGGCACTTAAACAATTTATTAAAATCTGAGAAAATTTGTGTTGCCTCCCCATATCTTGAAGAAGCTCCACAAAAATTGGCGTTGAAAAATAAAATAGTTTGAACCACTTTCCTTTAGAGAGGTTGGTTTAGGGATTTTTGGCAATTTGCCATTTGAAATTGCTTTGGAAGTTTGAAAACAAGTGCAAAGCATTATTTGTGAAACTTGGAACTTCCTTGACAAAATATACAATGTCATAGGAATTTGGTTTTTCAACTTTGGTTGCTTCCATTGGTTTGGAATTTTGTTAAGACAAGTTTGGCAATTGTTTTCCAACGGTATCAAATCAATTGTTTTGTTGATTAACAACTTAACATGGATGCCATGATGCAATGGAACACAAAAAGTGGAAATTTTATTCGGGTTTTTAGGTTCACTAATCTGGGGCTGTTACAATTCTACCCTCCTTACAGGAATCTCGCCCCGAGATTCTTAGAGTAGGAAAGAGGGAACGGGTTACAACGGTACTACACGATCTTCTTGCTTTAGGTAGCTTCTTTCTTGAGGAGGTTGATTGAGGGCATCATGAAGATC
This sequence comes from Poa pratensis, assembly GCA_947311845.1. Classification (NCBI taxonomy): domain Eukaryota; kingdom Viridiplantae; phylum Streptophyta; class Magnoliopsida; order Poales; family Poaceae; genus Poa; species Poa pratensis. The sequence continues at coordinate 47,597,302 of CAMZMU010000042.1, read as the reverse complement.
TTCATCGGCTTCACTTCGAGGTCACTATCAAGTACCTCCTAGTAGAATCTTAGGATGAGACTTCAAGCATCCCTTGAATTGACAGTTAGGAGACACATACGGGTGACGAAAGATTGATAAGGAGTTTCCAGTTGGTAGACAACTGTTTCTCAAGAGGTGGAGAATATGAACTTTGCACAAGGCCTTGAATTTCTGAAGAAGGATGTTAAACAAGATTCCAACAGATGAAGAGGCAACTTCTACCAAACGGCTTGAGTAGAACTTTCCTCTCGGGGGAGCATTTCGGATCACAGGAGAAGGGTCGGGAAGATGGACCAAGAGCACTCTAGAAACTCCACAAACGTTAGTATTGGGAACACTTCTTGATTTTCCAGACATCGGGAACAAGCTTCTTGACGATCCCCAACTATCGTTTCTGATTGAGATTTAGATCTGGTCAGGTGTAGAGATACTTCAGACTCCACATATTGGAATAGGGAATCTTTGCAAAGCATACCAACGGGTTACAATTGCTAGGACCCCAAGAGTTGGACTACAAGGTTTAACTCCAAAGGAGGGACGGAATTGCGGAACCCGCGGATTAGCTACTTGTCAGGAGACAGCCGCACCTACTTGGATATCTCGTAGCGAGACACGATTGAGTTCTTGATGGGAAGCACCATAGAAGACAAGGAAGTTCTCAGACTTCCTCTCTTTCTGGAGCAATTCAATCAGTGGCTTGGATGCAAAGATGAAATTCTCAAGGAATGGAGGTAGCAACATACCATTCCACGAATCTTCTGCATATGCATGATTGACTTGAGATGATTCCGAGGAAACCAGACAATCTACTCAGATCCACGGCGACATCTTTCAGCAATTGCACGTGAACCAGGGAAAGTCACTTCTAACTTCAGAACACATACCTTGTGAAGACACAAAGTTAGTTCCAACAATTTTTCCAATGCTAACGCCCAATATCCAATATGAATCTCCTCCAACATGGAGAAGATAAGAAGGTAGTTGATGGGCTCAACCACAAACTTATCCAGATACTCCAAGACGGTAGACTCAAATTTCACCAGAACGGGGCATGAGTATTGGTCAGACTAACACGTTGTTAATCTGAGTTTAACCTACTGAATGTGTTAGTCTGAGTTTGATTTGACGATAGCCCAATTCAAATCAAGAGTTTTGGAGGTTAGCATATCCACAAAGGAGATACCAACTTGCTTCGACACGTAACACTAGACATCCCATTGAGGAAGAACTATACCGGACAGAGCTCTTGTCTTTCACTCTCCAAGTTGTTTAAGCTCAACCGAATAATTCAGGACATCCAGCATGATTTTCTTGGAGAAGGGGTTTGTTCAGAGAACCAGCTTACTCATAAGCTCAACATCACGGTCAGGTAACAACCTGGCGATACTTCTGAAAAGACCTCCAGAATATCACGATCCACATATAGGATATCACGACATACCATTCCAAGAATCTTCTTCATTTGCATTATTGACTAGAATATCTCGATCCACCGGTATGTCTTGAATTCGAGAGAGAATCATGCCTTCCAAGGCACAACGAGGTGGTCTAGGGAGCTTCGGTGGGAACCTAGCTCTTTGACCGAGGGAGTGCATCAGAGCCAACTGACTTGGTAGCACTGTCAAACTCAGCTTATTGATTGGCTAACCAATCATGCTAAGGAGGGCAATAAATGTCCTTGGATTTTCGCGCAGTAAGAACTGCTGACAATGTCCGATAGTTACATTATTGCTCGCGTCTCATCACTCTGGAGTAATAAGTCACTCGGAGATCGGAGAGTAACAAAGTGTAAGAGCATCACTTCATCAAGAGGATCATGATACTTATCAAGATACCCTGATAACAAAGAGTGTGACACCCTAAGGTGGAGCAGAACAAAAACTAAACAAGGCCCTCCTTCTGCGGATCACAATACCTTGACCTGGTCCGAGAAATGGACAAGGTACTGGAGTTTGTTTCTCCTAACAAGAAGAAGTGGAAGGTCTTGACGGATCAAGAGAGTGACTTGCATCGGAACCTACCAACGCACGATAAAACTTTACTGTCCACTGACAGACAAGGGTTGGAAAGCAGATCAGAGAACGAAACATGCTTAGGGGAAAATTCCAAGATGTTGAAGATGCACTGGTTATTACTCAATTGTGATAACCATGCCCAAAAGGAGAGATGCAGCAGAGTCATGAACATAGATAGGGGATTCGTTAAGAGAATTCTGGTCATAACCCAGATGATTCCAAGACAGAATCTCCAGCTATGGCAGAGTTAAAGTTACATAGCCATCCGAGGTGTGGGAAATTAAGGTTCAACCATTTACCACACAGACCACATAAAGGACTTGGGTTAAAGGTCAGCTTCATGTGCTACTAGTGAGAGTTAAGAAATCACAACTTAACACACTCTAGTTGGCACAATCCGGGACCTTATGTTCAAGTCCTTGGGTTAAAACCCAAAAGAAAAGATTAAGAGATTAAACTTGATAGGAATGCAAGGGTCCGTAAACAACTGAGTTGATAGGAATTTTCGTCGTACTCCAGATGGTTTCTCGGCACATGAAGCTTCGGATTGTAGCGCGGCGGGAGCAACGTGACACATAACCCTAAAGATAGAAGCCCACCCACGTGATACTCCTAGTTTTGAAGTAACAGACGAGAAGTAAAACCTTTAAGTCAAATCGAGGTAAGATTGCTCCGAGATTAGAGGGTAACCAGATAAGGAGTAAAAAGAATCCTAAGATGGTTTTCACAACTCATTTTTAGGTTAAAAATATTTTTCACAAACACTAGACTCAACGTCGACCAGTAGAAGGGTTTCCTACAGGCAGTACTGCTCTGATACCAACTTGTGGCGCCCTGACCCGACTGCTATACAGTGATACTGTGTCTCCGGTTATCCGATACCAGCAGACACACTATCAAAGCATAATAGAGAGATCAAGACTTGTGGGACAACTGGCACATCACAGACTCTACGACACAAAACATTATAGTTCAACTCTTATAATAGAGAAAGATAGCAAATGACAACCAGAGGTCACAGACCCAACATTACGACAAGCGGAAGCAAATTAGGTTGTTCTAAACAACAAGAACCAAATATGGCCTAAGAGGCCTACAGATAAACATCCAGCGCCAGCTGTTTGGGAACCCCAGACTACTCGTCGACGTCCACAAAGAACCCACCTTCGAGGTCGGTGAAGTCCTCCTCTGAAACAAAACAAACGACGTTGAGTTCGATGAACTCGCAAGATTATATATAGAGCTTTAGCTCGATGAGGCTTTCAAGGTTTTATGGCTGTTTTGCATAACGCTGATTTTATTTATGAAAACATAACTCAATGGCATCGACTAATCAGAATAGTTTTCAAAAGGGGTAAGAAGTAACTCTTTTCTTGATCACTTTTCTCAACATCAACCATCATCAACCATCGTACCTGTTCATCAAAGGCACCTCCCCGAATCACCCTCGAGGAAGCTCACCTTGCATTTGTGAGTGGTACCTCTAGTACCCAGTTTTTAATCATTCCGTTAAAGTTATTCTATGATCTTACCTTCACTTCCCAAGTTGTCCTTAACCGTGGACACGGCTTTTCGAAAAGATTTACCCTGCAGGGGTGTACAAAGTGGAAGTCCCCGGAGTCCCGAGGGGCCCCAGCTCCTTCGCCACGCGTACCGTCCGGCCCATTACCTGTACAATTAGCTCTCTTCCTTGGAAAGCCGGCTGGGTGGGAGCGGTGTCGACTTCTCCCTCGTTAAGGACTCTCCAGGATCATCAGTGGCGGTAGGACTGCCAGTGCCCGCAACACCCGCCCCACGGCCACTTATTTTCCTAACACCACAATCCTCATCTCAGTTCATCCCACCATCATCACGCACGCGCAAATGGAAGCCCGAACTAGAGGACCCTGGCTAGCCCCGCCCGAGTTATTTAGTCTATGAGGGTTCCTGCAAATGCATAGGCCTCACGCATGGTTGCACGCTCAGTCTTGGTTCAAGAGGTATAGAACTCGCTCCTAGGCGGCGAGAACGAGACAAAACACCACAACCACAGTGGCCTCTCATCCCCACCTTTAAGCATTTTATTATCCGTCACCACAATTTCCTCCACCATCAACCAGTTATCTAATCACCTGTTTCCCACACAAACCATCCATCTTATAGCTATGCAATTAACTAAGCATGGCTAAGCATCAACATAGCATAGTAGGTATCTCGGCAACAATACAAACCTATGGATAATAGGGGGGGGGGGGGAAACAGGTATGGCATCGGAATCTTAATGCAACTATAGGATACTCTAATCCAACAAAATTGACATTTAGAACCGCATGCAATATTATAGTGGAGAAAATATTTGCGGAAACATAGGATAAGATATGCTCAGAGGGGGGATTACGCTTGCCTTGTTGATAATGCGGATAAGAGGGATCGTCACGAAACTGTGGCGGCACTTCGACTCCGTGATCTATCGATGCACAGACAATACCGGAAAGGAACAATCAATACACACGAATGCAACAGGTGCAATGCACAAACATGATGACATGACATTTTAATGCACCGAACTTATTATAAGCTATCTAGCAATTTAAATGGGGTGCGGGAAATAATTATTCCAACAGGAGAAGAGAAACCCCATATTTAACTTAATGATTCTTCTACTTCGATAAAATACATTACTGTAGTTGTGATTAAACATGCATGAACATGATGCTTCCGGATAATTCACAATTTTCTGCACAATTTGGTATATTGAACACAATGTTCTGACGCTCTATTAAAAAGTTATTGCATTTTTAAAATCTTCTTTAAAGTCGGTTGATTCGATAAATTATTTTAGACGACGATTGAACTAGTTGTACCACTTCGAAAGAAAGAGGTGAAACAGGATTTAGTTTAGGTACTGAACCAAATACAAATTATTACATTTATAAACTTTCCTTGTTAAATCTGTCCTTTCGATAATTTAGGTTACACAACAATTAAAACTAGTTGTCCAGAGTAGATAGAGGTGAAATATGAATTATTTTAAGTACTGGTTTAATTCGGATTACCGATTTAATTTGTACTCGGAAAAACCGAGGGGGAGAGAAAATTGAGGTGTTGAGGTACTGGTAGTATTCGGAATATCCGATTTGAATTGAAATCGGATGATCCGATTGGAGGGAAAAAAATAAAAGTGGCTCACGTACTAGACTGGTTCGGATAATCCGATCCGGACCGTTATCGGAAAAACCGACGGTGGAGAGCAGTGGTGGTTCATCGTACTGTGAATAACCGGAAGTTCCGGCGCGGCCGGGCTCGGATATTCCGGCGGGCGAGCAAAACTCGGCGCCGGCGAACAACGGCGAGAGAGGGAGGGGGAAGGGGTCCAGAGAGTCGGCATGCTCACCCTGAACGCGTGGATATGCTCGGCAGAGACGGGGGTGGACGGAGGACGGCGGAATCGCCCGGCGGAGCTCCTGCCTGTAGCGGCGAAGTTGTGGACGGCGGCGGCGATTTCGGTCGCCCTAGCCCGATTCCTTAGGCGGAGGAGTAGAGGGCGTGGCGGCGGACCTTCCCCTAGTCTTCGATTTACCCGGGGAGCGCTCAGTCGACGGTGCCGAACTCGGGGGCCATGGCGGCTAGGTCGCGTGCGAGGGGAAAGAGATGGAGAGTGAGGGGGCAGGGGAGCGGAAGGATAGGGGAGCAGGTGGAGTGAGCAGAGCAGCTCGTGGCCCTCCTCTCCTCTCCTCATACGCGCGGACGGCTGCGCCACGAGGGCTCGGCGGCACTGGCGCCACGCCGTGTCCACGCGAGCTACAGGAAGAAGAAGGCATTTCGCGTAGGACCCCCTGGCAGAATTGATTCCATCACCAACAAGTCCTTCTCCCTTTTCTTTTTAAAACCCAGCAGTTTCAACGATTTTATTTAGGCACTTAAACAATTTATTAAAATCTGAGAAAATTTGTGTTGCCTCCCCATATCTTGAAGAAGCTCCACAAAAATTGGAGTTGAAAAATAAAATAGTTTGAACCACTTTCCTTTAGAGAGGTTGGTTTAGGGATTTTTGGCAATTTGCCATTTGAAATTGCTTTGGAAGTTTGAAAACAAGTGCAAAGCATTATTTGTGAAACTTGGAACTTCCTTGACAAAATATACAATGTCATAGGAATTTGGTTTTTCAACTTTGGTTGCTTCCATTGGTTTGGAATTTTGTTAAGACAAGTTTGGCAATTGTTTTCCAACGGTATCAAATCAATTGTTTTGTTGATTAACAACTTAACATGGATGCCATGATGCAATGGAACACAAAAAGTGGAAATTTTATTCGGGTTTTTAGGTTCACTAATCTGGGGCTGTTACAATACTTGGTTCATTATGACTTATGTTGCCTCCAAATGCATGCAGTACTGTGGTACATGTTGTGGTGTGTGTGTGTGGGTGCGTGCGTGCGTGCATGCGCGCGTGTGTGTGTGTGCAAAGTGACCCCGCCTATCCTCCTAGACATGATCTAGTTGAAACGTAGTTCGATTTTGTACCATCCTATTCATTTTCCTCCGTTTTCTTCCATTCTTGCTAGATGAATTGATAAAAACAAATCTAGTATCTCTAATACCTCACATTTTTCCTCTCCTCTATGATAAGAAAATATCTACTTGATATGGCACCTCTCTTTCATGATGCCTACCTTGTATTTTTTTGTGGCTTGTTCTTCTGGAATTTGAATAAACCTGCTTCTTGGGGTCATGTGTGCTCCTCATAGCTTCTTTATCCTAAGACATAGCTGAAATGTGAGTTGATCTTTTTTTTCTTTGATGGGAACTGGATGGTGTGTCCATTTCATACATTGGAGATTGTTATTGTGGTTGTGACACCTCCTTGTTTGCATGTTGTCAACAAGGTGCTTGCATGTATAGTTCAAGTTGCCAAGCTCCAAGTGAATCCCCCTTGAGGATGAGCTTGGTTGGTTGCTCTTATCATGTTTCTGGCCTTTATTTCTGTATAACCAATTGTCAAATACAAGTGAGATTTTAACTTGCTTGTAGTTGGTTTGCTTGTGAGATTTGGCTTAATTCAAATATGGTTTAAAAATAAGTGCCTTAGGATCATATTTAATATTTCATGTAAAGTGTGATCCACACTAAGACATTTGTGGATCTTAATCTTAATTGTGAACTTAACTAGGTTAGAGGGTAATTACACTATTGCCATTATTACCTAATGAGGTATATGGATCAAAAGGTCGTGCTGATGTTGCCTACTTGTCAAATGTTGCCTATCAGTCCCTTTTTGCCTACTTGTCTCAGTGGCATGATATTGACCTAAGTTGATCCAAGACCCAAATTGTTGCCTAAGATAGTCAATGCTCTTGTCGAAGGATAGTTTACACGATCCTACAGCAAGCACAATATATACCGACGTCTCGGATGAGTGTTTTTTGTTCTGTGGGGGCTCGGGACAACAGGTAAGGATCAAGATGATGATAAAGTTATCTCAGACTTTAATCAAGGTGTAATTATAAGATTGTACAATACTTACAGATGGATGTCGTCGGGTTTATAGATGCACCCGACAAGAGTACATGAATATGGGGTTTATGACCATGGAGACTACCAAGGCTAGGGTTTCGAGTTGGGCGTGAATGCGTCCCTTTCCTGGTAGAATGATCTTTGGTTTTTATATATAGGCATCGGTAGTAGGAGTCTCCATGTCACACGCCGAGTCTTGATATGTCTTGCACGTTAAGTTGATATTGTAATCTTCCTTCAATGTATGTCTGGTTTAGGGATCTTGAACTTCGGGGGAGCCTCCACGTAGCACGGCATGTTAGATCGGTGGAGCTTCTAGATGTAACACTTGTGATCGTGGATGTCAGAGACATCATGGGCTGGAAGTGGCGCAGTCTGTATAACGTAGGATTACGGTCCAGCACCACTTATCTCAGCCAGCCCTCTAATCACTTTTTTTTGGAAAGCAAGATTTTGTTCTTAATTTTCCCCTTGTTGAGTTCCAAACATCAAAATTGTCTCACCAAAAGGTCAAGGCGGACATTTTAACATAACAAAAATATTTCCTTGTTTTTGTTATTTATTTAACAGGTGAGGAGAAAAGAAGATGAAGATCAACACTTGTTTAGGATTTTATATTTTTCTTCTTAATTGTGATCTTATTTTATATATTTTGTACTTTATAATTGTCCAATAAATGTTGTAAAAATACTCTAATGTGTCTTGTATTTATTATCATATTTATTTATTTGTGTCTGAAATATTTATCTTGTAATTTAAGTGTTGAGCATTAATGAATATTATCAATTAATATCATGTTTCCACTTTGTCTTTATTTTTTAGTTGTAATGTGATAATGGTGCATTTTGCAATCTTTATTTTCTCCTATATTCAAATGGTGGCAAAACTTAAATTCCAGCAAAGGTAGAAGGATACAAGAAAATGAAAGAACAATTTATTCTTGGTTTTATATGGTTCAGTCATTTTATCAAGCATCGAAGGAAGGGCAAGGGTCACGGCATCGGTGCAGAGAACGGTGGCGGATTTCTCTCTCTACCCTGTGGCGCTCCTCCTCCCAACCAGCGTCGGCACAACAGAGAGGGCAGGTTGCGTTCCTCCGGCCTGCCGTGGAGGCGAGGGGAGGGCTTGGGCTGTGGTTTTGTGCTCCTGTTCTGGAGGAAGCGCCATCAGAGCTTGCGAGCGGCGTCTGGCGGATGGCGGTGGAGATGAGGCAGTCCATCATGCTCCAGAGGAGGATGGCGATGGCTGGTTTCGTTTCTTCGGCAAGTTTCTTTCAGGTGAATAAGCTCGTTTTTTGCTGCTCTTTGTGCTCTCTTCTAGCTTTCGTGGTGGAGGAAGAGGGGAGATCGAAGGGTGGTTGGGCCTGTGGCAGCAGCTTCTGCTGTTTTTGCTGTTCCCAGAAGAGCTGTATTGCGGGTCTGCGGGCTGGAAGTGGCTGGCGACCCGACGGCCGGCTTGGTTCGGAGCGTTTGCTCCCGCCGATGCGGTTTCTCGCCTCCTTGCAAGATCCCGGTGTCCGCGCCAGGTGGAAATTGCGGCGACATCAACGAGGTTCGTTCCTCCAAAGTTCCCTGCCGGCGACTCAGCTACTGTGCTTCGTCTTCTCTTCCGGCGACAGTGGGGAGAGGGGCAAGCGGTGGCGGATTGCTCTGTTCAGAGATGTTTCTGTGGACCTGGTTGTAATTTCATTCTTGTTCAGGGTCCTTTATGTAATGTGGGGACAGCTGTCCCGTATCTGGATGTATTTTGTACGCTTGTATTTCTTTGAGTAATATATCCAGGTATTGTGCCCTTCAAAAAAAAAAAAAAAAAAAAACAGAGAGGGCAGGTCAGAACGCTCTGGCCTGCGGGACCAAAAGCAGCGTTTTGTCTTCTCGCTGGACATGGATTTCGGCGAGATCTGGCCCGCGGGTCTTCTCGCTGGACATGGGTTTTGGCGAGATCTGTGTGTCTAGTGGGTCATCAGGGGGGTGGCGGTGACCACTCCATGAAAGTTGTCACCCTGCGCTGGAGCTGGTGTCACGTCAAAGTATGCGAGGTTTATCGGTGTGTCGTCTTTGAAAACAACATCTTGGCGGTTCCGGTGTTCCCAGAAGTTTATCAGCCAGCGAGCCACAGATGCTTCATCCATCTTCGGCTCCGGTGTTCCCAGAAGTTTATCGGCCAGCGAGCCACAGATGCTTGACCACAGATGCTTCATCCATCTTCGGCGCAATGAAATCCCGGAGGTCTCTTCCAATAGCTTTTTGTTATTTTCTTTTTTGCGGAGTCCTCTGCATAAGTTTTTCTTTAAAATTGTTTGTACTTTGCAGTCCTTTTGAACGAGATTAGAACATGCTTAGAAATTTCAATAGGTTTTTTAATGCTCTTCCAAGAAAACAAAATATTTAAGTATATCAAAAGAACAAACTGTAAGCATATCCATCCAATGATCCAAACGCAACTTCAAAGCTGTGAGTTAGAAATACCCCAATCATTGTCCTTTATTTAGAGCTCCAATTACATAACCTCGGCATCTATGCATTTTGACAATAATTTGCGATGGTGCACTAAAAGCTCATTCTGTTCGGGAAGAAAACATGACAGATAATGGCGACATAACCAAAATGACTTGAATCGTTGGGTAATGACTGTTTAAGCACTGATGTGGACGAGGTTTCTTGAAACTTCAGTTGGCTGTCAGTCTTGATTGGAGCTCCGCAGCAACTGCGTCGATGAACTCTTCGGTGTTCAGGTAGTCGCCTCTTGTAACCCTGCAATTCGAAGGAAAGCACATAATAAGAATGATGAAAATAGGTGCACCGAAAAAATATTAAGTAGAGGGAAAGCTGAGCAGCATAACATACTTTGAAGATCCGTGAACAAGAAGAGCTAGATCTTTCGTCATCTTCCCTGACTCCACAGTTCCGACACATGCCTCCTCAAGTTTCTGTGTGAAATCAAGAAGCCTAGCATTGTCATCTAGCTTTGCCCTGCGGTGTGGATATGAGCTAACATTAGTGAATCAGCCAAGAAGCAAAGTCCAAGTAGAGTAAAAATTAATACAGGCGCAGATACACTGGTGTTGATTAATATTTTGGTCACACAAGAAAAAGGGTAATGCTGTCACACGCTACACATTATTATAGATGAATAAAGATGAAAACTGCCCTCATATATAAGTATGCCAAGGGTTGCACACTTGTATTGGTATAAACATAAAGTAAAAGCTGCACCTGTGTGCAAGTCCTCTTGTCCAAGCAAAGATTGAAGCAATGCTGTTTGTGCTGGTTTCACCACCTTTCTGGTGAACACGGAAATGACGGGTAACTGTGCCATGGGCAGCTTCAGCTTCAATGGTTTTACCGTCAGGGCACATCTAGAAATATTGACGTGGATATGAGCAAAGTAAAGACTTTTTCACACTGGAGACAACATAGTCAAGAACATCATTAGTAAATGAGAAAATACATACCAATACTGATGTCATCAATCCCAAAGAGCCAAAACCTGCACGCAAATTTATAATAGTTATTTACAGCTGAAAATACACGAGCATTGGTTATACTGAGCAAGGGGCAGAAGATAAATTTAAGAATTTTTTATGCACTCTCAGAAGTTAGTGTATTGTGACCTTGAGCTAAGAAATCACTCTGCACATCTCCGTCGTAGTTCTTGCAAGCCCAAACATAGCCTCCTTCACTCTTAAGTGCATAGGCAACCATGTCATCAATGAGACGATGTTCATACCTATGAAAAAACAGCTCATGACATACTGTGACAACAGTTTCCAAGAGAGCTCGAAGCAAGATAAGATCAAAATCTACCATATTCCGGCAGCCTCATATTTCGATTTCCAGTCAGCTTCATAGACCGCCTGGAATATGTCCTTGAACCTACAAAATAAAGGATATTACACCTTGTCTAATCGTTTCAGACAAGCTTTAAACAATAGTTAAGTGCGCCAATAAACTACCTGCCATCATATTTCTTAAGGATTGTGTTTTTTGTGCTAAGGTACAAAGGCCATTTCTTCTCATAAGCGATTGCCATAGAAGCCTCTGCGAAACCTTGAATTGACTGTTGACAGTAATTAATTAGTTAATTGAATGTCAGGGATATACATCAAATTGCAAAGACCCGGTTCAGAGATAGTAGTACCTCATCTGTGTTGTACATAGCCAAGGCAACTCCTCCAGCACCAGTGAAGTTGAAAACCTCCAGGTCAACCGTCTCGTCTTTCCCCTCTGACAGTAGAACAAAGAAAAAAGAAAAGAGTATCAATGTTTGCCAATACAAGTTCTCTTAAGAAACAATACATTAATATATGTGAAAATACAGAATGACTGAAAGAATTTAGTCTTTCAAACTTCATTTTACGAGGAGTGATTATGCAACCCTACCGAAAACTAGTCTAAGTTTGCCAGGTCCCTTGAGAACTGCATCAGTTGCTCTGTATTGATCACCGAAGGCATGCCTTCCAATGCAAATGGGCTTAGTCCATCCTGATTACACCAAAGTTCAATTTAGCAGGAAAACTTTGTAACTCAAAGTGTGTAGTAATTTACCCTGAAAACAATGTGTAGTAAGTCTTAATCCTCCTTACCTGGAACAAGCTTTGGAACATTCTTGCATATAATTGGCTCTCTGAACACAGTGCCTGAAGGTAACAAGCATGAAGAGAAAGGTCAAAAACCTAATCCTGTCAATTATATTGAAAAACAGGGGCAGCTTACCGTTTATAATGTTCCTAATTGTGCCATTTGGGCTCCTCCACATTTGTTTTAGGTTGAACTCCTTAACACGGTCTTCATCTGTCATGGTGTTAAGTAGCCCAGACATTAGAAATATCGTCACATAGTGTTAGTGTTTCAACAATACTAAGAACATATACTTGACCTGCATAAGCTTAAGAGTGAAATGTACCTGGAGTAATAGTTGCACACTTAATAGCCACATTGTACCTAAAATACAATGGATTAGATCAAGCAATATAGAACAACATAGTAAAAATAGTATGATGGAGTGAATGACCAAAGCCTTCAGGCAAGGTATGACATAACTGATCAACAATATTCAAGAAAAGAGATCTCTCTCACTGTTAATCATATAAAAATGAGACCATCAATCATATTTAGAATTCCTAAGAAAATCAACAATAGGGAAATTAATGATAAAAAATCAGGACCAAAAAAATGCAGTCTGCATAAATCATGGGAAATTGTGTGATCACAAATCAAGCATAATATAGGCACCGAACTTAAATTACTATTCAAAACTTCTTACTTGAGAGTAGCTTCTGCAGCCTCCACGGTGACCTTGTCATCAGTTGCATCGCGGTGCAGAACTCCCAGGTCATAGTACTTGATGTCCAAGTCCAAAAATGGGAAGATAAGCTGAAACAAGCGAAATTCTTACATTAGCATATGGAACACAAATGGACCAAGCAGAAGATAATTATCAGAAGAGATGGAGCTATGGCATATTGATTACCTTTTCCTTGATAGACTGCCAGAATACTCTGGTCATCTCATCGCCTGTAGGTAAATAAGAAGATATCAGCACAGCAGTGGACCAATAAATCAATAGTTTATTTATGATAAAAAAATACTACAAATATATCCTCTTTCCAGACTTATTGCTACCACTGAAAGTTGCCTATTCTTTTTATTTTAAAGATGAGCTACTCTATGCAACATACGATGCAGACATGTACGTAGCACTGACCACAACTGAACCCAGAATGGGAACAATTGATCCAGAAATACTTGAGAATACAGTTTTGTTTGTCGGAAGTATTTCCTTTTTCCAAACTTATTGGTAACACTGAAAAGTCGCCCTTCTTTTCATGTTAAAGATCAACCACTCTGTGAAACATACGACGCAGACATATGATGCAGACATGTGGCAATGGCTACGATTGGGCCAAAAGCACGAACAAGTGAACGAGAAATACTTGAGATTGCAAAATTTTGATTTCAGAAACGAGATCCGGTAGTCATACGTCCGTCGGAAGTATTCCCCCATCAGAGTACGTCGAACTCTGCACCTCCCCAGTTCAAAAAAAAAAGTCTGCACCTCCCCTCTGCCGATAGATCATCACGATCGCACTCACGTTGCCGTGCATGTTCAGTTATCTCGTCCTCTACATATCAAAATCCGATCTCTGACACCACGGGGAATCGCCTCTCGAGTTTCCGCAAACTCACAGTGGCAATCCGACTAGGCAGATAGATCGGAGACACTAAGAGAACAGTTCAGAGATAAAATAAAAGAGGAGCAGAACGATGTCTAGATCTCGCAGATCTCTGTGCAAGACCCGTGTCAGAAAACAAAATTCAGCGCAGGTATGGTTTACAATATCGGTAAGCGAACGGCGCCGCGGGCGCAGAGATAGATCTGCCAGGGAAGGGAGGGGGAGAGGGAGCGGGAACGGGGTCTGACCGTCCATCTCGACGATGGGGTTGGCGACCTTGATCTTCTCGAACGCCATGGCGGCCGCGGCGGCGATGCTTGCCTCGGAGATCGGGAACGCGGCGGGGCGGGGCAGGTGGGGAGGGCGGCGAGGAGGAGAGAGAACGGAGTGACCAACTTTGCCAGCGCATTTAAAGACCGGACCGGAGGGGGCAAGTGGGCCCCATCTGCAGTAGGATATACTATTTTGAAACGGTTTTGCTAGCTGAGATTTAACTTAAGTCCTAGTCACCTCCTCCACCCTCCGATGCGCCTCGCGATTCGTGCAGCTCTTCTTCCTCCTCCCACCTTCTTCTTCCTCGCGACGGACGAGTCGGCGGCGGGCGACCCAGCTGGCCGCAGCGGCCGACGGCGACGACGAGACTGGAGCGACCCGGAACCGCCGGAGACACGGCTGGCCGCGGCGGAGGCGGTGGAGGCGAGCAAGTAACTTAACTTGGGGGGGTGGGGGTGCCGGCGCCGGAGAAGACTCGGCCGGCGGTTGGGGGGTTTAGAGGGAAGCTCGGGCGGCGGCGGACCGGCGGTGGGCCGCGGTTGGAGGAGGGCGGGGCGCCGAGGCGGCGCGGGAGCGGCACCGGGCGCGGGTGGCGGCAGCAGGCGGCATGGCCGGCGGTACGTGGCGGCGGGGGGTCGCCGGAGTTGAGGAAGGAGAGGTGACATCACCTGACTGAGACTTAAGTTAAGTCTCAGTCAGCTGAGTCCTAGACACACCCATTTTGAAAAAGCATTTAATTTGATTTGATGTAAATGGGCGATATGATCGGATCAGGCTGCGTGTGGGGCTGGGGCGTTTTGGACTTTGGATGGTGCGTACGGGTGTTGGGACCTCCGAGGCCAAGGAGTTGTTGGCTTGCGAGAGTTTGAAGGGTTCCGAATTATTGTTGCTACAGGTTTGGTTTGGTATGAACTTATTGGTAAGATTTTAAAACTATCAAAAGATTTATGAACTTAGAGCTTCTCCAACCGGAGTGAGCAAATTTCACTCTCAAACTGTCCGCGGACACGGGAAGTTAGAGCATCTACAATCAGAGTGGACAAATTCCGTCTTCAAACTGTCAGACAAGTCCAGATTTGTCCGCGGACAGACCCCGAACATACCTCAAATGTTGTGTCCTCCAACCGAAAACCCCAAATCACACAGCTCAAAACCATAATAACCATGCAACGTAGGATAGAAACATAGTTATACAAATTTAGTTCGAACAGACATCAATTCGAGCGGACATAGAAACTAGTGGACAGACATAGATAATACTCATGAACGGAGGATGCTAGGCGGCCACACCAGAGCTTCACTGCGGGGGGAGATCGGGTCGTCCTCCATCTTGGCAAATGCGGCGGCGGCCGCCGCTTTGCGTTGCCTCTGCTGTCATCCGCTCGGACGTTTGGGGGGATTTGCCCACCCCGTTTGGAGATGCTCTTATTGGTCCGACTACACGATCTTGGGATGAGGATTGAGGAGCTAATTCGGAATATTTTTTGGATTCTTGATTCCCAAATAATTCTACAAATTATACCATTGGATTTATATTTAAAAAAGAGTTATCAACGATATAATTTTTGTGACATGTAATTTATATTTTGTTGACTAAAAATGATCAACGTGTTTTTTTAAACTATGTGTGTCCTATAAACTGCACCGGAGGATGTATAATCTACCTTTCGTGATAAAACATAGATCTCGAAAAACATGTAACGAGCGACTGTCACTCTACAGCCTTCAGTCTACCGAGACTTTGATCTGTGACCCTAGCACATGCACGACCAGGTATCGTGCCGGCCATAGGGCCAGCATTGCAATGTCTCGACCTAACTAACGCCTCAACTCGCAAGGGACCATTAGACTAGTATCAATGCATCTCCACCAACTACGGAAAAGTGTCAGTGTCACAACCTAATCCAATTCTTCGCATAATCATGCTTTGCATGGCATCATTCCGCAAGCCAGAGTCGTCAGCCTGATCGTGCATCATAATCATGCTTTGCAAATTGCAACGCAAATTTCTCACCTACCGTCTCCCACCACTACCAGCTCTCACCTTCTAAACGAAGCCCTCTGGGGTTGTGAACGAAAACCACCGTAATTGCTTTTTTTGTTGTTGCTTTGGACCTGTTTGGTTGGACTTATTTCTGGCTTTTGGCTTATAAGTCACAAAAGCAATTAAATGAGAGTGATTTTGGCTTTTAGTTTTGGCTTATACTATCATGCAACAACGTTCAGTTAAGAGCCAAAACCCAAAACCACCAATTAGGTGCTTTCGTTGCTTATAAGTCAAAAGTCAAAAGCCAAATATAATCCCAACCAAATAGGGTCTTTGTTTTCTTATTACGACTCCTTGGATAGTAGTAGACTGTATAACGCAAAAAAAAAAAATGCATTACGCACCAGATCGGAATTCAAAGAGAGGGAGAGAAGTCAAGAGACCCGTGTCGATCAACATACACATAACTGATTGAGAAAAGACAGACAGCTTGAAAAAATGAAGTATTGTCACAAATAATAATTTCCCTACTGTTTTTATATCATGTCTTGAAGTCAAATTGACCTAATCCAGTCTTGTGGTTCAGTTGAGTGTAGCTTTCATTTTTGTTGGCTATCATTCATTCAATCTTTCACGTCTCAGTTTGTGCTAAGATATTTTTTAATGATGTAAACGTTGGAGGAACATGTATGTGGTGTGAGGCACCGAAGCTATGTCGGATACACAAAAATCCCAGGCCATTTTCACTAGAAGCGGCTCCAGTGAGCCTACTGGCCCAATAGCAGTGCCAAGAGTCAACAGACCATTGGCGTTTAAGCAACACTCTAGAAAGGACACCATTGTACGTTTCCGTCGTGTTTACATGCTCCTCCACGTCGCTGTCGTTAGCCAATTTAGCTGCGGCACTACAGACAGGTCTTCCGTTTTGGATACTACTCCCTCCGTTCCAATTTAATTGACTTGCTATTCACAAAATGTGGATGTATCTAGACTTGTTACATGTATAGATACATCCACATGTGGTGGATAGTAAGTCAATTAAATTGGAACGAAGGGAGTACATATGGTCGGACTTTTAAGGCTTTGGATTGCTTATTTATGGGAAATAATGTTTTTCCATTAATTCATTAAAAATAAACGAACATACTCCCTTCAGTCATTTTTACTCCGTGTATTAGGTTTGTTTTAAGTCAAACATTTAAAATTTGACCAAGGTTATAGAAAAATATCAATTTTTATAATACCAAATTGATACAATATGAAAATAGATTACATGATGGATGGAATGATATCGATTTGGTAGTGTGAATTAATGCTGATATTTTTCTCTAAACTTTGTCAATCTTTAAAAAAATTGACTTAAGAAAAACTAATATGTGGAGTAAGTACTTGAGGGGGTACATATCCCATCACACATTCATACTCACGACAATAATTGCACCATCTTAGGACGAATAAAATCAATAAGGGCATCTCCAACAGGTTGTAGGTAGTCTTGCTGGTAAAATATCCATGTCATCAACCAAAAAGGTATAGTTCAACTATTTCACCTTCGAGCTTGTGTAAAGGTTCTTGGTTAATTTACATACTCCATGCAACATCATCATGTATCCTAGGTGGCAAGTTTTACACACATCTATCTTACAACCATTGAAGAAGCCCCCTAAGAGATCATAGATGGGGCTTATGCGCTCACTGGATGTAGAGACCGGAAGCAGTAAAACTTCCTAAATAACATATATCAAATATTAGAGCTAAACTAACAAATCTCACAATGTTTGTACTTAAGCAAAGTGATGACACATGTGTGGTCACCTTGAGTCTGGTGAGGGGGGTTAGGATCATATCTTGTACCCTGTATCAGTTTATGGATCACTTGTTTCTCTCCAGTCGTCCTCTCTTTTCTATTCTTTCGTGCATGACTAGTATTCTGACGTTGACCTTGACCATGAGCATCATCATCGACTACCACACAACTTTGTGTTTGTCCCGCCTCCAGCATTGCTCAATAGCACCGGTAGCATGGGCGGAACCAGGAATACAACATAGAGGGGGCCAATTGCACACTAGACACCTTGGAGGGGGCCATATAGGTAAATCTTGATAAATTTAGGGGTCAAATCTAGAAATTTACAAGGGGGTTTCAGAAAAAAATTCCACCATGGGGGGAGCCATGGCCCCTGCTCGCACCCCCCCGGTTCCGCCAGTGACCGGTAGAAAGTTTTATCACGCTTAAATTATAGCCTAGGAACTATCATATATTAGATTTCAAGTTTTTTACCCTGTTGGCCGACATAAACTGGGTCTCAAATTTAAGAAACAGAACTAGATTATAGATATATAAATGTTTGACTAGCATAAGAAATCAAAATACAAATTCCAACCCCAAATTGAAAGGGTGTGGCTACCTACTCTACTACCAGCAACATATATTAAGTGGGGTGTTTGTAGACTACAGTAAATCATGGGACCAAATTGTATGCAACTCACTCACAAAAATGAACAAACTAGGTTCTCTTATGAACATTATCCAACTTCAATAGGTTTCAATTGATTTCTCAAAAAAAGTGCATCTAAATTCTAGATACCGAGGTTTTAGAGGGTTGCCCTTACAAGAACGTGGGGCTCACCTAAAACAAATATGTGGGTCTCACATACACATCGTCAATAAGCACAAAGTAGCTCATGTGCATGTAATAGTTCTCCTTGACTTTAGGTTGATTACAAGAAAACATATACAGGAAAATGAGTTCAAAATATTAAATACTAAAGTCTTACAAAAGCCCCAGGTTTTATAGTGTGAACATGGGTTGGGAAATGTTTAAACCGGAATTTTAAAAAATTGTCAACTTCTATTTCCATGTGTCACCGACCATAAACTTGGAATTGGTAGGTTTTTAAGGTTATCATAGACAGTGATACAAAATCTATTTCAACAAGTCGAATTAATGGCATTTTTTGTTTGAGCCCAATTCCACCCTACTAAAAAGTTGGCAAACCAAAGTTTATGCTAAGGTTTTACATGTCTATGATTTAGCTAATACTAGTAACAAAATGAGCTACAATTAGTGAACGTACATTAAGGTTCACTAAATGGTTTTGGATGATTCATGACAATGAGGCAATTAAGAAAATAATCATATTTGCAAGTGTTTCAGATTTTTAGTTCATAATGCTAATTGAAACAAGACAATTGTGACCCTCAACGGCGAGAAGATGTGCGGAGAGTCTTAAGATGTACTCCCTTGATATGTGTCAAACGTATCTATAATTTTTGATGTTTCATGCTTGTTTTATACCTATTGCTACATGTTTTATATACACTTCATAGCATTTTTACGTATTTTCTGGAACTAACCTATTAACAAGATGCCACAGTGTCAGTTCCTGTTTTCTGCTGTTTTTCCGTTTCAGAAAAGCTAGTCGGGAAATATTCTCGGTATTAGACGAAAATCAACGGGGACCAGTTTTTCACCGACACGTACACGGTGTCCAAATGGCGTACGGAGAGGCGACCGGAGGCCGCCACGCCATACTAGGGTGCGGCCCCCATGCCTGGTGCGCCCAGGTATGGTGTGGGCCCCTCAGGTGCCTCTCGACGCCGCCCTTTCGCCTATATAATGCCTCCGTCCCAAAAACCCTAAATACCCGAGCAAATATCCACGAAAAGTTCCGTCGCCACCGCCGTCGCAAACCCTAGTTCGGGAGGGTTGTGAAGCTCTTCCCGGCACCTTGCCGGAGGGGAGATCATCACCGGAGGGCTCTACATCGCCATGCCTGCCTCCGGAGTGATGCGTGAGTAGTTCATCCTTGGACTACGGGTCCATAGCAGTAGCTAGATGGTTGTCTCTCCACTTTGTGCTATCATGTTTAGATCTTATGAGCTGCCTATCATTATCAAGATCATCTTATTGTAATGCTACATGTTGTGTTTGCTGTGATCCGATGAATAGTGATGTTATGATTAAGTTGTTTATCAATCTATATACATGTGTTATTTATGATCTTGCATGCTCTCCGTTACTAGTAGATGCTCTGGCCAAGTAGATGCTTGTAACTCCAAGAGGGAGTATTTATGCTTGATAGTGGGTTCATGCCTCCAGTAACCTGGGCTCGAATGACAGAAACGACTAAGGTTGTGGATGTGCTATTGCCACTAGGGAGAACACAATGATGTTATGTCTACATGTCATTTGCATTGTTTACATTACACACTTTGCTTAATGCAGTTATCCGTTGCTTGCAACTTAATACCAACGGGGAACACGGATGTTAACCCGACGGTGGATTATTAGTCATATATTAGCTGGATAGCGGTCTGTGTATTATGATGTAATTCCCAAATAAATACTACAATAAACTATCTTGTCATATACTGCATTGTCATGCCCGCACTATTTGTCAATTGCCCAGCTGTAATTTGTTTACCCAACATGCATGTTATCTTTTATGGAGAGACACCACTGGTGAACTGTGGACCCCGGTCCATTCTTTTACACTGATAAAAACACCAACTGCAATCATCTGTTCTCTGTTACTTCATGCATTTATTATTATTCTTCACACCATACGTTTAATCCTTTGTATTCAGCAAGCCAGGAAGTCTGACAATCTTCCTGTTTCGTTGGGGCAAAATAGTTTTATTGTGTTGTGTGCAGGTCCACGTCAACCTCCATATTTTCTGGCGGTGCGCCGCGCCATATTTTCTGGTGTTGTTGACACCTTCTGAAGCTCTTTTGACTCCTATTGGATTGATAACCTTGGTAGATTACAAGGAAAAATTGCTGCTGCACTACATCATACCTTCCTCTTGGGGTCTCCCAACGAACGTGTGTTTTCACGTCATCAAGCACATTTTCTGGCGCCGTTGCCGGGGAGTCAAGAAGCTACAGCAAGGGGAGTTTCACACTTCCAATCTCATTACTTTGTTTTTGTCTTGCTTAGTTTATTTTATCTTGTTTGTTTTTAAAAAAATCAAAAACACAAAAAAAATCTTGCATCTAGTTAATTTTCGAATTGTTATTTGCTGTCTTGTTTTAGTTTTGCTAAAATGAGTAATCTTGAGAATACTAAGTTGTGTGACTTCACTAGCACAAACAACAATGATTTTATATACAAACCTATTGCTCCACCCGCTTCGAAAGCAGAGTTTTATGAAATAAAACATGCACTGCTAAATCTTGTTATGAAGGAGCAATTTTCTGGTGTTAGTACTGATGATGCTGCTGCTCACCTTAATAATTTTGTTGAATTATGTGATATGCAAAAATATAAAGAAGTAGAAGGTGACATTATAAAACTGAAACTTTTTCCTTTCTCCTTGAGAGGACGTGCTAAAGATTGATTGCTATCTTTGCCTAGAAATAGTATTGATTCATGGACTAAGTGCAAAGATGCTTTTATTGAAAAATATTATCCTCCTGCTAAAATTATATCTTTGAGAAGTGGCATTATGAATTTTAAGTAATTTGATAATGAACATGTTGCTCAAGCTTGGGAAAGAATGAAAGCAATGGTTAAGAATTGTCCCACTCATGGACTGACTACTTGGATGATCATCCAAACTTTTTATGCAGGATTAAATTTTTCTTCAAGGAATTTATTGCATTCAGCTGCTGAAGGGACCTTTATGTCCATCACTTTGGGTGCTGCAACAAAGCTTCTAGATGATATGATGGTAAATTATTCTGAATGGCACACCGAAAGGGCTCCAACTGGTAAGAAGGTAAATTCTGTTGAAGAAATCTCTTCCTTGAATGACAAAGTTGATGCTATAATGTCTATGCTTTCGAATAATCATGTACATACTGATCCAAATAATGTTCCTTTAACTTCTTTGGTTGCTCAAGAAGAGCATGTTGATGTGAACTTCACTAAAAATAATAACTTCAACAACAATGCTTATAGGAATAACTTTGGTAATGGTAATTACAAGCCCTATGCTTCTAATAGTGGCAATTCTTATGGTAATTCCTACAACAATAATAAAAGTGTGTCCTCTGATCTTGAAGTTATGCTTAAAGATTTTCTTAGTACACAAAGTTCTTTCAATAAAACTGTTGAGGAAAAACTAGGGAAACTTGATAGTCTTGCTTCTAAAGTTGATAATCTTGTGCTTGATGTTGAATTTTATAAAATAAAGAATATGCCTCATGATGTTAAAGAGATCAAAACTCTCAATGCCATACAAATTAAAATTGGTAACAATGTCAGGCTGAGTTGCATGCTAGATGGGAAAGAGAGGAAAAGAAGCTGAAATTGCTGAAAAAGGTAGAACCGCTAGAGTTTGCACTATTTCCACTTCTAAAAATGTTAAAATTGTAAGCACTAGTAAGCCACCTACTATTAATGGTAAGATAATTGGTGTTGGGAATGTCTCTACTTCGGTTGAAAAAAGTTCTAAATTGCCTGATAGCACTAAAACAGTTCCTGATAAAAGTGCTGAAATTTTTTGAAGTATAGGAGATAATGGTCCCATTACTTTTGATGATAATCCTAATGCTAGCAAAATAAATATTTCTTTTACAAAGCATATTACTAATGCTCTTATTCATGCTAGGGAAGAGAAACTTAAACGTGAAGCATCTATTCCTAGAAAGTTAGAAGATGGTTGGGATCCCATTATTAAAATGAGAGTGAATGATTTTGATTGCAATGTCTTTTTTGATCTTGGTGCTAGTATTTCTGTTATGCCTAAAAAGCTCTATGATATGCTTGATCTAGCACCTTTGGAAAATTGTTATTTGAATGTTCACTTTGCTGATTCTACTATGAAGAAACCTGTGGGGGAGGATTGATAATGTTCTTGTTATGGTTAACAACAACTATGTTCCAGTTTATTTTGTTGTCTTGGATATTGAATGCAAACCCTCTTGTCCTATTGTGTTGGGAAGACCATTTCTTAGAACTGTTGGTGCTGTTATTGATATGAAAGAAGGTAATATTAAATTCCAATTCCCACTCAAGAAAGGTATGGAACACTTCACTAGGAAGAGGATGAAACAACCTTTTGATTCTATTGTTAGAACAAGCTATGATGTTGATGTTTCCAATATTGATAATACTTGATTCGTGCTTTGTGCCTAGCTAAAAGGCGTTAACGAGAAGCGCTTATGGGAGGCAACCCATTATTTTTACTTCCTGTTATTTTCTTTTGTTGAGTCAAGGAACTTGCTTACTTCTGTAACAATTCATTTGTATCTTTTATTTTTCGTTTTGTTGTGCCAAGAAGAGCCTCTAATAGCAAGATAGTGCTAAAGTTTGGTTTGCTGCGCAGAAACATATTTCTATTGTTCACTGTATGAAAATACAAAAAATCACGGAACGTGATTTAAATCTGCAATTTTTTGTGCGTAATCCTGAGATATGTACCTATCTTTTGTTAGTTCAACGTTTTTAGATTTGAGCGACGTACGTGCCTCGAAAAAATTCGTCTTTACGGATTGTTCTGGTTTTGACAGATTCTGTCTTTGTTTTGCATTCTCTCTTTTACAAGTGTTAAGTGAAATTCTTTAAGGATGAAGAGCTTCACGTAAGGCTAGTAGACAGTAGCTAATGTTTAAAATGATGTTTATGATTGTGTTTCTACAGAACTATGTGAGCTTATGATTTGATGTACTAACCCTCTAATGAGATTTATGTTGAGTTTGATGTGATGGAAGTTTTCAAGTATTAGGAGAGGAGAATGATGAAATAAGATCAAGAAGAGTGAAGAGCTTAAGCTTGGGGAGGCTCCTCTGGACTTCCCCAACATATTTCAAGAAGACTCAAGCGTCTAAGCTTGGGGAGGGCATCCCCTTCTTCATCAGCAAATTATCAGGTCATCTCTAGTGCGACTATATTTTTATTTCTTCACGTTATAAGTGATGTTCTTGGAGCGTCTGTGTGTTTTATTTTTAGTTTGTTTATGTTTTGTTCTCTGGTCACAACTAGTTGGACCCTAGCACTATTGTTTGGGAGAGAAACATGCTCCGCTTTTTCATTAGAATACTCTTGTTCTTCACTTATACTTGTTGGGTATTCTTGTCTAGCGCTGTTATGCTTTTAGCTCTTAGTTTTCATGTATCTCTTATTCAGAGCTATTAATTCTTTTGAAGAAAGTACTCTCTTGCTTCACTTATATTTGTTTGGAGAGTTGTATAAATAAGTTGATTGGTGTTTGGTTGGAACAAAAAATGCTATGCATGTGGTAATGGTATAGAGAAAAATGCTTACATAGTCTTGTAGATCATTTGTTTTGAATAACTTGATACTTGTCAATTGTTTTGAGTTATCAAGTGAGTAATGTTTAAACTTGTGTATCATGTAAGTAAGGCTCATTAGTGAAGAACTAGCGTAAAGCTTGTAGTTATTCGGTTTGTCATATTTGCTAGTTCCAAAGTCTAGATATTTTCTGGTTAAAAGGATGTTTTGGTTAATAAGGAAGACAGTGTGGAGTCTTATAATTTTTCTTATATGTTTATCATATAGTTCTTGTTGTACCAGTTGACGTTATGTGTTTGCTTAAATAACCTTGCTAGCCTAAACTCTGTACTAAGCGGGAATGCTGCTTGTGCATCCAAAACCTTGAGCCAAAATCCATGCTATCTGTGTCCACCATACCTACCTATATGTGGTATTTTCCTGCCACTCCAAGTAAATTTATCATGTGCTACCTTTAAACTATTCAAAATTGTTACTACTCCTTTTTGTGTCCCTGTTTACCAGCTCATGAGGAAGTGGTAGATAATTTTTATTACACTTGTCAAACAGGCCTTACGCTAGACTAGCAGCTTACATCCGCTTATCTATAATTTTGCAAAAAGAGCTGGCAAAGGGGTGCCCAGTCCCAATTAATTTACAACTTTAACCGCTACTTCTCTTCACATTTTATTCCTGAGCAATCAGTTAAACATCTGCATGTGTAAACCAAAGAGAAAGAGGGATGATCTGCTTGCTGCAGAAATAACGTTCCTCACGGAAGCCGCTCTTGTAAGGTCTGGTTGGCATGGTGATGGCCCTTCACGTAGTTACCCCACAACTGCGCCAGAAAACACTTTACTGACCCTTCGCGTGGTTACCTGCGTGAAAAGTAAATGGGTTAGGTTGAGACTCCAAGTGCAGAGTGTATGTAGTAGTGGAAGACAGTTTTCCCCACGAGGGGTGACTCGAGGGTTTAATATCGAACTCTCGGGGAACCAGTATTTCAGGTGTTATCTCCTTATCCTTCTCTTGAGAACCTGCAACAAAATATATTGTTTTGTGCCCTCAACCTCACCAAGTGGTTGTCAAGCACAAGGTGTGAGAATGATAATAAAATAAATATGCAAAGTAGTAAATATGCAATGATGGTAAAATAAATATGCAATGATGGTGGAAACAATGGTAAATGATATTTTTGATAATGAATGCAAGATGTGAAAGTGTTTTTGTATTTTCGGAATTAAAAATGGCAGCAAACAAAAGTGGTGATAAAAGTGTTGGAAAGGTGTTTCTTATGATT
Organism: Poa pratensis; assembly: GCA_947311845.1. Lineage (NCBI taxonomy): Eukaryota > Viridiplantae > Streptophyta > Magnoliopsida > Poales > Poaceae > Poa > Poa pratensis. The sequence continues at coordinate 47,571,858 of CAMZMU010000042.1, read as the reverse complement.
AAAAATGGACCGGGGTTCATGGTTTCACAAATGCACTCTCTCTTGATAACGTGGTAGACAATGGAACACTAAAATTAACATGTAAGAATGCACTCTCTCTTGATAACGTGGTAGACAATGGAACACTAAAATTAACATGTAAGATGGCAAGACATGGTTTGACAAGTTATTAATAATATGGGCATCACGTCCTAACATAGAGATCTCAAGTATAAGTTGGTCTCTCTCTTATGCTCCACCAAGATGCGAACTAAATCATAACACCTTAGTAATTAAGATAAATCAGAGCATAGCAATAAGTTCAATGACATGAAGTTAAAATAAGAACATGCTAGATCTAGTCATGGAGGTAGTGGCCATGGTCACATCCACTCTCCGGTAGCATGGTATTTTTGTTTATCCCTAGTGAGGCAACAAAGTAAGGTAGAAAACCCAAGTGGATCGCAGAACTATCTGTCACGTTCACTGCACTAGCCACCCCCCCGTTACTCCAACTAATGCACACGTTCCCCCTCACATGCTCTCATAAACATGCTTGATCATGACAAGTAAATAAGAACGGGGTACATAATATGCATCTACTTTCATAACTGAAACAAAAACCATTGCAATCTCAAACATGTATTAACTCATAATAAAGATCCACCACAAAGGAATTACATAAATGGCCGTAATCATGTTCAGCAGCTCATACGGTACTAATGTAGCACCCTCGCTTAACAAAGCATAGGCGTACATGAAATGTGCGGAAGACTTGGATCATATAAGACTTGCACTTTCCAATAAAATGTAGTATCACACGAAATGTCAAAATTATTACAACGCACGCACGAATGATCCAAAAATATAATAAGTTATTACAACTGCGCATAGCCAAAGCTAGCTTGAAACAAATAAGGTTCAACATTTATTCAGAGTTCACATGCAAAATAAATATAACACGGAGCCCCATCATCTCCATGCGCCACTGGCGAACATGTTGGTTGTAAGCTCGAAGACTGACGACGTCACTCCTGATCGGACGAACCTGCAACATGTAAGTTGCAGCCCAGATTGTTTGGGTCAGATGCCGTTCGACTGGCGGGCAAGTGAATACTAGTGGAATATAACATGACAAGACTATATCTACATGCTTATATGGCTGGTGGAGTTCAAGGCTATTGCATAAAGCTAATTTTGTCCTACTTTTCATAAGCATTTTTATTTCTCAACATCAACATGAGACACAACCCTGGACGCATCCAGTGTCTCATTTAACCCGAGTTCACCCATCAAGTTTTATTATGAAATTGGAATGATGAGATTTTTCCATACACTACAATGTTCGAAGACACGCATTGTCCATAACCGGGGACACGGCTAAGATCTTAGTTTGACACACTCTGCAGAGCTGGTGCACTTTCACCACTAGACCCGACCAACCCTAGTGCTCCTACTCACATCATTTAGTAAGCAGGAAAGGAGGAAGTCAAGACGAGACTTTTCGGAAGAAATCCCCTTCTCCATACTGGCTTGACCCGTTCCCACCTACATTCCCCTACATCTGCTTGTCAAGCACGGATTGGGTTCATTCAACTTACTAACTCAAGACAGAGCCCATATGACTAGTGGTTGCACGCTTCGGCAACAAACATGAAGTGACTTAAAATCTCGATACCCTGGGTGGCAATCCACAAGTGAGCGTAAACAAGACAGCCATAGACATGACCCATGAATAGCCACTCCACTCACATCATCCTCTATCAAACCAATCCACCCAGGCAGTAAATTAATTTAGTGGAGTTTTTAATTAACACATCTACAATAAAACAATCATTTTTGCAGCATGTACTTCCACGAAATTATAATAGGTCACTACCAAGGTGGTCATATGGCTATCCTACAAGGTTTGCATAGCATAATATAATATAGTAGTACCTATCATGCATACTACTAAAATATCTACAAATGCAATAAAACAAAATAGTAGGTCATTTATGCGTGTGCAAGTTATTCACTTGCCTTCGTAGTAGTTCGGGTTGCTGCAGCACTCACAGCACGATCGGCACTCTTCACAATCTAAACAAACAACAAACACAAATTCAATACAATTCACAAATAGCATTACAAAAATAATGTATGCATGACAAAATGCAGAGGTGACACAATTTCAAGTCAAGCAATAAATATTATTTTAGTTCTCTGGAATAAACTATATGCATGACGCTCATGTCAATTTTTAATATGTTTCATAAAATAAAACAATTTTGATTAGCTAAATACTAGTTTTTAGACATCTGTAATGAACGCTATTAAACATGATGCAAACATGCAAACTTTTGTGCCCGCTGTATTCTACATAAATTTCTGAGCATTTTGGTAAAAAGATCATAATTTTTGGCTAAGTAGAACTCAAGTTATGAATTTTACAAGATAAACATATTCTCTGTTTTGAAAATACGAATTTACAGAAAATCGCGACACGTGTCGCAGCGCGATTCGCTGTTCGCTATGACTAGATGCTGACTGTGTCACTCGCCACACGGCAGCCTGTGATTGGCCTGTACCTCTTCATGATTGAATCTAATCTAAACCATCCAAACGAGATCCTACGGCTACTGTGCATCTCCTCTGTACAATCGAAGACTATCAGCCATGGCCGCTCGGCTGAGTTCGGCAACGCTGCTCGGCGGTGCTCGGATGATTGCAAAACTCCACAGAAGATGCTAGACGAATCAGATCCTCACCTAGATACTCAGCGGCGGTCTCGGCAACAGTCTCTCGAAGGTTCCCGGCGGAGGCGTCGTGCTCTCGCAGCTCCAACTCCGGCGATGAACAAACTCGACGAACTCCCGCTCCAGTATCTAGGTCTTGGCCGATGAAGAGATGAAGTCTCGAACAAGAATCGGAGATATTTCTGGAATCAAGTTCGGTACAGTTTGCGTACGAGAGCAGGAGTTTTGTTTTCCGAGTTATGTACAGAAACAAGGATACGACGGTTTGATGCATTGGTACTGTACGTTTAGAATAGAGTTCAGTTTCAGACAAAAGGATACGATTGGCTGACATGTGGGCAAGGAAAAGAAATAAGATTCAGAGAAGAAAAGGCTACGAAGGGCTGACTGTTGGTATTGTAGATTTAGACGAGAGAGAGAAAGAGTTTTGGTCCGTGCTTTCCCTTTGGAAAAAGCCCTACGGCTGCTTCTCTTGCCTAGTTCTTTTAATTCTTTTCTTTGCTCTTTGTCTTCACACGTGTATTGTATAGAAAATAGCCTTTGTGCTTATATGGCACATAAAAGATATTTGTCCTTTTAAACCAATGCACTTGAAAGAAATGCAACAAACAATGCAGATGATGCATGCAATGCATGAGTTTCATAATTTGTAAAATTTGGGATGTTACAACTAATTAGTGAAGCTCATAGAGAGGAGAGATACATAAGTTACTTCCACAAACCCATAGTCCAGGGGTGGACTACTCCCTCTTCATCATGGTGTCGGTGGAGATGTTGTTGGAGGGGAAGGAGACCACGCCGGCAGCGCCCGCCGGAGTTTTCCCCCTCCAATCTTCAGCTCCAGGTCTCTGTTTCGTGTTTCTGTGTTTCGGTGGCGCTCCCTTTCGCGAAAGCCCTGGGGGGTCTATATATAGTCGTTTTTAGGTCAAGACGAAGCTTCGGGAAGAAGGATCGACGGCAGCGGAGGCCCGAGGGCCATTTTGGTGGTCCCACACGGTCAGGGAATCTGGCCGCGTGGGCCCACCTCTTTCGGCCTTCTGGTCTCCGTTTCTTCGTTTCCTTTGCGCCTACGTTTCGTTCCTTCCAAAAAAGTGATCCCCGTAAAATCTCAGGTCATTTGACGTGATTTGGTCGCCTGAAACGTAAAAATATAGAAAAAGGGGTTTTCTGACAGTGCAGGGTTAATTCCAGAAAAATGGGGAATTGTTAATTATCCCCAAAACTCAATATAAATCATGAATATAACCCTTATATGATGCAAATAACATGGAATAACATGTAATAAAATGTAAAGTTCATGTATGCATTTTACATGCATCAACATCCCCAAGCTTAACCCATGCTCGTCCCGAGTATGAAGGTGATAAAACTAACATGGACTTTGCATTTTAATACTATCAATGGATATCAAAGGTGATTACTATTGCTACATAAGTCAAATGATTCATTCTTCAAAGGAATAACAATATGCAAGATAAATTATGAAGTGATATCAAATACTCAATGTAAAGATGTTCAATGATAAATTCACAAAGTGTAACATAGAAGAAAGTACTATGGACCAAATGTATGCATAATGAAAAGTAAAAACATCCTATGGTGGTCATAGAGTACTTCTTATGAAAACTGAATATAAAAGGTGGACACTTTGGATAGATAAATAAGTAGAGGTAAAGCATGAATAAGTTTCATCTAACTTCCAAACACTTCTACTTAAGTTAATGCTTGCAATGTGGTAGTCATTGGTGTGGAGCTCTCATTACCCCTATCATAGCATCTTGAATGATTAATGTTTAAAGTGAAAGCAAATATGAGTGGTGTGCTTGACAATGTATTGGTTGAATGTCTCATGTCCCTTGAATACAAGTACCTACACCATGTGTTACTCACTTTGGTCCACAAAGTAAATTCAAATAAAGGTCATTGCAAGTAATAATAGTATCATCAAGAACTGCACTGGGGTACCTCTTGCCCCTTGACATGAACAAGCCCATGTCAAAACAACAAGACAAACAGACAATGAACAATCTCAGCACTCTTTTATTTACTATGGGTATAGCTTTTTATTATGAGGTGCATCACTGAATGAACATTATGGTTATGCTGTAAATTTCCACCATGAATGATGCATGGCTTAGATTAGCGGCCCAGGCATTTCTCTAACCATTTATACAAACTCTTTGAACTTACTAAGTATCCACATTCATTTCACCCATGATAGGCATCCATAAACAAAAGTACATGACATCAACTAAATATAAATAAGTGCAATGTTGAAAGCTTGCCATGTGACAGCACATATGGGCTAACTCCCAACCAAAACTATTGTCAAGCCCACAACTTCATAATTTTAATCACAATGGTTCATGCTTATTAAATGCAATAAAAGTAAATTGTGCATCAAGTTCGTGAGAGCTTTTAACCAATTTTTCCCATGACAATCAATAACATAAGCATTTAAATTCAGAAATGTAGATAACACAATATAACATGATAAACATACTTGGAATAGCATAAAGCTAATAGGTAGATATGGTGGACTCACTGGAAAAACTTTGGTTGAAGGTGTTGGGAAACAAGCTTTTTACTTGTTGTAATTTTTGGGCTAGCAATAGGGAGAAAGTTGACCATCTAAATGCATGCATAAGTGTCCATAGAACTAATCAATCCATGTTAAACCAAGTAAAGTTAAAATTCAACATCTAAACATGGTAAAAGATAGCTCTTGACAACACACTTGCAAATTAACATTCATTCAAAGCACATGAATTATGCAACTATATGTATCTTTTAAAATCAACTCAAACATCCCTATCCCAATATATTTAATAGCATCCAACATAATTCAACCCAAACTTCCAGTAGCTCTCTCATATATAAATGATAGTGGTGGTCTTATTAACAAACCGAAATAACAAAAGAAAAAAAAACAGACGCTCCAAGTTTATACGATAAAGTGCTTTGATCGAAAAACAGAAGTTAGACGTGTGCAAACCGAGAGTGTGTTGGTCTAGTGGGGTTGTCTTGACATCCCCAAGCTTATGGTCTTCACCATCCTTGGATAGCTCTTGGTGCAGCTCCTCTAATCCCTGTGAAAAAACTTCAAAACACCGTTTCTCCCATTTCTTTTCTGTGGGGTGATATTAGTAGTGATAAACAAATAGGTTCCTTGCTGCATAAAATCCTTAGGCAAAAATTCATATGAATGTCCAGAGAGTATATAATGTTGTATGCCTACTCATAAACTCAATTGAATCAAAAAGATTCAAGCAAAAAGCTCAAAGAATGCATCAAACAATATCAAGACAGAATCTGTCCAGAAAAACAGCAGCAGCAAAACGCATTTTTCTACCCTACTTAAACTCGTCAAAAAATCTGCAAAAAATCACGTGTGCAGAGGATGAAAAGTTGAAGCTACAGTTCAAATTACAGCTCAATCGGAGTTACAGATAAAAAATGAAAAATCAAACCGTGCACAGACTTCGTGCAGGCAGAAAACTCTCCGAAAATGAATAGCAACTTTTCAAACCCAAAATAGGTAAAACTTGGTTCTTTATTAAAAATCCCAGAAACAAAACTAACAAACTACTCTCTTGTTACAGCAAGAGGACTCAAAGAAAATCTCAAACAAAAACAACCGGGTTGCCTCCCGTAAAGCGCTTTCTTTATAGCCATATAGCTAGGCTTACTTACTTGATAATCAAAGGGGACGTAGCTCATGAGGGAGCTTGAACCTTGGTGTGTCCCTCTTCCTTGGGAAGTGTTCCATGCTCTTCTTGTGTGGAAACTGAAACTTCACATTCCCTTCCTTTGAATCAATAATGGCACCTGTAGTACGAAGAAAAGGTCTTCCCAAAATAATAGGACTAGAGGTTTTATTCCCCATGTCCATGATTAGAAAATCAACAGGCACAAAAGTCATGTGTAACTCTACCATAACATCACTTACTTTTCCTAGAGCATGTCTAATGGAATCATCAGCAAGTGCAAGTTCAATAGAGCATTTCTCAATATTTTTAAGTTCAAGGACTTCATATAGTTCTTTAGATAATATAGAGACACTAGATCCTAGATCTAAAATGGCATGGTGTGTCTCTTTTCCAATGGTTACTAGTACCTTGGGATCCAGATATCCCCAAGCTTAGGTGGTATCATAGCTTCTTGATTGTACCTAGCAATCTTTTCTTTTAAGACATGATTAGCAATATAGGAACCAAAACCAGCCTGGTTAATATTAACAGAAGGATCACTTGCAAATTTTTGTAAGATAGAAATTAATTCATGCAAGCTACACTTCTCTAAATCAACAAATGGTTCCTTAACTTCACTAAGCATTTTAACTTCCTCAACTTTTTTCTCTTTTTTAATCCAAACTTGTTTCTTAATAGGAACTTCCTTCACATGTTTAAATGATGGGTTTTTCCTTAATAAATCACTAACACAAACCAACTTTTCCTCAATACTGTTGAGACTAATATTTTTTCAAGAAATTCTTTCTCACATAATCTTAGTTTATGCATGACATTAACTAATTCATCATTTATCTTAGGAATAATATTTTTAGAAACAGATGCTAGTTGTTCAAAATCCTCTTTATTTGGTAGTTTCTCTAAACCAGCTTCGAATTTATCTTTAGATAATGCAAGTGCTACTGTGGTATCCTCTACCTTTTTCTTTCTACCAACAAAGTTACCAAAAATTCTTCTAAGTGTCATGGCCGCACAGGATGGTGTTGACAGGACAAAACTTCCACCTGTAGCCCCATCTAAAGCATTTTGATACCAAGGATCTATTCCATAATAAAAGTAAAGATCTAGCTTTTCATCTTCACAAGGTGTAGGATCTTCATAGTGCATCCTATTAATTCTAACCCAGGCATCTTTTAATGTTTCTCCAGGTTGTTGTTTAAAACTAGAAATGGAACTTAAAGGAAGACTCACTTTCTTTTTGTTTTCAAGACTCATGATTGCAAGTTTTTATGTGTTTTTAATTTTTTATGCAAAACTGAAAGTAAAATGACACTAATGCAACTCGAAATAACAAATGCAACACAAAAATGCAAAACTGAATATAAATATGCAAACCGAAATATAAAGATGATATGCAAGACAAGAACAAAACAAAATAAAATGATTGTAGGTAAAGATGGATAAGATGATGCTCACGTAGGTGCAACCTCCCCAAGCTTAGGTTGTTACACAAGTTGGTGATGAAGTTGACTTGATGTGAGTGATCCTTGGATAAACCTTTCAGCTATGGTTCCCCGGCAACGGCGCCAGAAAACGTCTTGATGGCCCTTCACGTAGTTACCCCACAACGGCGCCAGAAAACACTTTTGACCCTTCGCGTGGTTACCTGCGTGAAAAGTAAATGGGTTAGGTTGAGACTCCAAGTGCAGAGTGTATGTAGTAGTGGAAGACAGTTTTCCCCACGAGGGGTGACTCGAGGGTTTAATATCGAACTCTCGGGGAACCAGTATTTCAGGTGTTATCTCCTTATCCTTCTCTTGAGAACCTGCAACAAAATAAATTGTTTTGTGCCCTCAACCTCACCAAGTGGTTGTCAAGCACAAGGTGTGAGAATGATAATAAAATAAATATGCAAACAGTAGTAAATATGCAATGATGGTAAAATAAATATGCAATGATGGTGGAAATGATAAATGATATTTTTGGGTTTTTTATAATGAATGCAAGATGTAAAAGTGTTTTTGTATTTTCGGATTTAAAATGGCAGCAAACAAAAGTGGTGATAAAAGTGTTGGAAAGGTGTTTCTTATGATTAAAAATGGACCGGGGTTCATGGTTTCACAAATGCACTCTCTCTTGATAACGTGGTAGACAATGGAACACTAAAATTAACATGTAAGATGGCAAGACATGGTTTGACAAGTTATTAATAATATGGGCATCACGTCCTAACATAGAGATCTCAAGTATAAGTTGTTCTCTCTCTTATGCTCCACCAAGATGCGAACTAAATCATAACACCTTAGTAATTAAGATAAATCAGAGCATAGCAATAAGTTCAATGACATGAAGTTAAAATAAGAACATGCTAGATCTAGTCATGGAGGTAGTGGCCAAGGTCACATCCACTCTCCGGTAGCATGGTATTTTTGTTTATCCCTAGTGAGGCAACAAAGTAAGGTAGAAAACCCAAGTGGATCGCAGAACTATCTGTCACGTTCACTGCACTAGCCACCCCCCGTTACTCCAACTAATGCACACGTTCCCCCTCACATGCTCTCATAAACATGCTTGATCATGACAAGTAAATAAGAACGGGTACATAATATGCATCTACTTTCATAACTGAAACAAAACCATTGCAATCTCAAACATGTATTAACTCATAATAAAGATCCACCACAAAGGAATTACATAGATGACCGTAATCATGTTCAGCAGCTCATACGGTACTAATTAGTGAAGCTCATAGAGAGGAGAGATACATAAGTTACTTCCACAAACCCATAGTCCAGGGGTGGACTACTCCCTCTTCATCATGGTGTCGGTGGAGATGTTGTTGGAGGGAAGGAGACCACGCCGCAGCGCCCGCCGGAGTTTTCCCCCTCCAATCTTCAGCTCCAGGTCTCTGTTTCGTGTTTCTGTGTTTCGGCGGCGCTCCCTTTCGCGAAAGCCCTGGGGGGGTCTATATATAGTCGTTTTTAGGTCAAGACGAAGCTTCGGGAAGAAGGATCGACGGCAGCGGAGGCCCGAGGGCCATTTTGGTGGGTCCCACGCGGTCAGGGAATCTGGCCGCGTGGGCCTGATAACCCACAAGTATAGGGGATCGCGTGTAGCCTTTTCGATAAGTAAGAGTGTCGAACCCAATGAGGAGCTAAAGGTAGGATAAGTATTCTCTCAAGTTCTATCAACCACTGATACAACTCTACGCACACTAAACGTTTGCATTACCTAGAAAATAAAACTACGGTAGCAATACGGGTATGAGAGGTAGTTTTGCAAGATAATAAATACAAGAAAGTAAATGTTAGTGCTGCAGCAATAAAATACACTAAGTAACCATATACTAACAGTACCATGAGTGTGGAAAAGTGGTGGTAATTGTGGTGGCTTTGTCCAAGATTAATTAGTGAAGGTACTTGGTTCATTGTCTTCGATGCAGTTTTCTATGTGGGAGAGGCTAAATATACATGCACTCCACTACTTGGGATTACAAGTACTATATGATTGGATTGTTTAGCAAGCATCCGCAAATACTAACAATGCATTAAGGTTTCCCCAACCATAGCCTTAAGTTCAAGGTCCTCTTACTCCCATACGTGCAACTAATCGGTTCGCGTTCTCAGGTTTCTGTCACTCCGGCAGAACTTCCCCCGCTTCGTTACAAATACTACCAACCCTAGGGTGTTTGATCCATGCGCGCACAAATATAATGGACACCAAAGGACAGCACCATATAGACATACAACTCTAATGAACCTCATGCATTCAATTAAGCAATCAAAAGACAAATAAACTACGGAAACATGATGTAAATCATAGGATAAATATTATAGCATCAAACACCATGTTTACATAGGACGGTACAGAGGTTTGTGGGAGGATGAACCACTGAATACAAGGAGGAGATGGTGATGGAGATGGCGGTGAAGACGACGGAGAGGGGCAGCGCGGCGGCGCAGGGCGGCGGCGGCGCCGGCGGTGCGGGGAACTCCTTTCCCCGCCGCCGGCAAGCTTGGGGAGCGCCGCCCCTTAGCCTCCCTCCTTCATGGCTTCTTCGGAGCCCTCCCCCATGGAGATGGGATCCATGGGGGAGGCAAAAACGTGGCTTTTGGTGGCTGAAATTCGTGGGTGGAGGAGTCCTCCACGAATTAGGTTTCCTCCCTTTATATATCTTCTCGGATTTCCGTCACCCCCTTTTAGGGTTCCACCAAAATGGGGCTACATGCCGCGTTCGAACTTCGATTGGGCTGATCTCGGGCTTAAAATCTTCGTATGGAAAATTGTGACAACTTTTGTAACAGCCAGGTCTCCATATAACGTCATCTTCGAGGGTCAAACTGGCAATCTTCGTAAAAAGTTTTCAGACAGATTTCAGGAAAGTCCCAATTCGACTCCAACAAGGTTTTCTCTTGTATTCTTGATAATTTCTACACATCAAAGAGTAAAACAAGAACATTGTGCACTTTTGCAACTATTAGTAGGTTAGTCCAAATAAATAATAAACTTAATATAAAACAAGTGCTAAAAGCATAAAAATGGCATGAAACAATCAAAAATTATAGATACGTTTTGGACGTATCAGGGCCCACCTCTTTCGGCCTTCTGGTCTCCGTTTCTTCGTTTCCTTTGCGCCTACGTTTCGTTATTTCCAAAAAAGTGATCCCCGTAAAATCTCAGGTCATTATGACGTGATTTGGTCGCCTGAAACGTAAAAATATAGAAAAAGGGGTTTTCTGACAGTGCAGGGTTAATTCCAGAAAAATGTAGAAATTGTTAATTATCCCCAAAACTCAATATAAATCATGAATATAACCCTTATATGATGCAAATAATATGGAATAACATGTAATAAAATGTAAAGTTCATGTATGCATTTTACATGCATCACATGGGTAATACTGTATCGTCTACTACCATTCGTTGACCATTAACACACACCTCTCAAAATATATTTTTACTCTCTATATGATTTTAAAAACTAAAAAGCTCTAGCACATGATTTAATCCCTGCTTCCCTCTGTGAAGGGCCTTTCTTTTACTTTTATGTTGAGTCAGTTTTTCTACTCCTGTCTATTCTCCACAAGCAAGCACTAGTGTCAACTTTGGTACAAGAATTGTTATATGTTAGCATATTTGACTTATTATACTACTTTGTATTGACAATATCCATGAGATAAATATGTTGAAAGTTGAAGCAAATGCTGAAAATTAAATCTTGCTTTGTGTTGGTCAAACACTTTTACATTGAAAATATTGCTTGGTGAGCTAACTTTTATGCAAATTCTTATAGCTCCATGTCTCCAAAGTACCATCCATGAAAAGTTTTTACTTGCATGATTCAGTTTGTTTACTCTTTGTTTACTTCTTAGCAAACTATAGACAATTGTCTTGGATCACTTCATTCAGTTCATGTGCTTTACATTACTATTTGAACAAAATTGTGTTGGTAGCATGTCACTACAAAAATTATATTGTTTTTATCGTTTACCTACTCGAGGACGAGTAGAAACTAAGCTTGGGGATGCTGATACGTCTCAAACGTAACTACAATTTTTGATGTTCCATGCTTGTTTATACCTATTGCTACATGTTTTATATACACTTCATAGCATTTTTATGCATTTTCTGGGACTAACCTATTAACAAGATGCCACAGTGCCAGTTCCTGTTTTCTGCTGTTTTTCCGTTTCAGAAAAGCTAGTCGGGCCCCCATGCCTAGCGCGCCCAGGTATGCCGTTTACCCCTCGGGTGCCTCCCGACGCCGCCCTTTCACCTATATAATGCCTCCGTCCCAAAAACCCTAAATACCCGAGCAAATATCCACAAAAAGTTTCGTCGCTGCCGCCGTTGCAAACCCTAGTTCGGGAGGGTTCTGAAGCTCTTCCCGGCACCCTGCCAGAGGGGAGATCATCACCGGAGGGCTCTACATCGCCATGCCTGCCTCCGGAGTGATCCGTGATTAGTTCATCCTTGGACTACGGGTTCATAGCAGTAGCTAGATGGTTATCTCTCCACTTTGTGCTATCATGTTTAGATCTTGTGAGCTGCCTATCATGATCAAGATCATCTTATTGTAATGCTACATGTTGTGTTTGCTGGGATCCGATGAATAGTGATGTTATGATTAAGTTGTTTATCAATCTATATACATGTGTTATTTATGATCTTGCATGCTCTCCGTTACTAGTAGATGCTCTGGCCAAGTAGATGCTTGTAACTCCAAGAGAGAGTATTTATGCTCGATAGTGGGTTCATGCCTCCAGTAACCTGGTCTCGAATGACAGAAACGACTAAGGTTGTGGATGTACTGTTGGCACTAGGGAGAACACAATGATGCTATGTCTACGTGTCATTTGCATTGTTTACATTACACACTTTGCTTAATGCAGTTATCCGTTGCTTGCAACTTAATACCAACGGGGGACATGGATGTTAACCTGGTGGTGGATTATTAGTCATAGATTAGCTGGATAGCGGTCTGTGTATTATGATGTACTTCCCAAATAAATACTACAATAAACTATCTTGTCATATACTGCATTGTCATGCCCGCACTATTTGTCAATTGTCCAGCTGTAATTTGTTTACCCAACATGCATGTTATCTTTTATGGAGAGACACCACTAGTGAACTGTGGACCCTGGTCCATTCTTTTACACTGATAAAAACACCAACTGCAATCATCTGTTCTCTGTTACTTCCTGCATTTATTATTATTCTCCACACCATACGTTTAATCCTTTGTATTCAACAATCCAGGAAGTCTGACAATCTTCCTGTTTCGTTGGGGCAAAGTAGTTTTATTGTGTTGTGTGTAGGTCCACGTCAACCTCCATATTTTCTGGTGTTGCGCCGCGCCATATTTTCTGGTGCAGTTGACACCTTCTGAAACTCTTTTGACTCCTACTGGATTGATAACCTTGGTAGATTACAAGGGAAAATTGCTGCTGCACTACATCATACCTTCCTCTTGGGGTCTCCCAACGAACGTGTGTTTTCACGTCATCTTTCCTCAGTTCCTAGATATAAGCCTTTTAGGGTTTTTTTAAAACCTTTTCCTGATTCGTACGTATCTAGACGTATTTTAGTGGGTAGTTCACTCATTTTGCTCCATATTTGGTACATATTGGAATTTCTAAAACATCTTATATTACGAAACAAAGGGAGTGATCTTTAATTTCTTGAGTCATGTGTATATCGTATAGGGGCACTTCGCAAAGCTAAACAAAAGTACACTCACACAAGCTAGAACCTCCGAGGCCATGGACGTGTGATGGCCCTTCACGTAGTTACCTGCGTGAAAAGTAAATGGGTTAGGTTGAGACTCCAAGTGCAGAGTGTGTAGTAAGTGGAAGACGTGTTTTCCCCACGAGGGGTGACTCGAGGGTTTAATATCGAACTCTCGGGGAATCAGTAGTGAAGATTTATCTTTCCTATCCTTCTTTTGGTTACCTACAAAACAAAGTAAATGTTTTGGTCCTCAACCTCACCTAGTGGTTGTCAAGCACAAGGTGTGAGAATGATATCAAGATAATATGCAATGCAAACAAGAAATAAATATGCAATGGTGGTAAATAAATATGCAAGGATGGTGGTGGCAATGATAAATGATATTTTTGGGTTTTATATGATGAATGCAAGATGTAAAAGTGTTTTTGTATTTTCGGATTTTTAAATGGCAGAAAATGGTAAAGTGGTAAAAGTGGTTGGAAAGGTGTTTTTTATGATTAAAAATGGACCGGGGTTCATGGTTTCACAAATGCATTCTCTCTTTAATAAAGTGGTAGACAATGGAACACTAGAGTTGACATATGAGATTGCAACACAACAGTTATTATATGGGCATCACGTCCTAACATAGAGACCTTTTGGTTATTAGTCTCTCTTATACTCCACCAAGATGCGAACTAAATCATAACACCTCAGTAATTAAGATAACTCAGAGTATAACAATAAGTATCATGACATGAAGTTAAAATAAGAACATGCTAGATCTAGTCATGGAGTAGTGGCAATGGTCACACCCACATCTCCGGTAGCATGGTATTTCTTTTTATCCCTAGTGAGGCAACAAAGTAAGGTAGAGATACCCTAGTGGATCGCAGAACTTTCTCTCACGTTCACTGCACTAGCCACCCCCCGTTACTCCAACTAATGCACACATACCCCCTCACACGCTCTCATAAACATGCTTGATCATCACAAGTAAATAAGAACAGGGTACATAATATGCATCTACTTTCATAACTAAAACAAAACCATTGCAATCTCAAACATATATTAACTCATAAAAAGATCCACCACAAAGGTATTACATAGATGACCGTAATCATGTTCAGCAGCTCATATGGTACTAATTAGTGAAGCTCAAGAGAGAGAGAGATACATAAGTTACTTCCACAAACCCATAGTCCAGAGGTGGACTACTCCCTCTTCATCATGGAGACGGTGGAGAAGTCGTTGGAGAAGATGGAGACCACACCGGCAACGCCCCGCCGGAGTTTTCCCCCTCCAATCTGCAACTCCAGATCTCTGTTTCGGTGTTTCTGTGTTTCTGCGGCGCTCCTTCCAGAGAACGTCGGGGGACTATTTTTATAGGAGGTTTTAGGTCAAGACGGAGTCATGGATGAAAAGATCGACGACAACGGAGCCTCGAGGCTCCAGAAGGTGGGTCCCACGCGGCCCCTGTACCTGGCCGCGTGGGCCACCCCCTTTTGGGCCTCTGGCCTCCGCTTGTTCGCTTCCTTCGCTCCCAGGTCTTCTTCCTTAAAAAAACTGATGCTCGTAAATTTCCAGGTCATTTGGACGTCGTTTGGGTCCCTGAAACATTAAATTATAGAAATAGGGTTTTCTGCCTGCGCAGGGTTAATTCCATAAAAAAAGGAAACATATCAAATATTCCCAAAATCATTATAAAACAGTGATATAACCCTTATATGATGCAAATATGACTGGAATATAAGTAAAATAATGCAAAGTTCATGTATGCATTTTACATGCATCAACGTGTCCACGACAATCGGGCCAAAGTTACATTGCCACCATGAACCCAAGTACTTGGATCGAGCATTACCTGACGGCTAGGGGCTTCCAGAACACCAATAATCTAGTGGCTATGCGCTACCTTACTGTGATGCTGGAGGGCACTACGCGCACTTGGATTACCAACCTGCCGGCTAAAAGTGTCAACTGTTGGGAGGATATTAAGGACGTCTTCATTAAGAATCTTGTAGGCACCTACACGCGCCCCGCTCCCAAGAAGTACCTTGCGTGTTGTGTCCAGAGGTCCGTGATATGTCTCAAACCTATATTTATTTTTGATTGATCCATATTATTATTATTATATCAATGTTACATGTTTTTGCTATGATTTTATATCATTTTATGTTATTTTTATTGGGTTAACCTATCAAACTAGTGCCCAGTTCCAGTTACTATTTTTTAACATGTTCGCTTCGCGGAAAATACCTATTTATGGAGGCCAGTAAATTTGGGGGAAAACAGCAAAAAAAATATCTTCGGGGGGCGAAGAGACCTGGCACTAGAGGTGGGCCAGCGGACACATGAGGAGCCGGTCCTCCTGGCGCCTATATATTCCCTATGACCTAAAACTTACATGAGCGGAGTTATTTTTTCGGAGATTAGTCACAAACATGTCGCTCCACAACGATCCAATTTGGAGGTCCATTCCTAGTACTCTGCCGGAAGGGAGATCCTTCATCGGAGGCTTCTTCTTCTTCAACCTCGATGCCTCCATGATGATGCGTGAGTAGTCCACCCTTAAACAGTGGATCCATAGCAGTATTTAGATGCCAACCTCTCTCCGTTGTTCGTCAAATATGATCATAAAGTGACATTTCATCATATCCCAACAAACACAACAACTATCATCATATGCATCTCAATCATGTAGGGCAACTCATGGGACTTTTGTATTGACGAACAAGTGAGAAGGGATGTCATCTAGCTATTGCTATGGACCCATGATCTAAGGATGTACTACTCACACATCATCACGGAGGTAGCAACGTTGATGAAGAAGCCTCCGGTGAAGGATCCCTTTTCATAGAGTATCGCAATAGGCCTCTAGATTGGATCACCGTGGAACGACAGCTCTGTGTCTAGTGTCCAAAAAATAACTCCGCTCCCATAAGTTTTAGGTCACATGAAATATATAGGCGCTGGGAGGCAGCGATCGAGGTGACGTCGTGGCGACACGGTGGGGCCTCGCGGCCAGACCCTCACCTGTGAGGTTTACCCGCGCTGGGCCTACAACTTTGATCATGATCAATTGCTTTCTAGACTGTCTCATAGCCTTGTGGCTCGGCTGGCCCTCCTCCGGCGCCTGCTACCTTCGCCCCGAAGAATAAGAATTTTGATATTTTCCCCGAATTTATTGGCCTACGTAAATAGGTATTTTTTGTGAAGCAAAAACATTTAGACAATAGGAACTGGGACTGGTCACTGGTTAATAGGTTAGTCCAATAAAAATAATATAAAATCATAGCAAAAGCATGTGACACTGATATAATAATAATAGCATGGATCAATTAAAAAGTATAGATACGTTTGGGATGTATCAGCCATTCTTGGGCGGCCTGCCATAGCCAAGTTCGTGGCCCGATCCTACTACACATATAAGAAGATGAAAATGTCGGGTCCGAACGGCGTGATCGTCGTCGTCGGTAACAAGGAGTAGGCCATAGAATGCGAGAAGAGCAACACTGTCTTTGCCGAGTCGGCTATCATCGCCGAAAAGCTTGAGAGGCTCAAGATTCAGGTCGACCCAAATGACATGACGCCCATGAAGCGGACATCTCTTGAAATCGGGTCGTCTCAAGTCGGCTTAGGACACAAAGAGCATTTACCTCTTTGAAGTCGATTCTTCCAAACAGGCGAACATCGGCTTGCACATGGAGGAGAAATAGGAAAGTGGGTCATCAAGTTCCTCCGTGATAATTAAGACATCTTCATATGTAAGCCTTATGCAATGCCAGGTGTATCAAGGGAACTTGCTGAGCACTGCTTGAATGTCGATAAGAACATGAAGTCGATCGAGAATCCGCCTTGACATTTCCACAATGAGAGACTTCATGCTACCAGTGAAGAAATCGCCCAACTCCTAATTGTGGTTCATCGTGGAAGTTTTCCACCCCAACTGGCTGGCCAATCCAGTCCTTGTTCTGAAAAAAATGGTACCTGACACATGTGTATTGACTATATGATCCTAAAAAGGCTGTGCCCTAAGGACATGTTGGCGCTACCTTGCATCGACCAAATCATTGACTCAACGACCGGCTGCGAGCTCTTCTGTTTTCTTGGCGCCTACAAAGGCTACCAACAAATAAAGATATCTCTAGAGGATCCGGAGAAGACCTCCTTCATAATGCCCTACGACGCGTTATGTTGCGTTTTGATGCTATTCGACTCAAAAGAATGCCAGAGCAACGTACCAGAGATGAATACATAACTACTTGTACGAGCAAATCAGTCGCAATGTTCATGCCTACGTGGATGGCAACGTGGTCAAGTCGAAGAACAAGGTCGATTTAATCTCCGACCTAACGAAGATCTTCGCCAATCTCTGTAAGTATAACATGAAACTGAACCCGAAAAAATGCGTCTTCTCGGTCCCAGCCGGCAAACTGATCGGCTTCATCGTATTCGCGTACGACATCGAGACCAGTCTTGAGAAGATTGCAATGATCGTCAATCTCGAGAGGCTCGAGTTTTTGCGAGATGTCCATCGACCCATCAGCCGTGTCGCCACCTTGAGCAAGTTTGGGTCCAAACTTGCAGATTAGTACCATATTTGTTTAAGGTTGCAAGAATTGTGAAGGAAAATGTTATATCATCTTGGAATGGTGAGTTCCTTTATAAAAATGTCGACCTCGTGTATTAGCAGACCCAAGAGTATTTTAATGCCCGGGCAAACTGTTAGTTCAAAGGTTTAAGATGCTAATATTTTGACAAATAACCATAAAAATACACTATGTCAGCCGGCCGGAAGTTTGGGCAACTGCCCGGTTAGCAGGGGCTCTAGGTCCGCCACGACCTCGTGTTGTTATTATTTTTCTCTGTGTTACTCGAGGACGAGCAACATCTAAGCTCGGATTGTTGATGTCTCCATTTTATAAATAGATTTCCGATGTGTCGATTGGTTTTATTATTGGTTGCGCCAGTTTTCGCATTTCCAGCAGCCAAAATATTTAGTAAACAAAGAAGTATTGTATTGCTATGTGACTTTCAGGTACAACATACTTTAGAAAGGAAATCGAGTAATACATGGAGTATTTGGAGCAAAACAAGCAACTCCCTAATTGGAGGCATTGCCATTCGGCATCACAAGAGACTTAACAACATGTGGTAAGGTCTCTGTACCACGGCGTATTATGTGCCGCTGCATTTGTCTCGTCAAAAGGATTGACTTTCGTGAAGGAGGCAACAACATAATTTATTCACAGCGCCGTCAAACAGAACCCGAACACATGAGAAGAAATATGGGGAGGAGATCCATCTTCTTGGTCGTCTTCTTTTTTTTTTTTTGAAGCAAATATGGCAGGTGTTCTGCCCATTCAATTAAGAGGAAAAGAAGTTTGGGTTACAAGCTAGAGAGGGACTAGCAATAAAACAGAGAGGACACAGTACAAGACATAAAAACTAAAGTAGACTACTCGCCGCTGTTAGCCTCGATGACCGCCTCGCCCAGATTGTTTTCTTCAGTCCTGGCATGAATAGATGATCCCAGCACCAGTAGATCGTCGCGGATCATGTCCAGAAGCTGCACTTCAGTGAGTGAAATATCCTGGAAAGTCCGTCGGCATCGCTCTTTCCAGATGTGCCAAACCCCGTAAATGGCCAACATTAGCTCATCTTTGGACAGTGAAGCAGTCATATGTTCCCACCACTCACTTGGTCGTCTTCTTTGAAATCCAACACTTCACCATGACCATTTATAGAGATTCATTATTGGAAGGCTAATGTTTGAAACACTACTCTTATTTGAACTCACAGATTGTTTCGGTTGATCTTCCAACTATTGTGGCTTGTTACGCTAGTATCGAGATGAAACCAATTCATTTGATAACTAATTATGTGTTATTGTCCTCACATGTGCGATTAAATCCCGCTAAACGTGGGATATGTAGGGGATTGGCGAGGTATATTTGCGCCTATTTTACTTCATCTATGTGTGAGATTCTTCTAAGTATTGATTATCCATGGTTTGCATAATGCTTGTTGTTTAATTTAATTCCCCATACGAAATGATCCATAGACCTACGTGGACAACTCTAGCTCGAACCGACGCAGCTGTTGCATATTGATTGATTGGGTTTGCTTCTCGGTCTCAACTCTGTAGTGAGGGCACAACACGCTCTCGATCTACACACCTCGCTCCATGTCCGGGTCTGTAGGACTGTACGTAGAAGATGAAGGGCGCAGGCTAGTGGAGCGATGCACACTGATGAGGGTGCCGGCGGCAGCTCTCTCCGGCGACCAGCGCCCGACGGCATTCGACAACCCCCATCACCGATTCTCTCCGATGTATTGGGCGTGAGACCGGAATTACTTGAGAGCGAAAAGAAGCAGCGGAAGAGGGGAAATTATTATTAAGTATAGGCAAGATCAATATACAAGACAAATCTGAACACGAGATGATACCATGTTCTTCCTTTAGACGTACGTCAAGCTGAATCAAACACAAGGGAACGACGAGAGGGAACAAGTAGACATGTACAGTTCTCAAGAAATGCTAGACGACCAGCCGGTGAACTGCAAGAGGCTCCTAGAACGGAACTGCTGATCAAGTTGCCGGAACTCACCATTCGGAAAATCACTTCAGGTATCAGCTCAAGCTGAATCAAACATGTGCTCGAGTCAAGGTCTACCAGTACCTACGAATGCGAAAAAAAACAGATCTTCACACAACACATCGAAATTCTTATTGGGGAAAATCACATGGAAACGAGACGGGGTATCTCCACATGCGAACGAAATCGTCTCGGGGCACCGCGTCGGGCTCGGTCACTCACTAGAAGCAAAGCCGGCGCCGTGCGCACGCCACGCGGTCAAGATTGGCGGCGGCTTCGCCGTCGCCGACGAGCGCCGTAGAGTGTGATGTGCAAAGAAACAGCGGGAGGGAAGAAGATGGTGTGGACTGTGGACATACACACATCCAAGAGGCACATGGCTGATGGCGTCCACGGACACTTTGGCACCTCACCTGACTGTATGTAGGCTGTAGCCCCAACAAGCCGACGTCTCCATGGACGGACACCCATCTCTGTCTAGCGTGTCTTTCGCCCCCATGGTCGTTCCAAGCTACAAGACGAGCAAAATAAAGTGGCCAATCACAAAAGGTAAGGAAGAAACTCACTCTTCTTCTAGGGTAGGAGGTGGAAGATAAAAATGAGAGATCTGACTCCCTCGCCGGATCGGACCGCCGTGCGGCCGTGCCGGAACAATTCCGGCGATGAAGATCATCGTTTTAATGCTAGTGAATCTGACCTCGCCGGATCATATTTTCATTTCGGATCTGTCCGTGGGAGGAAAGCTGCACGCACCGGAACCAAGGGAGGGACCTTCCCATTTAACCCTAGCAACTTCTCTTCTTGTTCCACGCCATCGTTTCTAGCAGCTCAACCCTCACCCATGGCCATGGACACAGAACACGCCGACACGCGCCGCTCTCCCCCGCTGTTTTCTCCGACGGTCATGGAAGATCCACCTCCGATGGTACGAATCTGCCCGGCGCAAACCCCACCATCATCAGCACCAAAATTCACGGCACCACCCGAGAATTCAACAAGAACCCCGTGCCCGTACGTGTTGGAGGTGACCCTCCTACCCCTCGCCTATCCAGCTCCGGCGAATCGTGGCCGAAGAAGACACGAATGCACGGCGGAAGTTCCCGCATCCAGCCAAGGCCGCACGCCCTTCCGCCCGTGGATTCTTCGAGCACGGCGACCACGATTCGAACTTAAAGAAATGAAGGGAAAAAAACACCGATTAATCCTTCGTCTTGCTTGGATTCACACTCCACCAGGATCGACCACGACTGCTGCCCCCGTGCATGTTTTTTTCTTCGTGATTCGTCCAAGGAGACCGACATGGAAACTCGGAGAAATCCAAGCCGAAGGGAAAGGAGGCCTGCTCGCTCCTGGATCAAACGCCGCTCGAATCAAGATCAAGAAAATTAAAAATCGGATTTTTTTCATACGAGTCAACATCCATCGACAATCATCGAGACATTCGCAGCTGGGATCAACTCGTATCCCACACCGGCATCAGTGCCTACTCTTCTCGTCGTGACATCGACCTCCCGGGCGGAGGTCTTGGCTCTCCTACTACCTATACACTGCACAAAACTTGTTCATGGTTGGCCACCTTGATGATCTCCATTCCTCTCCATCTCCAAAAAATACAACTTCCAAAATCGCAAGTAGCACATCCCACCGCCCAGAAAAACTCGAACAAACATCCGGATTCTTCGAGCTCCAAAATCACACGAATTCCACAAGAAATTTGTTGCAGGCACTATCATGAATCATCGTTTCGTACCACGATGCCACAACGCCAACTCCAAACTCGTAACACCCAGCCACACCGGCCATCGCTCCTCCTTCGTCTCCATGGACGCTCACCAGCAGAATCCGACGACGAATCCAGACGGCAGCAACTCCACCTGCACACACGACGAAGACGACAATGTAAACACAAGCCCTATCCACCACCACCACCGCCTCCTCCCGCACGAAACTACCGAATCCCACGAGAAAAATCAGGATCGCGTTTAACATCCGAGTCGCGCTCGCTCTCCTCCTCCTCCTTTCTCTCCTAGGACTTTGGGAGCCCATTAGAACACACAAAGAACAAGCCGAACCCTCAATTTTTTTTCCCAAAACCGATTTCTTTTCCTTATCTCGCTGCGCGCATCTCCGTACAAGATTTCTCCCCTGCTCCCTTCCCTTCCGCCGTCTCCGCGACGGCTCGTGGGGAGGGAGAGGAATTTCCCCGCTTCTCCAATTCGCCGCCGCGAGGGCAGGGTTAGGGTTTGCGGGGTGGCCGAATTCGGCCGCGATCTCGCCGCCGGATCGGTGAATTCCAAGGGTTCGTCTGGGTGGGATGATCTTCAAGCGGAGCCAGCGGTCGGAGATCCTCTCCCTCAAGCGCTGCAATGCCGGGGGCGGGGACGACCGGCCGCCCAAGAGGCAGAAGGGCGACGAGTTCTTTCCCGTCGAGCTGCTCGGCCACGTGCCGGCCTCCGGTATCCCCTATGCCACCGCCGGCTTCCGCTGGTGCGAGGAGCCCAAGGTTGCCTCGCCGGCCGGTGCCGAGGCCGCCGACACGCGCCGCACGTCGCGTGGCCGTGCCCTCGTGCGGCCTTCGCGGTTCAGTGACTCGGTGCTCATAGACCCCTGGAAGAAGGAGAAGCCGGTCAAGCCGCCTGCACCTGCACCTGCCAAGGTCATCCCCAAAACCAAGGTGCTACAACGTAATAAAGGTGCAATCTTGGATAGGTGTTCCTCATTGTCAGAGGTGGATGAGGACGAGGAGACAGAGCGTTACCGAGCTTGCCAGAGTTTTGTTGCCTCCAGGAAGTACTCCATGTCCCTCAGCACACTCACCTCCTTACACGACGAGCCGTATGACGGTTACCATAGAAAGGAGCCAATGCGATATGAGGAAGAAGAAGCCGAGGAGGAAGAGGAAGAAAAGGAGGAGCAGAAGGAGCTCCTCCATTGGAGCAAAGAGTTTCTGTATGGTGACATTGTGTGGGCACGGCTCGGTAAGCAGCAGCCAGTGTGGCCAGGAATTGTCGTCGACCCAGCTCGGCAGGCTGCCGCCGAGGCAATGCCGCCCCAGCCGCGCGGGGGTGCAGTGCTTTGTGTGATGCTGTTCGGCTGGTGTGCAGAGTTCGACGACGAGAAGGTACATTTTAATTACTTCTTTGTTAGGAACTGACTCACTTGAATTGATGCAACTTCTCTTTTGAGTTATGTTTTGCTGAATAATTATTTTGATGATGCGCTGGGTTGCAGAAGTATGTCTGGGCGAGGCAAGGAGGGATATTTCCTTTTGTGGATTATATTGACCAGTAAGTACTAGTAATTCACTAAAGTTAACTTAATATTTCATTTAAAATGCCGCGAAATCATATCTGGAAGGGCTTTTTATTGGTAAGAGGTAGAAGTAATCGTGCCACGCTATAGAATAGCACCCACACGTGTGCTAAGAAATAGCTGTATTTCCATTTCAGATTTCAAGGGCAGACTGATCTAAGCAGTTGCAAACCTGGTGATTTCCAGAGGGCACTAGAAGATGCCTTTTTGGCTGATCAGGGGTTCTCAGAAGTGCCGATGGATGACAGGGAAGCAGGGAAGCCTGTTGTGTGCCAATCTTTTCCGGAAGAATTGGAAGAAGTGACTGGCTCAAATGAGCTAGAGTGCCAGACACAAATTAAGGCAAGTTGATGTTTCAGTCTGATGCGCAACTAAGGAAATTCATATGCACAGGAAGTTTCAGAAATTTACCGATATTTTAGGTTCAATCTTCTGTTGTCTGTTTGCTGGTTTCCCTGAGAAAGTTTTAGTGTTCTATCTACGCATTAATTTTTTCCATGTGGTTCAGGTCTATCTGCGTAATCTTCTAAGAAACAAAACCTAGCAAATATAGTACTGTATGCATATAAGCAAAATCATAATATTCAGCATGTTATCTATTGCGGAGTACCGATGTTATTTAACTTATTAGCCCTGGATGGCTTAACTTCTAGGTCAGTCATCACTATTGTTAATACCGCCATAACACTTCAGTGTTTTTCACGTACTATGATATCATGAAGCAGAACAGAACTGAAACTACTGGAGCTATCATACATTGCCTCAAAAGACTAATTACATTTTTGCTTATTCGTGTTACACAGCGCTATAATGGAGGATTGCAGTGTGAAAGTTGTGGAAATTGCTTTCCAAACAAAGAGTCAAACAAGTTGGTGTATGTTATGGAGCAACTTGCGTGCAAACATTGTGCTAGGGTATGTATCGGCAAACCTACTTCACGTGGAGTGTCTCGTCCTTGCGCCTTACACTAGTTCCTGTATCTGCAGATTTTTAGATCAAAGGCGTACTGTGGGATATGCATGAAAAGTTGGCAACATAAATGTGGCCGAAGATGGGTAAGACATACTGTACCTATCATGGTTTTTGAGTCGACGAGTCGTTTAGGGGCAGCGACTCTTGACTAGTCGTGACTAGTCGAGACTCATGTTCGACTCATGAAATTACCATATTATATGCATGTATATAATTATATACTTATTAATAGTTTAAAATACAAACCTGGGCATCTCCATATAGTGTGAGTGTCCAAGTCCTTCCTCTTCTCCATGAACAAGCAACCTACAAAACATTAGAAGCAATCAGATTTGCATACAAAGTAAGAAACTAACAATGAAGTTCCACATTCAGTCCAACACAATGATCAAATATCGAACACAGCAAGAATATGGTAGCAAACAAAGAAGTTCAACAATGAAAATTAAGACACAACAGTTCAGGTCCAACCTTTTAAGTCGTGGTCGACTCAAAAACGTGGACTAGTCGCGACTAGTCGAGATTAGTCGTTTAAGTCTCTCGACTCAACCAGGGAGTCGAGTCGACAACCTGAGTTGGACATTGGTTTGCGACTCATCGACTAGTCGTTGACTAGTCGCGACTAGTCGAGCGACTCAAAAACCATGGTACCTATTAGGGCAATAAATTATTTTTTATGTTTCCAACCCTGCATCTAAAGAGGGGAGGTGATTAACCAGGTTTGCTGTCGTGGTTGTGAAAGTTGGATTCACGCGGACTGTGACAAAAAGTGCAGCAACCTAAAGGTTTTCCTTTTCTCATAATTGTCCTGGGTGCTTTAGTAATTTACCAACGCTAACATGCTCAATTTAATGCTATAGGATGTAGTGGACAAAAGTTACTTCTGCCTTTACTGTAGGGTTAAAAGTAACTCAGATCTGTTCGCCAAGAAGACAAACTCTCCTGATGATAGGTGAGTTAGAAGGCTAGAACCACGTGTTTATGCTACAACTCCATATTTTAAACTTATATTACCACTCAAGAGTAACATCTATAATACGATTTTGAAACAGAAAAGATAGTTCTACACAGAAAGGAAGGAAGCCTGACAGAGTTGCGGTTGTTTGTTTTGCTATGGAAGGAACTTACCTACCAAATCTCGAACTGTAAGCACCACTTACCTGAATTTCTTAGTAAAGTTATTCCTACTTGTGAATGGCACGGCATGCCTGCACCACCCTAGTTATTTTCAGTTTGTCTCACAATTATTATTATTATTCAGTGAGATTTTTTTTGAACTTATATTTCTGCTTGCTCTTGTTCATTGTTTATGTTATTAATTTGTCTGCATGTAACTCTGATGTTTATTTTTCATATATATTTGAACCTACTTATGATGATTTTTTTTTTCCTTTTGCAGGATTTCTTGCCATTGTGCCCCTTGTAAGGGACAGAAGTTTTTGTTCAATGAATGGGAGAGACACGCTGGCTGCAGAAGTAAAAATTGGAAGTCTAGTATCAAAATGAAGGATACTCTGATGCCATTTGGAAAATGGGTTCGTGCAATAACCACAGCATATTTTTGTTTCAACCTTTTCCACCGCACGTATACTGTTAATTCATGTCCTATGTATTGTAGTGTTGTAGTTTATGCTTCTGTTTGCCTTACTTTACAGATAGATCAACATCAACCAAGTGTGGGTTCCACATATCCTTCAAAACGCTCCTCTCAGAAACTGAAGAAACAGCAGTTACTTGATTTGTTAAATGGTAACCAGGCATTTATTTGGTTGCCTCTAGTATTAGAAGATCTGTCTCCAAGGGATTGGAACTGATGAACTTTGGATTTGATATTGTACAGAACCTTATGATCCTGTACATGCAAGATGGACAACCGAAAGGTGTGCAGTGTGTAGATGGGTTGAAGACTGGGATTACAATAAGATTGTGATTTGTAACAGGTAATTAAGCTTGTGTTGCTCACTCTTGTAAAAAAAACTTGTCTTGCTCACAATGTTTATCTTCGATGCGATCAAATTCTGCAATTAATAACATTCACGTTCAGATGCCAGATAGCTGTTCATCAGGAGTGCTATGGTGTGAGCGGTAAGCAAGACTTTACCGCATGGGTTTGTAGGGCTTGTGAAACACCTGAACAAAAGAGGGAGTGCTGCCTATGCCCTGTAAAAGGTATGTACCTGTTACATCCTCTTATATTTGTGAACTCTTAGTTCTTCCTTTCAGTATTAACTGGGCGGATTAGATACATAACAGGATAATTCATTGGTACAGCTATTAATATTGAACCTAGGTCGCTTGCTAAATAAGTAGTGACAGCAGATGCTTAGTAAAATAAGTTTGTCAAATCTTATATCTGAAAATCTAGTTGGGATATTCTGTTTGATTGAGCATTCTGGTAATCATTAACCTGTTTCTTACTGATTTCAACACTTTTTGTAGGTGGTGCATTGAAGCCGACAAATGTTGATAACCTGTGGGTACACGTGACATGCGCATGGTTTCAACCACAGGTGGCATTTGCTAGTGATGAGCTCATGGAACCTGCTATTGGAATATTGAGCCTCGCACCTTTGCTATTTATGAAGGTTATATACGTTGATGCTATAGTTTTAAGTACATATGTCATATATTTAACTACATTGATCTTATTACGCTCCATCATTGTCCATTGCTCCAGATGTGCGTCATTTGTAGGCAAATACATGGTTCTTGTACACAATGCTACAGGTGCTCGACTTATTACCATGCCACCTGTGCATCAAGGGCTGGCTATCGAATGGAGGTACAACTAATACTGATTGCTGCCAGCATATTTCTTGATGAAAGAAAAGTTTGCAACTTCATTTCTTTTGCTTGAATCTCATGTTTTTTTAAGGCAGCTGAACTTTGGTATTCAATGTGTGCAGCTGCACTGCTTGGAAAAAAATGGCAAACAGACAACAAGAAAGATTTCATATTGCGCTCATCATAGGTAAGTTTTAATGAGTGGAAGCAACCTCAAAGTCATAATTTGCTCCCATCATTTTGTGCACCATATTGTATTTACCAGCTGAGAAGTCTTTCAAAGTACTCCCTCCGTCCCAAAATATAAGGCACGCTATTTTAAGCTAGTCTTTAGTGCTCAACTTTGACCGCTAATATATAATAAATTATGTGGATCGAGAATGTATAAATGGTACTGTTAGATTCGTCTTGCAAAATTCTTTTATTTCATATATTTTCATATTAATTTGGACGTCATATTATAAATATAAATTATGGTCAAAGTTGGACGTCGTTGACCAGCGAAATTATATGGCGCCTTGTATTTTGGGATGGAGGGAGTAATTTTTTTTCTGTTTTACTGAAAGTTGGTGTCTTGGTTACTTATGTGCAGGAGACCTAACCCTGATAATGTTTTGATAATTCAAACTCCTGCTGGAACTTTCTCTTCAAAAAGGCTTGTTCAGAGTAGTGTTACTGTAGCTGCTTCAAGACTGATTAGGAAAGATCTTCCCAAGGATTCAGCAACCAAAGTTGAAACGACAGAGAATTTGTGTTCTGCAAGATGTCGGGTTTATGCTAAGAAAGAGTTAAAGGTATGCCTGTCTATTAGATTATATATGTTCTGACCATTTTCTAACTGAATGCCTTACTTTACATTTGAAAGAATAATTGATGCAACTTTATGTTAGCCACAATACTTACATGTAGCATGGTAACATAAGAACTCTTGGCGATTAAGTTCGCAAAAGTACTTGTTTATTCTAAGGATATGGTGATTATCATTTCATGCTAATGCTAGCGCTAGTCAAGAATGAGCGACTAGGTTCACTAGAAGATGACAATAGTAGGGAACTTTTCTGTGTTACTACCACAAAGTTTTTGGTTGCTATTCTCTGTTGTGCTGCAACTGTGGAATCTAGTTAGCTGAAGGACTTTTAATATTTCCATTTTCCAACCAACTGTTACCTCCGACAAAAAAAATCTTTCAGAAATTTGTTAAATTAAAAAAATAGAACATAACATGTTGCATATGCTTGTGTGAACTTGCAAGATACCTTTGAGGCTTGGACATTTTGTTCATTTAACTGGAGACGGGTATTAGTTAGAAGTCAACGTGGCGATTTAGCCAAAGGTTATCAAAGACAATGTGTTGATGATATCTGGAGTTTGTAGTTGTTAGGGGTTGAGTTTCTTTGAAATGTCAGAGGGGAATGGTGAAGATTCTGGCTTTTAGTCTTATAGCAGATTGGCAACGCGATAACTCAAGCTCATCCTCATTCAGTATGAGGCGAAGAGACTCTGAGGTGTGCCTGGTTTGAGGGACCAAAAACTTTTTTCAAAAGAGTACATGCAACAGCCTCATGTAATTGCTTAGCTGAACTCAACTTCTAGCTACTCAACCTCTATTTATCTTCTTTTCATAGTTGCACCCATATGGAGCACATAAGTACAAGGTATTTAACTTTATTTACTGATTACTTTCTCTAATCCCAATACGTCCCACTGGCCAGACTGACTGGACTTGACTCGGTTTAGGACTCCTAGCCCATGCCCCTGTTGCTACTCTATATACCGCTCCTACTGTTTCTCTACCTGGTGCTTCTGCTGCATTCACTGCATTTCCGTTATTTTTACAAACTGGCGATGCATGATTAAGGCCATAGCGAAACTGATATGTGCGACCCCAAATGGAGTCCATGAAAGTACCCAGTCTAACCGTAATGCAAGTTCCTGGCTGCAGGTTAATGCCCTTACACCTTAATTCACCACTTGCGGATAACCTTCTCACTTGCACTTCAATTCCTTGAGGAGAATTATACATTTGTATTAATTTTAGTGATGTTTAGGATTTGCTCATATGGCGTTACTTAATACGTAGTGCTCTAGCAAGTTGTCCTCAAAAGTATAAATGCTGTTGCTGGTTGAGTTCTTGTATTGATAACCTATTTGTTGTGCACCTGATTGAAGTTTTATTGGGATGCAGAGATCTCGGGAGGCAGCAATGGCACACCGTGTAAGGGGATATTGTCAACACCGCTGGGATGAAATTGACAGTCTGAATCCACCTAGGGTAATTTTATGATTTGTGCTTAATGTATGCATGCTTATTCGATAGCTGTTCCAGTCGTTTAGTCAAATTTCTTATGAACGAAACTTTGTACTCTGCAGGAAGAGAGGGATCCGGAATCCTTTTCTACTTTCAAGGAACGTCTACGTTATCTTCAGGTTAGTATATGTCTGTCCTTGGCTTTCCCTTGTACCAATTATATTTATAGTTTAGATCTAATTAATTTCTTCTTATTTCAGAAAACGGAACATAGTAGAGTATGCTTTGGTAGATCAGGAATTCATAGGTGGGGACTTTTTGCTCGTAGGGACATTCAAGAAGGAGAAATGGTAATTCCTCGAACACTATTATATGCCACTGAAATATTTTTAAGAAGTAGGCTGTACTTCAGATTTAGATATGCTTGATTGTATGACATGGTTCAGCTTGTACTTTATATGTTAGGTTCAATTTACATTATTCTTTTCAGAGGTCCATTTATATTTTCTGATACAAGGTTGCTGTGTAAACAACTGGAGCTAATATTTGTTCCCAAATATGCCCCAATTCCCATATTTGCATTCCGCAATACATGTGGGTCCTAATTACTGCCATCATTCAATAAATTCCTCATGGTTAGCGATTTTCA
This sequence comes from Poa pratensis, assembly GCA_947311845.1. Classification (NCBI taxonomy): domain Eukaryota; kingdom Viridiplantae; phylum Streptophyta; class Magnoliopsida; order Poales; family Poaceae; genus Poa; species Poa pratensis. The sequence continues at coordinate 47,541,676 of CAMZMU010000042.1, read as the reverse complement.
TCAGGTTCTTGAGTACCGCGGTGAGCAGGTCAGACGAAGTGTTGCTGATTTGCGGGAAGCACAGTATCGTAGACAAGGAAAAGATTGTTATGTGAGTTTTCTTCCATATCAGTTCACCAGATATATGGTGTGAACTATTTTACGAATGCAAATGTTTTTTCTATGAAATAATATTATGTCTACAAAATATATGCTATTTGGCCATGCCAGATGCTAGATGTATTTCCTGGCTAGCTTATTCCATTGATTTGATCACTATTCAAGCCAATATAGACTGTGGAGTACATGAGCCATGTAGTTATGAAACCTGTACAGAAGGTTCCATGTCTGATTCTCCATTCTTCAGCTTTTATATGCATATCAAAGATAGGCATGGCATTAGAAACATGCGCCATATGCATTACTATGCATTTATGATGACTTATTTCAGTTTCTTCTGATATTTCTTCTAACATAACTACATCTATTCTGTCCCTTTTGCTACACAGCTTTTCAAAATCAGCGAGGAAGTAGTTGTTGATGCCACGGACAAAGGAAACGTGGCACGCCTGATAAATCATTCTGTAAGGATCATAAATTACTTCAAATCTACTTAAGAATTTTAACAGATGATACTTTGATACTTCTAATTCTCTTAATATAAAAGCCGTGTGCATCACGATGCAGAGGCTGGGGCTAAGCTCCCATTTCTTAAAAAAAAACAGAATGTGTATGTGATGTATTTTTATTTTCATTGCAGTGTACCCCAAATTTCTATGCGAGGATTATGAGCGTGGGGCATGATCAGAGCCGCATTATTCTAATTGCGAAGAGAAATGTTTGTGCCGGTGAAGAGCTAACGTATGTCGTATAGGATTTTTCCTTATATTTGCAGACGGTCTCAGCAAATTATGATAATGATTAATCTTTGTTATCTGTAGGGAGACTAATCATGTTTTGTATTGTGTTTATTTTCTAGGTATGATTACCTTTTCGACCCCGATGAGGCTGATGATTGCAAAGTTCCTTGCCTATGCCAGACTGCTGACTGTCGCAAATTCATGAACTAATTTAGAGTAGATGTCAATGGGCCATTGCCATAGGTTTTCTCTTTTTCCTTTACATTTTCTTGGTTCATTGGTGATAAGCGGTATATATTTACTTGTTTCCCCCCTGCTCCCCTGCTATTTTTGCTCTAGTTTGTAGAAATAAGTCTAGTCAGCTCGAAAGCGAGATCCATCCCTGTAAATGCTACTAATGTCTCAGTTACAATCATTTTTTATAGTCCCAATTTTGATTCTGTTTTGATAAATACCACCCACTTGTCATGTCAATGATAGATGAATGTAATGGACGTAATGAATCGAGTATTCTTTCCATCGATGAATTTATACAAGCAGAAGGGGCGCCTCGATGGAGAAGGGGCGCTTGCACGGGCAACTTTGTCCGTATGCCATGGATTTTATTCTTATTCTAACACTTCCCCTTGTACAGCATCTTCTTTTGTATAAAAGCATCGCCAATCGTGAAAGGTTCCTTTGTTTACAAACGTATCATCTTGATTCTTGAATAACCTCTGCAAACTCTTTGTGAGAATAGTATGAGGAGAGTAATATCTAAACTATTGTTGAAACTCCTTCAAACTCAACGCGATATAGTAAGAAAACTGTACAAACATATGATGATTGTCTCCTTAGTAATTTATACAGGAAAAATTCAAAAAGTAAAAACCCATAAGTTTTACTTGCTTTAAAAACCCTAGTGTGAAAATAGGAGATATGACATATAATGTTCAGGCAATATTGTGTCTTAAAAGCTTTGATGAGAACCTCATGAGTAAACTCTAGAGGGAAAAAGAGCTACAATCTTCCTTCGAGCCGAAGTGGAAGAAGAAATCCACCATGAAAAACACCTCAACGCGAACTCGACCAAGTGGGACTGTGCACTGCGCCTCCAGTTCTCTGCCACCAGCGACACAGGCGGAGAGTCCACCGTCGCCACGAGCGCACAACCTCGTTACATCTCCTCGAATGCTGCCATGCCATGGGTACAGGGGGCAATATGCCCCTCCTACGACCTCAAATTTGGCTCACCGAGCTGGAACACCTCCTCATGGAAGCTTGAATTTGAGGATTTGGTACTTAAGGGTTCCTGCCCGAATTTGGACATGGGAATTTTGACATAACCATTGGTTTGGCTGCAATATGTTTTTTAGATAAAGAGCATATATTAATATCGTGATGATACCAATTACACCCAGCCTCTGCAACAACGTGTGCCCTAGCGGCCCCACGGATGCACACAGCCCAGAATAAAAAGAAGAATTACGAAAAAAAAGTCCCGCTACAGTGATCTATTCCTTGTTACAGCAGACCTAACTCCACCTAAACAGAACCAGAAGTCCAACTACTCCAAAAGCGACGCCTCCAAGAAGGGAACAGTGCTCAAGCGCCGTCGTCGTCCTGATCATAGATCATAGGTTTTCACCCCGAAGACAGTCCACACTCGCAAAAACAATGCCTTCACCAAGGCAATTGCCAGGCACAACCAATTAAGGCCAGACCTTGGGTTTTCACCCTGAAAGTTTAGACTCTGAACTTCTCCTGTGCTGTCGCCCCCTCTTGCCATTGCTGCTGTTCCAAGTTACGAATCACCTAGACAATCCCTCATTCCACCAGGACTGGAACCACCATTGCAAGTCCTCAAATCTCGGCTTCCATGCCATTCTCCGCACTCTGACTTCATCATAGAACAAAAGACAAATCCATGATGGCAACAGACTGCAGAGCTTCGCAGCGCTACCTCTGAAACCAAACGGTCAGAAAAAAACATGGCTACGCGCGACCGAATCCCACCCGATCCGTCAATCTCCAGGCTTGATTTGCCCAATGGAGTTCGCCAGCGGAGCCTTCCGGAACTCGACAATCCGGCCAAATCAATGAAGAACTGCATCAAGTAAATCTTCGTCTTGGTGTTAGAAAGATCCAGGACTGCCACCTTTATTCAAACCGAGCCGACGAGACTGGCCGGTGTGGAACCAGCCCGCCGCCGCCTGACCGGCCGCTGACACCGCCACGGTGTCAAGCACCGGCGACACCAGGCATCCCGGCGCCGCCTGTCGCCAAAGCCGTCGCCTCAGGCCCGCAGGGACCCAGATGGGCCACGGACGGGCTTGGAGTTTTGGCCGCAGCAGCAGGGGCTCCTCCGCGGTAGGAGACCGCCGCCCTCCATCGTCGCCGAAGCGCTCGCGTCGGGACTCCACGGCACCTCGCCGCCGAGCCGTCACACGCACCACGCGCCAGGACTAGATGACGGAACGAATCCGCCGATCCAGCCGCGAACCCGGCCGGCCACGTCCGGCGAAGGACAAGACCACCACCGCCAGGCCCAGGGCAGCCGCCCCGGGTGACCTCGTGGTGCGGAACCAAAACCAAGACCTCCTCCACGAAGCACCGTCGGCCAGGACGAGCAGAGGACGGCCGCGCCGCCTCCCGCGCGCCTCCACCGCACAACCGCCATGGAGAGAAGATCCCGCCGCCGTTTGTCCGTCCCCACCGCCGGCAAGATCTAGATCAGACCGCCGCCGATCCGGATCCCTCCGTCGCTTGAGGATACGCCGCCGCCGCCGCCGTGCCGCCCAGGCTTAGCCCTGGCGACGACGCCGACAGCGGCAGAAGAGAGGGGGGCGAGGGTGGGCTCGAGGGGAGAAGGGGTGGGGCGCCCCGGTGCGGGCGCGGCGGCGCCGCACGGGGACGAGAGGAGAGGGTAACGTCCTCAGCTGAAGCACCTGGCTGCAATATGTAGCCAGTGGCGTTTTCCAAATTAGTCCAACGGGAAAAACTACAGGGGTTTTATGAAAATAAACACTCCAAAAGGCCGATCACATGCCCACTTAACGGCTCCAGCAGCAGCGCCGTCAGAGTGACTACCGTGCACACTCGAGGCAAATTGATGACCCAGTTTTGGCAAAATGCGTCTTTGTCACAAATGCGCACATGCGAGAGTGGCAGAGTGCGAGACAACTTGATGGACCACGGGTTCGTTTTACTCAATCCAGAAACTGCCTTTTTGAACGAGAGAACATCACTTGTAAAACAACTGGTCTATGCAATAAGGTTGTTCCTCTCCCTTGTACTCCCTCTGTCCCAAAATAAGTGTCTCAATTTTGCTCAAAAATGGATGTATCTAGACATGTTTCATGTATACATACATCCACTTTTGGATAAACTTGAGACACTTATTTTTGGACGGAGGGAGTATCTGTGTATATCATCAATATAAAAAACAACAGAAATAACCAGTGTCTGGCACATGTAGAAATGTTGAAAATGTCCTGGATAGCAAAGCTTCGCAGTCAAGGTTTTACCGTTCCATTCTGCACTTGACCAGGCGAAACGCATCGCAAACATGAAAGAGTTCCTGAAGAAACATACTACTGAAGAAACATACTACTGGCTCGATGTTCCTTGTGTGCACAGACAGGTGTTGATCAACTAAACAACACTTGTGCTTTATTGTTTCTGGTTCAAAGCCAATTGTGGGACTGGATGTGCATTGTTTGATGGTTGTAGGGTGTCGCGAGGGTCAACTTCACGAACGTGATCTTTGACTACCCCGCGATCCGAGAGTATGTTCGCAGGGTTAGCAGGACAGGCCGCGGCATGCCGCCACGGCAAGGCTTTCATGTTCGCCGTGGTGAAGCAGGTGTCCCTAGTCAGGATCCCAGGGGGGTGATGGAGAGGAACCTCAAGGGGCACCCGCAGCACGATGTGCCCTGTGCTTGTACTAGAAGACACCACTAGTCTCCGCAGTAGTATATGATGTATAAGCACAGTCACATCTAGGATCTGTAAAACCTTTTTCTGGTGATCCTCAGCATGTAGATAATGTGTGCCATCAGAAGTGCAAGGCATTTGACATTCAGAATAAGTGTAAAGCATTCATGTTCAGATTCAGCAGTGGCACGTCGCTGTTGGTGGCAGATTCATACTGGCATACAGATACAGTACCAGTACATCAAACTGGACTTGTTAATGCTGTTGTGCTGATAAGTTCAGGAAGATACAGAAAGCAGAAGAAGCAGGGAGTTGCTGCACGCAGATCGGTCGACGGGTTGTTTGCCTTGCCTGAACTGAAGATGTTGTGGAACAGCTAGCTGAAGCAGATGAGACGCGAGGGAATTAGCGAACTGCACTACTGGCGGATGTGGAAGAGCTGGAGCTGGGCGTTGTGGAGGACGGCGCGGGTCTGCTCGTTGGCGGCGTCGCGGGCGCGCAGCTCCCTGATCTCCTCCTCCCACTTCTCCACCCTCTCCTTGTGAATCCTGCAATTTCCGCATGTTGATACACCAAAGAGCAGATGAGTGAGCACTGAGCAGCCAACAAGAGCAGATGATACGATGCAGCTTGCATTGCTGCGGTTAGGATTGTTTTGTGTCTTACGTGCAGAGGCGGTCCTCGAAGTCGGCGGCGAGGTCCTTGAACATGGCGCGCCCGGACTCCAGCATCTCCGACACCTGCAATGCCAGCCGCCATTCATTCACGTCACCTCACTGGCTCACTTCTCCGGCCATCACATTCACATCACAGGTTGATTACTAAGGTGGGCTCGGTGTGGGAGGGAGGATGAAGAGGCAGACCTTGCGGGTGAAGTTGTCGATGGCGAGGAGGATGCGCTGGACGTTCTCCTCCGTCTCCGCCGAACCCACAACCTCAGCCTCCGACGCCGCCACCATGGCCATCTCCTCCCCGTCCATATCCGTCGCGGCCCTGCTCACGGCGACCGCAGAGGACGCCGCCGCTCCCCCTCCTGCGCTCTCCTGGCTCGCGGTGTCGTCGTCGTTGCCCTGCACAAACGCGCGTGGAAAGCTTTTTACTCGCAAACTAGATAAAGTTAGTCGAAATGAAACTACTTCAAGGTAACACCTGAATTAAACACCACATATCACGAGTAGTTCCTGATGTACGGGACACAAATTTGGAGCGGACATCGCAAGTGCCAGGCTTCCTCTACTAAGTACTAACCCGAAACCCAAATCAAGGCACCCCATTTAATCAACTCGATCAGTGTGAATTGTGAATCAATTTCGAACACGAAGTGGAAGCCCCGATTCGACTCGAACGCACTCCATCAGAAGCCACATCCACCCAAAATAGCGAGGCTGGACACGAATTCGAAATCCCCCAAGGGTGAAGGGCCCAAACCAAATTGAAAAACCTCGCCAACCAGGGAACCGGCGAACAACTCGGAACCGAGTCGCGTGGCCGACGGCGCCCCAAGCAGAGCAAATCAGCGAAGCAAGTCGAACCTATCGATTAAACCTAGGCAGGAAAACGCAGAGGGGAACAACCACAGCTCGCGCGCGGCCCCAAACCCCTAACTCCAAAAGTGTTCATGACGAGACACCGGCCCCCCAAATCCGCAGACGGCTCGGGAGCAAGAATCCGCTTGGCGAGAAAGGGAGGGAGGGGGAGGTGGTGGCTAGTAGTGCTCTCACCGTGGCGGCGGCGCGCATCCGCTTGGTGGTCTCCCGCCTCGCCTCCATCTCCCGCAACTTTTCCCTCGTGCTCGCGCCGGAAGCAGCGAGAGTGGAATTGGCCAGATCACAAGTAAGAATGGGGCGTGTGTATATATAGCAGCGGAAGCGGACTGGCGAGCTGTTGGGCTGGGTCTATTGGGCTTCCATAGAACGGGCCTTCTTCGGAGTACAGCTCTCAAATGATTTAGGCCAACTTGCCCTAAAAAAAGATTTTGGCCAACTTTGCAACAGTAAAAAAAATCTGTAGCTGGTTTGGCACCTATCATTCTATTTCGTTTGGCAGAAATGATTCATTTCACTTGGCAAGTAAAATGATAGGATTAGAAATAGAATTGACATGACATATAATAGGCATTTGATGGATTTCCAAATAAAATGACATGTCCAATTTCATGACCGTCAAACAGTTTGGGTATGGAATCACAAATGAATTTCATAATTCCGGCTCGAAATGATGGCTACCAAACGACCTCCAAACGAATTCCGATCAAACTCTGCTACCGCGTCGGCCGCCGCCTCTTTTTTAGGTCGAGCACGGTGAGGGTGAGAATAAGTAATATGGATTTTTCTAATTTTTTAACGGGTATTTTTTAAATTTGTGGCAGCAAGTTTTTATTAACTCTACTACTCTTAATACTCCATCTGTATCAAAATATAATATGTTTTAAATATTTCAATATGGACAACATACAGATTGAAATGAGTGAATCCACACACTAATACGTGTCTAGCTACATTTGTATCAAAATGCTCAATATCTAAAACATGTTATATTTTGATACGGAGAAAGTACATTTTAAATTATGCTAAGGTTTGAGCCAGTATAGTTAGGAACTTATATTAGTAATAACAAATGACAATTTGGTAATATATTTGATATGAAAATTTCTTAATTGTAAGCCACGAGCAATTTTTTTCTTGATGACTTCACCTTTTTTTTTTGGTATATAAGGCCTTGCTTGGATTGCGGGAAATCGGACCGGAAATGGCCAGAATAATTCTACGGATGTGGGAACGTGCGTAATTTTCTGCTAGCTTTCCATCGTTTTCCACCAGGCAGAAAAATAAAAGTCAAACCAATAGGGGCCTAAGTACTTTTTGAAGAATACTACGATACTAGTCCCATGATGATGTGTGCAGGGATGAGACCGCTGAGGGTGGAGCACGCTGTATAGATCGACCATGTCGACAAGATTATTCACATGGAACAACACACCGAGGACAATGGGAAGGCCTATCTCCATGATCCAATATTAGTCCGTTTCTAGGCTAGTCAGAATTTTCTCATCCATAAGGCCATCCCTTCACATGATAAGGATAAATTCACACCTGCATCTTGAGAAAACGTACACAGAGATTCGCCAAAATTTTACAAAGCCCAAGCTGGTTGTTAAGAACTACTACTGGTAAGAACTGACAATTCACTGAAGTAGCTATGCTAACAAAACATCAATCGTTACCTGGGTCACAAGATCAACTGCCATGGAACCTCAGGCTTGAAAGAAATTTAAAATGCAAAATACATATTATTTCTATTTGGATCATCAGAGGTTTGGATGAAAATCCATAGACAGCGGTAAACTATCTGACCTAAATGAAATGAGACTAAAACGCGACAGGATTGAAGGATCACTAGTGCTCCGTGCCAGATTTGAGGAACATTAGGAAACTGAGTTGTTTACATGAGCTTATACGGCCTTCAGCTAAACAAAGTGACATGACACCATGTCTAAGAGACTAGAGATGATCAGCGGCTCTGATAGTTCATCTTCCTCCAACTTATGCTTTTGGGAAGATCAAAATTTGTAATCCGAGGACCGGTATCAAACATGAGGCATGATGTAAAAAAAGGTATCGCATGGATGCGTCTCTGCTAGCTGATTTTGTCGCTTGCATCCTTATGCTGGGACGTAAGATTCTAACATGATCTGTGCATAACGCGGTGATGTGATCTCGACGACAAGAAATGTGAACTTCCACGTCCTGTCAGAGTTATCTTTAAACATCTCAGCAAACACCTTTCCAGCTCCATGTGGCCCTCGGATATGAAAGCCTACCTGAAATGATGCATGTGAATTTCAACTGATCAACCAAGTTCAAAGAGCTGCAATACAACTATGTAAAGTGCATAAATTCATATCAAATGCCATCCTAGTGCCCCTTTCGCAATTAGTAAAGCATCATCTGAAAGTATATAACTTGCCACGGTCCACTACATATTAGAACTCTCTTTACTTGCAAGTATTACGGGTGATCATGACTTCGGACTCCTTTTAGTGAAATCATGTTAGCTCTCATCTTAGTTCCTCTCCCTATACTGTCGTTTAATAGTAAGTCAATGGCTCATTGCCATTAAGCAGCTAACGAACAGTCAGAGAGGAAGTGGCACACTAACTGTTGCAGCTCCTCACCGTAAACTTGTCCGTTTTCGTTGACTTAGCTACCGTAAATCTTGATGCACAAGTAAGCAGCATAATTAAAGAACGCACAGAAGTTGAGAGTAGAGAAAGGAATTTATGCTACCTCCACATGTTCAACGCCGTCCTCATCTGTCCAAACCCTGTTCTGAATGCGCTGCCGAGCTGCACGGTTTCTGGATTCCGTACCATAACCAGTTATCGGGTAACCAATTTTGGCCGTAACCTGAAAAATCATGCGAATATACGAAGTATACTAAGAAAGGAACAACAGCATGCCAGGGGAAAATAGAAATAACACTAACACCCACAAACCTGACTATCACTCTGAACTCTTGCTAGAGCTTTCCCAAAAATCTTATACCTGTACGATAATAGCAACATTAAGCAATCTCCCATTCAGATTGCCCAGGGATACCAAAGGCAATTTCCCAGAAAAATGATTGTTGTAAACCAACTAGGGATTTTTGGCCATAAGGCAACAAGAAAAAATCAAGAAGTATGCGAAGATTGACAACATGCTAAACAAAAACTTAACAATCAAGTTATTGCTTGGTCAGCTTCAGGGAGAACCCAAGTCCCAGGAGATCCAAAGCACGAAGCTTGGTTATGAACGAGAGCAAAGTTTACTGCAAGTTTGGGGCATCTAGTATAACAACCAAGTGATCGGGAGTGGCACAGAAGTACAAAACCAAGGGAAGAAATAGCATACACATGTGGGTAATAAACAGACCAAGAGGCAGCCAGATTAAAACATAAATTTAGGTCCATAAATTTGTACAATTCATAGATGTAGTTTTAAGTATTTAATATGAGAAATTCTGCTACATAATTCAGTAAAATGAGTCTGTATTTGTTAGACATAAGGCGATGTGCGATGTGTCATTGAACCGATACCAGGGACAAGATAAATTGGTGTACCAGCACGAGCACAGTGGAGGGTTGGGGAAGTGAGCCAAAAATCATGAATCCACTTGTAAATGAGATAAGGTTGAAAAAGGTATAGTTATTTAGTTGCGGGGTGATAAAAACTGAAGAGACAAAGCAAATTTAGTGCCTGCCTGATGTGTCATTCTTAGTGCTTGGTCATATTCCCAACAATTTAGATGCTCTTAGTAGATAGCTCGTATGACTTCTCTAATATAGTAATTATCTACTAAGCTGTGGCAAGCCATAAAAAGTGTGGCCAAGAAATTGGCAGCACAACTGTGGCAAGATTTGGCGAAAATATTGGCCTATGATATGTGGGCCAGAATACTAAGAAGGTGTTGCATGCCACAACTGTGGCAGTGACGCAAACAGCTGCCCCACTTGTGGCAAAGTTCAGCTATGAACTAAACATGCTCATGTGTATTACCACGTTTCTTACAAATTTGCTACTATTTGGCATCCTTAAGTTCAATTAAAAGAATGCAAAAGACATACTCTTTAGGCTCAAATATAAGCTCTTTGAAAACAGCATATCCCGCCAGCGCAGCAACTCCAAGCCCAGCGAGTATTACAACACTGTAAGAGGCTCCCTCAGCAAATGTCACTGGTTTCTCAGGTATATTATAGGTAGGGGCATCAAAGGGGTCTTCAATTGTTGTCAAGTCTGTTTTCTCCTGAGGATAAAGAGGGCAGTCTTTTATAAGCAGTAAAAAGATGTCCCAGCATGACATCCACCGTGAGAAAAATATATCCATGAAACAGGAAACAGAAAACAACTAGTAAAACATGTCCCAGCATGACAATCCACCGCAAGAAAAATATAACCATGAAACAGGAAATAGAAAACTAATAAACCATAAAAATATAGTTTACTGATAATTTTACAGTTTAGATGAAGATATGCATGAACAATGGGCCTCAAAAGCAGAAAATGAAGGTGTTAGGTGACTAATATTGTTGATGGAGAGTAAATGCACAATACTCAGCTCTTCTACAGGAAAAATGTTGTCAAAATGGATAATAAGAGAACAGACAATACTCGAGACTTTTCGATAAACTAAGTAACCAAATTAGTTTGTTCTATCGGATCAATAATTCATGCCTCAAGAAATCTGGTCTAGGTAAAATGAAGAGCTTAATCGAGGATATCACCACATCGAGATAATGAACCAAAAGGACTGATAAAGCACCTACCAATTAACTACACTCATACGATAAATGAAGAGAATCTTTTCAGTATATGCCTTCCAATGTCAGTTGATTAACCCCTAACAATCTATTCTGAAAACCATAAGTTCAAAACCACATTATAGGGGCTAATACATATACATTACCAATAGCGATGCAGCAGCTTCCTGATGCACTGATCCCAACAGAATCAAAACTTAAGAAAACGAAAAGAAACATAGTAAAGCTCATGCATGTATGGAAGAGTGATCATTAGTCACTACTGCAAATGGTCAGAACGTGGCATAGTTAATAATTTCCTATATTCCACGGTACACAGACAATTCATAGTACCATAAAAAATGGACAACTTTGTCACTGCTCAAAGTTATACCAAGAGTCACCACAAGCAAGAAAATATAGAAGAAACCAGTACTTAATACTTCAAATAATTAAATCAGCAAATAAACCTGCTTTGGTTTGTTTTCGGAAGCTTGTGTGGAGTAAGATGCAGATGGCCTTATTGAAGAAGGAAGTACTTTGCGGCACTCTTTACGAACTGTCAGAGAACCTGAACGGTTTGGATTGATCATATACCACCTTGAATTTTTTAAAGATGATGCTGGAATGTTTGACAAAAGACAACCCCGTCAGGATGCACAATATTGAAAAGAACGGTTGGTCAATATTTAAACAACAGAGCACATGAAAAAATATGTTATTCTAAGACCTTAAGAATCAAAACAGAACGTAATTAGCCTAGATTGACCCAACTTAACTGAAGGACAGAACAGGCAGCATAGCCATATGTTGGTATGGTCTTAACAAAAACAACAAAATCCTGACTAGAATATAAATTTTTTCAATAGTTCTTCTGGCAGAAATGAATAGTATATTGCATGAACTGAATACAAAAATTACTGTGTTTGGCTATATTATGTGCTTCTTGCTATACTTTAGTCTTCAATTATATCAGCAGAAATTTCACAACCTCCTCATGAAATGATCACCTATTTGGTATGCAACACCACTGATCTAGTTTCTGATGCTTAGTCAATCATCACCTACGCTATTAGTGATGGCATGTCAAACGAAACTAAAATTGACCTCGAGAAGCAGAAGAAACAGAAGATGGAATAAAGCTGCCTAAGGAGAAAATTACAAGTTGGCTGCAGTTCTACTAGTCCATCATTTGTGCAACTGCTCTTTCAGTTTCAACCTAGACTGAGCTCAAACAGTCCACGACAGGATCTCCAGCCAAATACAGAGCTACCCGACTCTTAGTCGATTTGGGCAAGATTTAAGAATGCTACTATGGTACTAGGACCCAAATCTGTAGAAGCGAGCAACGCCTGAGAGGGGAGGAAGGGACGACGGGAAAAGGGAAGACATAATCGTACCGGGGACGAAGAGGTTGGGGAAGGCGTCGGCCTTCGAGGGAGGGGCCGGCAGCTTCCGTGGCACGAGGGCCGAGATGGAGAACAGGCGCCGGGATCCGGACCTTGCCGCCGCCGCCATCGCCGCCGGGAGGAAAGGCGACCGGGGGGTTAGGGATTGTCTTCTATTCCGTCGAGGGGTTTAGAGCGATTTTGCCCTTTTGGTTGAGCTTTTAGAAAAAACTGAAAGCCCAGCCAAACAGCCAGCATCCGCATTTTTTTTTTTTTTTGAGGGTTTCTTTTGGGCTTTGGGCAGCTAGACATGGGCGAAGGATCGTTTTGGGCCAAGACATTGGCCAGACCACGTTATTTTACACACAAAGAGACGGATGTTTACTTGTTCCATCAAAACATTTCTCAAAAAAAAAACTTGTTCCCTCAATAAGTTCTCAAAAAAAAAAACTTGTTCCCTAAAAAAAAAGAGACGGATGGTTACTTGTTCAATGAAAAAACCTGTTCACTAAAAAAAAAACTTGTTCCTCGGTTTCCTTCCAAAAAAATTGTACGTCGGTGCGGAGAGCGGAAGCATGTCGTGAAGAGTTGCGCGGCGGCCCCATTTTGCCGAGCATCGTCACTTATGTGTCTCACTCACTGACGCACCCCCGTCTTCCACGACCGTCCGGCTGTCTAATCTGTAATTTTTTCTGTCCCGCGGCTTAACTCCACACGCCGCCTCTTGTTCGAACCATTGTCGTCCCGAGCACTCCCGCCACCGTTGTCGCACCATGGTTTTTGGGTACACCAACGAGGATGTGGTTTCCCTCACGGGCAACGGAAATATCACCTCCTATGAATTTGTCACCGTGTGAATTTTTGGGTTTGCTTAAATTTTGAGTTTAATCCAAAATTATGCAATTGGATTTGATTTGGTTTACATCTAGAATTCAATATGTAATTGCAATGTTCGGGGCGTAAAAACGGAGTTGAATCATTATCTCCCAGGCAAAATGCTAAATTTGAACTTCACAATCGATTAAAAAAGATCAAAAAATACTATAGTTAATTAGCTCAAGGGACAAACGGAAGATGGACAAATCAATGTTTTTTTTGAAAAAGACAAGAAAAGAATGGGTAGAGATAAAAAGAGAACTGAAAAGGGTAAAATTAAAATGGAGTTGTATATTGAAGATATCGTCAATGATTACAAGATCGAGACGGATACAACTCTGCTGAAAATGAATAATATCGAGAGATATACCATCGAGAAGTAGATTCGTCTCCAACATGCATTTAGAGCGATCACAATTATAATCGCAATGTTTGGATTATCTAGATAAACTATGTTGTATGCTAGGTATGCCGCACTACCCTCAAAACCAATATGCATGTAGTTGTATTGATTTAAGGTTTAAAAGTAGGGGTTCTCATTGTAAGAGATAATATATAGGGGATGCCCCGCTCCTATCCTCAAACACGTTGAAAGGACAAGGATGTCGCCTAGAGGGGGGTGAATAGGCAATTTAAAAACTTTTCCGGTTTAGTCTTGATAATTGCGGAATAAAACTAGGTGGTTAAATTAACAAGCCAACAACCTAAATATACTAGGTTCACCTATGTGCACCAACAACTTATGCTAAGTAAGACAAGCAACAAGGTGATAGCAAAATATAAGACCTCCAGCACGAAGGCTATCACAATGTAAAGTGCATAAGTAAAGAGCTCGGGTATAGAAATAACCGAGGCACGAGGAGACGATGATGTATTCCCGAGTTTCTCCTTTTTAGGGGAGTACGTCTCGTTGGAGGGGTGTGAGTTTCAAACTCAAGACGCCACAAATGGCCTCACCCTATTCTCCGATAAACCTTGCCTAAAAGCTCGGTTCACCTTCCACTATTGATTTTCTTTTGGGCGGAAATCGAGTCCCTTACAAAAATCTTGAGGCACAATCCACAAAAGGATTGGGAGCTCCCAAGTGACCACAAAAGGCCTCTACCGCCACAAAAGGCATCTAGGGTCCAAAGATCCAAGAGTAACAAGCTCACAAACTTTCACTTCCACGAATCTTCGTGGAGTTCACAAACCGATGCACAAAAACAATGGCAAGAACACAAGAAGTGCTCAAGTTCTTCACTCCCAAATCTCACCAAAAGCAACTAATGCTTGTGGGGGGAGAAGAGAGGAAAACCAATGAAGAACTCAACAAATGGAACTCCAAGTTCTAGATCCAAAGGGTTCCCCTCACTTAGAGGAGAGATGGATTGGTGTAAATGTAGATCTAGATCTCTTCTCTCTTTTCCCTCAAAGATATGCAAGAATCATGGGAGGAATTGAGAGATAGCAAGCTTTTCCAAGGTCAACAATGGAGGAGAGAGAGGAAAAAAACGTGTTTGCTGTAGGTTGAAGAAGGGGAGGGGTATTTATACCCTTCCCTGAAAAATAGCCGTTACAACAACTTGACCCGGAAATTCCACCCCGGGCCGGAACTTCCGCCCCCGGGTGACCCTGGACGCGTCCGAGGAGCGGTACTGGACTTGGGCCGGAACTTTGGTCGGAACTTTGACCGGAACTTCTGGCGGGCTGGAATTTCCGGCCTAAGGTCCGGAACTTCTGCCCCTCGGAAAACTACAGAAGCACCGATATGCAAACGACAATAACTTTTTCATCCGGACTCCGATTTCGATGATCTTGGGCTCGTTGGAATCGCAACGAAGAGCTTTACAAGATCATGTAGAGAAACATCATAGTCCATCATGTGAGGAGGAGACCAAATGAGGAAAGTTAAGACCTCTCTATAAAAGACAAACCGGTAAAACCTCCAACGTCAAAAACGCAATAAGTTTTTCATACGAAATCCGTTTTTGATGAACTAAATCTTGGTATAGAGATGAACACAAGCTCTAAAACCTCACATGGATAAAAGCCAAATAAAAACCAATAAAGATGATATGCCAGGTGTTGACGACCAATTTTGGCTTATGAAGAGATGTCACCAAGATGATCTCAAATGAAAAAATAATGTGAACAAAAGTTATGCGCCTCGTCGAGACGAGCAACTTTGTTTTTTGGATCATTTCAATCCGAGGTCATATGCAACTTGTGGAGCCAAAATAAGACATGCTCTGTCCTTTGACGCACACAAAGCTCGCCCTACCACAGACGTCCTCTGCCCTCGGGTGAGTGCGATCGGGAAGTACTAAAAAACCGTATCGATTTGCTTCCGATTGAATTTGAGAGGTCCAGATGGCGTCAAATGGAAAAACGTATAAAAGGAAAGTTCTTCGTTTTTTCGAGACGAACAACTTCTCTTTTTACGAGATTTCGATCCGGAGTCGTTTACTACCTCAAAAACGACCCGGAAGGTGCAAACCGAACAGCTTTGGCACACGAAGCAGAAGAGCACAGGGTGGTCGCCCTACCACAGACATGCTCTGCCCTCGGGTGAGTGCAATCCGGAAAAGACTAAAAACGCATTGATTTGCTTCCGATTGAATTTGAGGGGTCCAGATGAAGTCAAATGGAAAAACGCATAAAATGAAAGTTCTTCGTTTTTTCGAGACGAACAACTTTGTTTTCTACGAGATTTTCATCCGAGGTCGGTAACTGGCTCAAAAACGACCCGTAAGGTGCAGACCGAACAGTTTTGGAAAGTTCGGGTCAGACCAACCGAATTGGACCCAGATTAGGGTTTTGGACGTGAATCCAAACCTTTCCTTGCACGGGAAGTCCAGCCGCCCTTATATACGAGGGTGCCGGCCGATTGAACAACACACAATCGTCAAACACAAACCAATCTACAGACTTTCATCTCCTGCCCTAGTTTTCTGCTTCTCGTTCGTCGGAGTTCTTCGTTTCGGAGAGCTTTGATCTACGAAGTCCTGGGGGCGGGCGAACCGACCTAGGGCAGCCCATCACCGCCGTGTGTCCAGATGGGGTCTCTCCCGGCTGCGTGGGGTGTCGGGTTCTCAAAAGAGCTCGCCGGATTGTCTTGCGTATCGCGCTTCCGGCGAGCCTCCCGCGGAGTGAGTTGCGGAGCATCTCCCTCGGCGCCGCGGGTACACGTGACGTGTTCGTGTGTCAACACACTTTTTGGCGACTCCGCTGGGGAAGATCATCATGTCGAGCAGCAAGATTCCTCAGCCCTCTGAAGTCAGCGCCAAAAACATCATCAAGCCCAACTTTGATGAACTTTCGGCGGAGCACCGCCAAACTTTTGAGGCGCTAAAGAAACAGCGTCAGGAACAGCTTCGAGAGGAGTATGAGGCAAAGATCAAGAAACAAGCGGAAGAAGATATGGAGGCGTTCCTTGGAAACTTTAAGAAGGATCGTCAGGGCGATATCACCCCACTTGGGGAAATCAAGCTTCCGCCAATACTCGGCGAACCAGCCGAGTCTTCTGTAAGTACTAGCCTTTTTACTCCTGCACAAATAGCTGAAATCCAGAGTCATGTTAACGATGGAACTAGTAAAATTTATGATGTACTCTTGGAGCGAGATAAGGCTAAAAGGAATATGCCTCCGCCTAAACCATCGGTGCCGGATGTGCCGATGAATTCATATCAGGTCCAAAGTGATCAAATTATTCCTGCGCCGGAGTTCCATACCCCACTCAGGAGTATCCCTTATTCGGCGACACCGCCGAATTCGGGTTCACGTTTCCCTTATACTAGCATGACGCCGAACGTTAATTCGGCTCTTGTAGAAAATCCACCATCGGCAGGTTCATCCACGATAGAAGAGAGATTAGCCAAATTCAGAGAAGATTTAGATCAAGTTTTCTTTGAAAAATATGGAGTCAAAACAACCAGCCGAGTTTATCATAAACCCTACCCTGAATATTTTGATGCTTTGCCATATCCTCAAGGTTACAAGGTGCCTGATTTTGCTAAATTTAACGGGGTAGATAGCAAAACGACTTGGGAACATGTTAGCCAATATCTAGCACAGCTCGGAGAAGCTGGCAATAGCGATGAATTAAAAGTGCGCCTGTTTCCTTTGTCTTTAACTGGTACCGCTTTCTCATGGTTTTCTGCTTTACCTTATGGTTCTATTAATACTTGGTTTCATTTAGAAAAGAAATTCCATGAGCATTTTTACAGCGGTGATAATGAACTTAAGTTATCACATCTTACATCGGTTAGGCAAAAACATGATGAATCGGTCACCGATTATGTCAAAAGATTTAGAGATACTAAGAACCGATGTTATAGTTTAGTGATAACTGAGAGGGACATGCCAGACTTGGTGCTTAATGGTTTGAGAACTCACATAAAAGAAAGAATTGAAGGTTACGAGTTTTTAAACGTTAGCCATGTTTTGCAAAGAGCTTTAGCTCAAGAGAGCTGAAGCAAAGAAGCAAGAGATGTGCATAGGTCCAAATCCGATCGTCCTCATCTCCATATGGTAGATTACAACAGCGAAAATTCGGACGATGAGGCCGATGTATATGCTGCTGAGTTTGTTTGGCCATCAAAGGCCAAACCGTATACATGTGAAGCTTTAAAGCCGACTCGCAAGGGTCGGGATGATGATATGGTGTTCAGCTTTGATGTTGGTAAATGTGATAGAATTTTTGATGCTAGGGTCGGGATGATGATATGGTGTTCAGCTTTGATGTTGGTAAATGTGATAGAATTTTTGATGCTATGCTTAAAGACAAACATATTCGCATTTCTCATACTTTACCGCCGTTTGATGAGTTAAAACGGCGAGCATATTGCAAGTATCATAATTCATTTACTCATGCTAC
Source organism: Poa pratensis (assembly GCA_947311845.1). NCBI lineage: Eukaryota > Viridiplantae > Streptophyta > Magnoliopsida > Poales > Poaceae > Poa > Poa pratensis. The sequence goes on along the minus strand of CAMZMU010000042.1, from coordinate 47,523,523 downwards.
TAACGACTGCAATATTTTTCGACGACAGATACAATCGGCCATCAATGACAGACGATTGAGTTTTTCTGATATGCAAGTCGATAAGCAGCCTTTCCCCATGAACACCATCGAGATGCAGGGGAAGAAGGTGCTAATTCGGCCAGAGGCGGCCGGATCTGTTAACAAAGCTAATGTCGTTATTGGTGAGCCCAGGAACAACAAGGACAACGACAAGGCTGCAAGGAGAGAAGTGGTGCTGGACAAGCAAGCCGGGGGCAAGGAGGTGCTAAAAATTACAATCAAGAACACCGCACCCGGGGGCAAGCACCAGCGCAAGAGGGTATTCGTGCTAAATTCATAAAGCCGAAGAGCCCAGAAGTTGGAAAGTGGAAGAAGAATGAGGCGAATGCGCGATACAAGAAGATCAAACCAACCTTCGACATGTTGCTAAACAAGTACACGCGCCAAGCTGCCGGTTCGTACAACCGGCAATCTCATATGAAGCGTCCAAGATCACCTCCAAGGGAGAGGTCTCGAGGTGTGAGAGGCCGTATGGGCAGTGGATGCCTGGGCCCCATGGGGCGACACTTCCCTATGCGCCACGATATTACAACGGAGGACAGATGCAAGCCCCAATGGTGCCATATGCATTTCATCCGGGGTGGACAGCTCCTCGGAGATCCGTTCATGACAGGATCAGACGCTTGTTCACGACCGGTTGGGCAGCAACGCCAATCGGTCATATCATCGCCACGAGTGCAGAGGGTTTGGCGTCCTACGTCACCAACAGCGGGCGAGTCAACAAGTGCTGGGCAACACGGACGTGTCACAGACGTGGGCACCATAATCATTGGCACGCATGAGTTGTCGCTCGGGGAACCGGTCATTGACGGATCGGTTGAAAACAGGAGAGCGCAGCGCGGCGGCAACGAATCTGCCAAAACGGTGGTCGTGGCAGAGAAATTTGCCGAAACGGCCGCCGCGACAGGAGCAAGCAGCGGAACATACATCGCCGGGACAGCGGCTCGCCACGGCAGCAAAAACGATGGGAGTCCTGTCGTGGCAGGGAGCGGCAGCAAATCGGCCATTCAGCCGGTTTCATCTATGCAGCAGCGGACCTCGGCTAACGATCACGAAGCCAGCAGCAGCCAGACCAAGCCGAGGGATCCAAAATACACGCAGCCTAAGTGGTGTCCTCGCGGGATAACCAAAACTCAGAAGAGGAAGTTGCAGCGCATGAGGAACCAGCAGAAGGCGGAACACGATGAAGAGATGTGGAGGGATGAATTCTTCGAAGGGATTCACCCGGCTCCGTCTCAAATGTGGGTGCGCAAGGCGGTAAAAAAGGCTGCAGATGTGGAGGTCACACCAATTCCTACACCACCTGTGGAAAACGCCGATGTTAATACATCGCCTGCGTCCACCGACATGATCACGACAGCTGATGAGTTGGAGTTGGCGGATAAGCAGGAGAGCGATTTGGAGGTGGAAACCACGCCAGAGGGCGATGAGGAGATGGTGGACTTCGAGAACACACCGCCCAGGGGAAGTATGGATATTAACATGGTGTATTACTTGCCCTCTGAGTTCCGTGCTACAGACGAAGAAGGAGAGGTGGCGCAGCTGGATTTTGGTCCCAAGAATGCTATCTTTGAGAAGCCACGAGAACCGGTGAATCATTTAAAACCACTGTTTATCAAGGGACATATTGATGGATCACCGGTTGCTAGGATGCTTGTTGATGGAGGCGCCGTGGTAAATTTGATGCCGTATTCGGTCTTCAAGAAGTTGGGGCTAGATGAGGATAAGTTGATGAAGACCAACATGGTGCTCAACGGATTTGAAGGCAAGGAACGGACCGAGGCCAAAGGCGTTATGAGTGTTGAGCTCACGGTGGGGAGCAAGACTTTGGCCACTGCTTTCTTCGTCGCTGAGGTGCAAGGTAACTACAATGTCATACTTGGCCGTGATTGGCTCCATGCGAACCAGTGCGTGCCATCCACATTGCACCAGTTCTTGATTCAGTGGGTTGAGGATGAAGTGGAGGTCGTCCATGCGGATAATTCGGCTTGCGTTGCTTTGGCCGATTCTTTGGTGGATTGGCAGCATCCCAACGCCACATGTCTGACGGGGCGGATCTTTCAGATTTTGACTTCCTTAGTGCTACAAGGAATGGTTTTATACCCGTCTCTCTAAAGCCGATTGGTGATAATCGGCTGTCACGTTCATAGTCTAATGGATCATAACAAAGAGTGGCTGCAAAAGAGGCTCGACGAATATCGGGCCGTTGGGAGCGATATGGGTGAATCTATAGAGAGATAGAAGACATGGACAAGTTGGGACAAGGATTTACGTCGGCCGACCCATTGGAGGAGGTAGACATAGGGGATGGTTCTGTTCCTAGGCCGACGTTTGTAAACAAAAATTTGAGCGCCGATTATAAATTCGTGTTGATCGGCTTGCTAAAAGAATTTGTTGATTGCTTTGCATGGGAATATCATGAGATGCCTGGATTAAGCCGAGAGCTAGTTGAGCATCGGTTACCAATTAAGGCCGGTTTTAGACCTCATAAGCAACCGGCTAGGAAATTTGATCCTAATATGTATGACCGAATCAAGGAAGAGATCGGTCGTTTGCTTAAAGCTAATTTCATCAAGACTTGCAGGTATGCGGATTGGATTTCCAACATTGTGCCCGTGGAGAAGAAAGGATCTACCAAGCTGCGGATCTGCATCGACTTCCGGGACTTGAACAGGGCTACGCCCAAAGATGAGTACCCTATGCCTATAGCTGATATGCTTATTAACAATGCTTCTGGTCACAGGATTATCAGTTTTCTTGATGGAAATGCGGGGTACAACCAGATTTTTATGGCCGAAGAGGACGCATAAAGACGGCTTTTCGTTGCCCTGGTTTTGTTGGTCTATTCGAGTGGACAGTGATGACCTTCGGCTGAAGAATGCTGGTGCCACGTACCAGCGAGCGATGAATTTAATATTTCATGATTTACTTGGAGTCATACTTGACGTTGTAGTTAAATCAAGTGCTGCTGATTCCCACTTAGCCGATTTGCGCCTAGCGTTTGAGAGGATGCGGAAGTATGGACTGAAGATGAACCCGTTGAAGTGTGCGTTTGGAGTATCGGCTGGGAAGTTCTTGGGCTTTGTTATTCATGAGCATGGTATAGAAATTGATCCCAAGAAGATAGAAGCAATAAAGTGGAAGCACCAAAATGCAAGAAGGACGTGCAGAAATTCCTGGGCAAAATAAATTATTTGAGGCGGTTTATAGTGAATCTGTCCGGGAAAGTTAGTGCCTTCACTCCTATTCTTCGGTTGAAGTCTGATCGTGAGTTTGCCTGGGGGGCAAAGCAGCAAGAAGCGTTCGAGAACATCAAGCGGTGTTTATCCACCCCTCCGGTGATGAGGGCGCCTAGGCATGGAGAGCCGTCTCGGCTGTACATTGCTGCGGAAGACAACGTTATTGGCGCTGTTTTAACACAAGAAACCGAAGGGAAGGAGCACATTATCACTTATTTGAGCCGGCGTTTATTGGATGCCGAAACAAGGTACACGTTCATTGAAAAATTATGCTTATGCTTATATTATGCTTGCACCAAAGTACGGCATTATTTGTTGTCTAGCGTGTGCACTATAGCTTGTCAAACCGATGTCATAAAATACATGTTGCACAGGCCGATTTTGAGTGGTAGAATCGGCAAGTGGGCGTATGGTTTAATTGAATATGATTTGGCTTATGAATCCTTAAAATCTATGAAAGGCCAAATTGTTGCTGATTTTATTGTTGAGCATCGGATTGACAATGAGCATGAGATAGATGTTAACCTTGTTTCGCTAGTACCATGGAGACTATACTTTGATGGTTCAGTTTGTGACGATGGCCAGGGGGTCGGCATTGTTATATTTCTCCTCATGGTGCTGTTTTTGAGGCCTCGTGTCGCTTAGAATATTTCTGCACAAATAATCAAGCCGAATATGAAGCATTGCTATTCGGGCTGGAGATGTTGGTCCCGTGGGCGCGACACATGTGGAGGCTTTTGGTGATTCGTTGTTGATAGTGCAACAAGTAAACAAAGTTTTTCAGTGCATCGACGGATCACTTAATATGTATCTTGATAAATGCTTAGACATAATTGCTACTTTGGATTATTTCAATATTACTCATGTATCTAGGCAGATAATAGTGTTGCAAATGATTTAGCACAACAAGCATCTGGCTATCACGTCAGCCGTGGCACGTTTCATCGTTCTTATAAGCCGATGCTTGCTTTTGCTGAAATATGTGAAGCCGAATTGACCCCCATTGATTCGGCTGCTAATGAAGGGTCTAGTGCAGGTACACAAGGAGGTTGGAGGAGACCTATTATTGAATACTTGCAGGATCCTAGCAAGAGGACGGACAGGCTGTTCTCGGTTGGCATTCAAATATACGTTGCTGGACAATGATTTATATCGTCGAACGGTGGATGGCATTCTCCTGAAGTGTCTAGATGAAGATCAAGCGAGAGTTGCCATGGGAGAGGTACATGAAGGTATATGCGGTACACATCAGTCGGCTCACAAGATGAAGTGGTTGCTACGGCGTGCTGGATTTTATTGGCCGACGATGATTAATGATTGCTTCAGGTATTATAAGGGGTGTGAGTCTTGTCAGAAGTTCGGGGACATCCAATTGGCACCTGCTGCTATGCTACATCCTATTGTGAAGCCGTGGCCGTTCAGGGGATGGGGATTGGATTTTATTGGCATGATTCATCCTGCGTCCTCGAAAGGGCATCGGTTCGTATTGGTGGCCACCGATTATTTTACCAAGTGGTCTGAAGCAGTACCTCTCCGGAATATGACGCATAAGGAGGTAATTAAATTCATAGCCGAGCACATTATTCATAGATTCGGTGTGCCACAGACCTTGACTACGGATCAGGGTACATCATTTATGGCAAAGGAAGTGAAAGAGTTCGCCGAATCATATGGTATAAAGATGCTCAATTCATCTCCTTATTATGCCCAAGCCAATGGACAAGCCGAATCTAGCAATAAGACATTGATTCGGCTAATCAAGAAGAAGATCGACGAATATCCGAGGAGGTGGCACGAAGTGTTGTCCGAAGCATTGTGGGCACACAGGATTTCACGGCACGGCGCGACCAAGGTAACGCCGTATGAGTTGGTATATGGGCAAGAAGCCGTTTTGCCTGTTGAGGTAAATCTGGCTGCGTTGAGAATCGCCAAACAAGATGGTTTATCAGCAGTTGATTTTCACAACTTGATGATGGATAACATTGATGAGGTTGCTGATAAACGTTTGACGGCATTGAAGGACATTGAGAGAGACAAATTACGGGTAGCCAGGGCGTATAACAAGAAGGTGAAGCTGAAAAGTTTTCAGGTCGGTGATCTCGTCTGGAAGGTAATCTTGCCGGTTGGTTCGAAGGACAAGAAATTCGGCAAATGGTCTCCGAGCTGGGAGGGTCCTTTTAAGATCGTGAGAGTTGTGCCTGGAAACTCATATTTGGTGGAATCTACAGATGGAGGTTTGACATTGCCTCGGGCCCTTAATGGACGTTACTTGAAGAAATTCTACCCGAGCGTGTGGCAGGAAGCCTAATCACGCAAATGGCCGATAAAATATTATCGCCCTAAGAGCATATGGCCGATAAATTATTATCGCCCTAAGAACATATGGCCGATGGAGTGTTGACATCGTCCTTAGAACAATAATGATGCAAGTTATTTTTTGGCACGCTAGCTTTGCCAAAAAACAGGGGGGCATGTGTTGACGACCAATTTTGGCTTATGAAGAGATGTCACCAAGATGATCTCAAATGAAAAAATAATGTGAACAAAAGTTATGCGCCTCGTCGAGACGAGCAACTTTGGTTTTTGGATCATTTCAATCCGAGGTCATATGCAACTTGTGGAGCCAAAATAAGACATGCTCTGTCCTTTGACGCACACGAAGCTCGCCCTACCACAGACGTCCTCTGCCCTCGGGTGAGTGCGATCGGGAAGTACTAAAAAACCGTATCGATTTGCTTCCGATTGAATTTGAGAGGTCCAGATGGCGTCAAATGGAAAAACGTATAAAAGGAAAGTTCTTCGTTTTTTCGAGACGAACAACTTCTCTTTTTACGAGATTTCGATCCGGAGTCGTTTACTACCTCAAAAACGACCCGGAAGGTGCAGACCGAACAGCTTTGGCACACGAAGCAGAAGAGCACAGGCTGGTCGCCCTACCACAGACATGCTCTGCCCTCGGGTGAGTGCAATCCGGAAAAGACTAAAAACGCATTGATTTGCTTCCGATTGAATTTGAGGGGTCCAGATGAAGTCAAATGGAAAAACGCATAAAATGAAAGTTCTTCGTTTTTTCGAGACGAACAACTTTGTTTTCTACGAGATTTTCATCCGAGGTCGGTAACTGGCTCAAAAACGACCCGTAAGGTGCAGACCGAACAGTTTTGGAAAGTTCGGGTCAGACCAACCGAATTGGACCCAGATTAGGGTTTTGGACGTGAATCCAAACCTTTCCTTGCACGGGAAGTCCAGCCGCCCTTATATACGAGGGTGCCGGCCGATTGAACAACACACAATCGTCAAACACAAACCAATCTACAGACTTTCATCTCCTGCCCTATTTTTCTGCTTCTCGTTCGTCGGAGTTCTTTGTTTCGGAGAGCTTTGATTTACGAAGTCCTGGGGGCGGGCGAACCGACCTAGGGCAGCCCATCACCACCGTGCGTCCAGACGGGGTCTCTCCCGGCCGCGTGGGGTGTCGGGTTCTCAAAAGAGCTCGCCGGATTGTCTTGCGTATCGCGCTTCCGGCGAGCCTCCCGCGGAGTGAGTTGCGGAGCATCTCCCTCGGCGCCGCGGGTACACGTGACGTGTTCGTGTGTCAACACCAGGTATGCAAAGGTTTGAGCTCTCCATAGAGATGCGATCAAGTTACTCACTTGAGAGCCCCTCTTGATAGTACGCCGTCTATCCTATACCCCGGTCTCCCACTAACACCATGAGACCGGTAAAAAAGAAAAACCTATCAAGATCATACATTTGCCTTGGGCATTCCACTTGAGCTAGATGATGACGATCTTGATCTCTTCAAGTGGACCACCTTTCTTGATTGCGCTTTTCTTGGTGAAGACTCACATATCGCTCCCCATACACAATATGGGAGAGCCTCTATAAGGCACATCTTCACTTGACCAATATCTCCAAAAGGGTGACAAGCTTCAAGCATAGGATTTCTTCGATATGCTTCTCTTGAACTTGCATTTCATCTTCTTCTCTTAATATATATGATGGCTTGGAGATAAACATGAATATTCACTCAATCTTCTTTTCCAAGCCACACTTGCAATATGCTCAACTCTAGATGACCATTTATGTGGATCACACCTTGAATATTACTTTGTTCATCACTTTATCTTCTTCTTTCAATCTTGATACCAACACATGGTGTTCAAGCATTGCAAATGGACAAGCCCTACAAGGATTGCTCAATGCAACCATTAGTCCATAGAGATTGTCATTAATTATCAAAACCACACATGAGGGCTCATGGACTTTCAATCTCCCCCATTTTGGTAATTGATGACAATCTCTTTTGAGAGGGTTTATAATATGGAAATTAACGAGCAAGAACCAATTGTACTAACATCAAATACTACAAAAGTATGTGATGTTAGTCCAACAACATATATAGAGCAAACTCCCCACAATCTATGCACGTGTGTATGAACATGAATTCATTGCATATATTGTCAACCATTACCGGTGGTGGAGTTTCCACTATATACAAAAACAAGCAACGAATGCAAAGGCAAGAAAGGCAAATACTTAAGAACCAATCAAAGTATAAAGCCGAATTCCATAAACCCTCCAAAACTTCTCCCCCATTGGCTACAATTGCCGAAATGGGCAAAAAGCTTCGGAAGGCCAACATTGTGAGAGTTCCTCCATGAGTTTAAATTTTCTCATAAAAATGGTTAGAATCAAATGGACATTTCCATTGATCAATAATAGGAGGAAATCAAACTATATTGAGAATCCAAAGATTGCAACTAAATAGCAAAGAAAAATATACCTCAACAAAAGAGGCAAGCTATCAAAGGATCTGAAAACCAATTGGACACAAGAAGATATTATGATAAGATCAACCAAGTGTTAAAAAAATCAAGAGAGAGCTCCCCAAGGTACGTGCACAATGTAGGATTTGCATTTCAATATGGTGTGCACAACATGGAATCCTCACTCCCTCTTAGATGATTTTGAACACAAACAAGTGCAAGAAGGCATAAAGATAGAAAAGAAGCAAAACAACTTGCAACAAGGGATGTTGAGCAACAAGAGAAAGGAGCGACAAATGAAGACTTGCTCAACCGAAAATAGATGGGTGTGATAAGGAGAGACATTTAGGACACTAATGCAAAGATGAGCGTAGCATCACCATAGTCGTTCAATATAAGTGACACATAGTGCATATCATGTCTTTCGATAAACACAACCCAAAAGTTGAAGCAAATAGGTCCACAAGCTTATTAAGGTCCAAAAAGGAATACCAAATGAAAAGCAAAGCTTGTGCTTTTAGAGACCACCAAAGAATCAAAAGTAATAAAAAGGGTGGTCACTAACAAATTGGAATATCAATTAAAGATATAACTACTCTCATGTGTATAAGTTCCTAAGTAGACACCAATCATGAAGATATAAGTCCACAAAGAAACATGCACACACAAAATAGGTACTAGGGTAAAGAACATGATATCCAAGAGGAATTCATAAATATACCATTAAGATTTTTGCTTAAAAGCATAGCACAAAGCTCAATGTATTCTTAAAGGGGTATAGATGAACCTCCAACACAATCTCATCATAGCATCCAAAGATATCCACAAGGGGACAAAGGTAGTTGGGATGCTCCGAGAAAGATAACAAGTATCACAAAGGGCAAATGATTTTGCAAATTCATCGATATTGCACATGAGAGACTTTGAGAAGAATTGCTAGATTAACATATTTGGGATAGGTGAATCATGAAAATGATTATATAAATTCCCCTTGATATGTAATCATCCCGGCTTGCTCACATTTGCAATAAGGATGTTTTGAGAAGCACTTTACGAGGACCACATCAATTGCAACTATTCATGCCAAGAAGCAACCTACACAAGGTTGAAAGCTAGAAATGTATGCATGAGGTAGATACTTGTTACCGAGATAGCATTGGTGATGTAGACGATAAAAGTTCAAGATCATCCAAGTTTGGCTCCAATAAGCACATGGTGACACCACCTTCCTTGTAAATGAGACAAGCTTCCAATGCATATCCAATGTACCTAAAACAAATTCATGTACAAAATGGTACCCAAACTCATTGGGTCCAAAGTAGTTAGAGCAACTACAATACATAGGAAAAACTCCACATAAATATGTGCATATTGATATGAAATTGAATTTCATGCACATCTTAGCCATTTAGGATTTGATGGAGTTTACCCTATATATTGGATCAATGAAAGTAAGCATGCCATAAGATATACATATAGTAAATATGCATGCACAAGACTTTCAAGAACCAAACGAGATACAAATTGGACAAAACACCAATTAAATCAAGAAACCACACACAAGTGTGACAAGAAAGAGAATTGTCCAAATTATATCAAAAGCCCAAATCAACACATGATTGAAGATACCACTTTGAAAAGATACCAAATGAAAGTAAAATTCCAATTGATGAAAATACCATCAAGGAATAAACCAAACCCACTATACTTCTCATGATAGCACAAAGTACCAAGACGAGAAATGTTTGTCTTCCAAAGAGACACGTCATCGGGATCAAATACCCATTGAAGACAACTAATGTTCAAAAGCATATAGGATTGCTCCCCCAAGATTTGTGCATTATTTATGATTTTGCATTTGAATACAAAATGCACACAAATGGGATCATGACTCTCCATATATATTATTCAAACACTAGTCATGTTCAAGAAAGGCAAGAAGATGCAATACCAATTTAAAGAACGGAGTTCTACTCAACGTAGGATAGCTTTCCCAAGAATAGTGCATTATCAAGAAGTATGACTTTTGAATGTCAATGCACAAGAATGGGATCATTGCTTTTCCCAATTCAAGAGAGCATAAAACAAATTTTGAGTAGAGCAACAAAGGATCCAAAAGATCAAAACAAATCCTTGGCAATAAAATAAGGCAATTCAAAGCAAGAGCCAACATGAAGATGGTCTACAAATTCCACCACAATTATGAGTATCACTTGTCATGGACAAGGAGTATATAGAGATATTTCTCGGTGGTATCGGAATGATATTCAAGACCAACTTCACAACAAATAAGCATATGGCAAAGGATAAGATTTAAAAGCCATACTTAGATAAATAGATATTCTTGATAACTTCAATATTCGCGCGATCATGCAAAGCAACTACAAAGAGTAGCTTGAAGAAATCGGTTTCCTAAAAAGATATATGCGAACATATTTGGGGAAAGCCGTACCAAGAACATCCTTCACAAACAAGATCCAAAGGAATGAGAGACAAAAAGCATTTAAGCAAATATGGAACTTGTTTGAGCAACATGCCACATAGGAACAAGATTATTAATAAAATCAATTCTAGGTGGCAATACCTCACATGTTCACATTTTCTAGGCTTGTAATATGCACAAAGCTTATTACTCCCCCATAATGTGATAATCCAAATTTTCTTAACAAGAGGCAAATAAAAACAACTAGAGATAATTAATGGACATTATAGAATTTGGATTTCTCATGAGAATGACATACCACATAGAGAGTAGATAATGTTGATATATCATCACTAATGCTTCGTTTGGATGTATATATTGAGAGCCTAGATATTATATTGGGATGAATGTCCAATATCCAGGATATTGATATTGAGATTGAATATCAATATTTTTGTTTGGATGTATTAGATATTCGGACAGCAAACAAGATACTGAGGTTGAATGTCAAATGTCGTTTGGATGTACAAAAGTGATGATATTGCAGTATTTTGAGACTTTGATCATTATACAGTTCTATTCATGCCAAATTGTACGGAACAACAACTTATTATGGTACGGACGAAAACAAGATGAATATATTATATCAAAATGAAAGCATAATCCGTCATAAACGACCATTTTTAAGAAGTCTCAAGCAAACAAACTACATAGTCTCATACACAATATTACAAGTTCTTAACATAGCAATCACAAATGACAAGGTCTTGACACAACAAGCAAATGTGAAGTGAATCAAACCAACATTAGCAGCCATTCCTTCCTGTCCTCCATGGGGAGCTCAAGAAGAGCATGAAATAAATGCTCGCTAAGGATTAGCTTCGCGTAAGCTCGCAACTTGTCTGTTTTAGATAACTCCGGTATGTCGGCAAGTGCAGCAAGTACCACAGAAGGAGAAGTAGCCGGATGCGCTTGTAATGGCTCAGTTGACTTCATTGCATCGGCAAAAGACATCTTCACATCTCCAAGCATGCACATAATTGCTTCACCCATGCGTGGCTTCTTTGATGATGGACCAGCCAATTCAGGAGAGATATCATTTGCCTCATGTGCTGCTGGTACAGTGTCAGTCTCTGTCGCAGCCTCAGCACCTGTCCTAGCACCTTCACCAGTGGCATGGTCTTTTGAGTAAATGGTACATATCTCATTCCAATTGTGGATTACCTTGTTCTTGTACATAGCTGCTTTTTCATTAGCCTGCAAGCACATACAAACATGAGTTACATTGGCAAGTTAAAAAAATAATGGTACATATCATACTGCTTGTCATTTACCTCCACATATCTATCCCACACTTCATCACTGTCCATTAGTAGGACATTCTTTTCCCAATCAAAGCCAAATCCACTCTGAGAAAGAATTTTGCTAACAATATCATAGTGCTTGTCAAAGGTTTTGTACCTTGTTGTGATTTTCTCCTTTGTGACTTCCACCCCACATGTTTCACGAATATTTTTTATAGCATGGCGGTACACATGTGACTTCCATCCATTTTGGGCATGATCACCATTGTTGTGATGCTCAACAAGTACATCCAACAAGGCACAGTCCATCTCCGGAGTCCATTGTGTGTAATTCCTTGCATACTTCTTTCCTTGTGCTTCCTCCATGGACCTACGTAATTAGTAAGAAGCAAGAACAATAGACATATTGTATTAGCAATAGATCATATACAAAATACCCAAAAGGCATCATCTAGTAGAAGCGAAGCAAGATACCCAATATATATATATATATATATATATATATAATTTCTTTGACAGAATGATGCGCATATACAAAATACCCAAAAGGCACCATGTAGTAACCTAGCAAAATATCCACGGGGAACTACTACTCCTAACAAAATATCCACGGCCAACCCACTCAGCCTACTACTACTCCTCTAGTTCAGCATGGGCAACAAGGTAGTCAGCAAACATGTCAGCGGCAAATTGTTTCCTAAAGTTTTTCCATTCATTAGTGACTCGAACACTTCGAATGTAACCACCACCATCTTCAGCCTCAATTGGCTGCGCTGCTAGTTCAATATCGACCTCCTCCAACAATACATCATCCATCATGTACTGCCTCTCCCTTGCGTAGTTGTGCAACACAGCACAAGCATTAATAATTCGAATCTGCATACATATTAGTTCATAGTGAGCATAAGTCAGCTAGCTTTTGCGGTTTTTATTCGAAGACCATTTGGACATATGTTACCTGGTCCTCTATGTCAAAGAAACTCGCAGTATGAAATATAGCAAATCTTTTCTTCCACAGCCCAAAAGTTTGTTCTACCACATTTCTGGCACGAGCATGACGCAAGTTATATAACTCCTCAGGTTTTTTGGGCTGTTGTGCACTTGCTGCCCACTCTTTCAAGTGATACCGAGTGGACCTAAATGGAGTAAGAAATCCTGGTCCATTGGTGTAACCAGAATCACCTAAGTAATATTTTCCTATGGTCAATCAATCAAGTTAGTTAGTTAACAACCAAAGCAAATAGAAGCAAAAAGCCAAGACAAAAGTAGTACCGTTAGGCACAACAAATGCATCTTGACGACTTGTTCTCATTGCATCACGTAGGACTCTAGAGTCAGAAGCTGAACCCTCCCAACCAGGCAAGACATACAAAAATTTCATGTTCCAATCTACAACACCAAGCAAGTTAGTGGTGATAGCTTGTTTTCTATTTCTGTAGCGTCCTTGGGCAGCCACATCAACAGTAACATCAATATGGCAGCCATCTAATGCTCCAAGTGCATTGGGAAACCACTTCCATTTGTAATCATTGGGAGGTTCAACGGAAGGATCCGGCAGTTTAATGAACTCTCCATGAAGACATAGGATGGCCTTTAACACCTCGGAAAAATGTGAACTAATAGTCCATAAGGACCTCTTGTACTGCCCTCGCAACAACCTCATTTTCAAACCATGTCCAACAAGAAGCAAAAACATGGCAACCTTTTCTTCCACGGCAACATATACACTGCCACGTAAACCACACTTCTCACGCAGCATAGCACACAAGTCATGGAAGTTTCTTTTGGTTAGACTAAGCTGATCATAGCAAGCAACTTCAGTACCATCATACATTTCTTTCAGCAAATACTTTCAAAGCGATAATTTATGCTCATCATCGGTAAAGCTCCCTAAATCACTCGGTAGTCTTCGTGTACTAAGATATGCCATCGCAAGAAGAGTGGATTCAAAGTATAATTTCATGAACACGATCCTTCTCCTCTTTCTTCTTTTGTTTTCTTCGGATACATAATTAACCAAGTCTAACTCTTCCGACATTTTTCTACAATGTACACAAATTTTTACCAAAGCCTGTTAATCAAACTACAACACACATCACAAAAGTAAACTACAAGCATATGATCCATGTGCCTCTGTCCTATGGCGTGGATAGTACGTAGCAGGAAGAAGACCTTCCTAGTTCCTTCGGTCGATGCTCGCCGGAGCTCTGCTCGCTGCTCGCCGGAGCTCTGGATGCGCCAGACACCGGCTACCTCCAATCTTCCCCAACCTGCCAAGCAAAATAGAGAGAGGGTGAGAGGGGAGGCGCGGTGCAGCTGAGCAGTAGAGGCGGGGAAGCAGAGCAGTAGTGGCGGGGAGAGAGAGTCACGGGAGCACGTCGCGGACCCCGCTGGACGGGAGGGCAGAGGAGGCACGGACCTACAGCGCCGCCGCCGCCGAGCTAGGTCTTCTGCGCGGCTGCGCCTCACGCTGGAAGAGGAAGGAGCGAACGGGTACGGGAGTGGAGAGAGGAGTCGCGAATGTCTAGCAATCTCCAGGGGTAGAGGTGGAGATTGAGTCGGGGCTGTTTCGCGTACCGTCGGCCTCGCTCGATATCTCACGCGAAACTCCAAGGCGAATATCTCAGACATCCAAACAGCGAGATTCTGGATATTCGGGTAACTCAATCTCCGAATGTCTAATATCGAGGCCCAATATATACATCCAAATGAAGCGTAAGTGGTATTCCTCATGTACACACATTGTTAGGATTGTGAGGTGCACGAAGCACATCACTCCCCCAAAATGGGATAGTCCATTAATCTCTCAAAAGGAGAGCCAACAAGATAAGATGTCAAATAAGGGCAATAAGGCTCAACACAAGTAAATGGTGTGCAAACCAGCATACACATACTTGATTACTCAAGATAAGTAAGTAGAGAGCACAACACATACAAACACTAGCAAGGTACAAAAACCAAACATATTCAAGGGTGCAAGCAACTTTCAATGTATATATGATATAAGCACAAGTTACCACAAGGAGGAACATTGGATAAGAGATAGAACAATATAACCCAAATGACTTGACTTGAGAGAATAAACTTGATGAAGGTCCCTTAATTCTTCATGATGTAGCCAAGTCTCCAATGTCCTCCAACAATACCTATTGATCAAGTTTTACCTTGTTGGTCCCCAACCAAGTTGGGTCCTGAGAGGTTAGTCACAATAGGCTTGGCAACCCAAATGGTGCTTTTCTTGACACCACTTTGTGATGAGGACATCCCTGGTTCATCTCATCCATCATCATGTCAACAAGATGAAGCTACAAAAATACAAGCTGAAACCTCTACAAAGAAGACACACTTGGGTCCCATGACAAGGAGTCGTGCTAAACATATACAACAAGAGGTGAATGCGCTCCTAGCTGATTCTAATATTGATATGAATGAGAATTATATACTGCCTAAGTCTTGTGTGTTGCTTTTACTCAGGTTTTTACCTATGGAGATAATTCAAGCCTATGGAGAAAAGTGCAACGAACAAGACTTCATCAACGGCGTACATTGCTTGAGGACCTCACCTTATACCCCATGGGTCCAGTGGGACGAGAAGGAGTTGGAGGATTACACCAAGGAATCCAGCAAGTTGTTCCAATCAACAAACATCGCAAGCGCAGCTCCAGATTTCATCGCTGATCTTGCTGGACCATGACACATGAACATGTTCGTGTGTAACATGTTTGGAGGGTCACATTGGACAGGAAATCAAGTCTACTTTCCAGCAAAACAAACCGTGCATCATTTGAAGACCCAAGTCAAAAGATATGTGATTTCCAATGCAAAGCTGTCAAGACATTTATTGCTGCGCGAGGCTCCACACTTCTGCTCCCCAACCACCCAAGTTACCACGAATTTGAGCCTCATTTTCGTGCTGGCTTCACACCTAAGCTAGGAGGGTTGTTCCTAGTATAAGTACCCCTTTCCCCACTTCAAGCACAACTCTTTGGCAATTTGTTTTCAGCATAGGTTAGCTAAGTGCAACCAGAATATTGTTTGAGAGTTCACTTCCTCCTTAGCTCTTGTAAACTTGCCTTGTGAGAGGGTAAACTCACTTTGTGATTTACAACAGCAGCCGTTGAGGCGGCGACCAGTTCGTGCTTCCAACTTCGTGCGTGGTTGTGTGGATTGGAAACTGAGAGTGTGGTTGGGCGAATACTTGTTGCTGGTTGTTGCATTGCAATAGTTAGCTTCGGTTTTGTCAGGTTGCACTACTTCTCCATTACCCGACAACGTTGTTGGCTGGGATCGAGGGTTTCCTTCGTACCCTTCAGGTGGCGTTGATTCTATCATCAAGCAGATCCTTCGTGAAGATCGGGCACCCCGCATCATCTTGGTATCAGAGCCTTGATTGACACGGTAGGATCTTGTATCCCTTGTTTAGTTTTAGTTGTTTTCAATCCTATAGTCCAGAAAAAGCCCCACAAAAATATTTCCCTTTACCTAGAGCCTTTTGCAGCCTTAGATCTGTTGTTTTGGTGAGTTTTATCAGGTTCTTGTCCATTAGATCTTTTGTTTTAGTTGCTGAGTGTTTCCCCATCCATTCTGTTCTTTTGTGTTCATTTTCGTCCAGAAATTTCAGATCTGTATCCTCTACCAAATCGTGTTTATCTTTCACATTCGGAGTCCGTTTTTAGTGTTCTTTTGCTTTTTGGAAAGATCTCTTCGTGCTATCCATCCATCCTTTAGATCTGATTACAACCTTGTTCTCGACCCAAAAAATCAGATCTGTTCGTGGTTGTTTGCTGCCAAAGTTTCAGCTCCTGTTTTGTTGTTGAGTTCTTCCATTGCAAAATAAAATTCGTGAAGTTCCACCAAGTGTGTGTTCAGATCAAAGTCCCCTGTTAAAAGTTTGTCAAAAAAAAAAGGAAGAAAGAAAGAAAGAAGAGAAAATCTGGGACTGATCTTCACTTATATCTTGAGAAATCCTTGTTTATGTGGTGTGAGCTGAAACACTAGTCAAGTGTGTATCATCCAAAAATTCTTGCTGCAGCAAATCTGATTCATTGGTGTGTGTTCTTGTTCTACACTTATATCCTATTCAGCAACTAAGGCATTCGAATCTTGTGTGGATGATTACTTGGTTTAACAAGAACTAGACTGCAGATTAGTGTGTTGTTTTCCACATATATACCCCACCCAAAGCTCCACAAAACAGCCCCTGCATGTGCAACCCTAGACTTGTATTCGCTTAATTATCTCTCTTTGTACCAACCACCGGCACCACAGTTGAACATGTTCTGCTCTCACTTGGAAGTTACATGAGCTTCGGTTGGTAAGTGAAGGTGAGATCGAGATGTTACACACATATATCGTGCTGTAGTATAGGGCTTTGCACAACTAATCATGGCAGGTAACGGAGACCCGTACGAGGTTGAAGGCAATGGGCATCTCAGTGAGCCCATCACACGGTTTCACTTCAATGCCTTGCGTGATCATCTCCGTCGAGAGTTCAGAAACAGCCTTGACCCAATTGAAGAGAAGCAAGACAAGTTGTCACAAGATTTGCAACAACTTATGGGCAATGTGAACGAGCAGCTCACCCAAAATATTGAAGCAATGAGGGCTGATCTTGTTGCTGATATTGTGCGAGAGCTACGTCAAGGTCCTGAAGATGCAAGTGTACATGGAGCTCCCAGGTGTGGAAATGTTGGTGCTGCTGGTCGTGGTCGTGATGAAGGTGCTGCTGGTCGTGGTCGTGGTGAAGGTGCTGCTGGTCGTGGAGGCGGCCACCGGAGGGCCAATTTACACGATGAAGATACCGAAGAAGAATTTGAGGAAGATAATTATGAGCAGCAACGAAATGGCAGATTTCATCGCCAAGGCAACTATGGTCGTGTGCGGCACGAGGAGGAGAGGTTTGGTAAACTTAAATTTACCATGCCTAAGTTTGATGGTGGATCTGATCCAGAAACATACCTCACATGGGAATTAAAAGTTGACAAGATTTTTCGCATGCACAACTATTCTGAAGCGAAGAAATTAGCAATGGCATCTCTTGAATTTGAAGACTATGCTCTAATCTGGTGGGAGCAAGTTCAAAACCAGCGAGAAGAAGAGGGAGAACCTGCTGTTGCTACATGGGCTGAAATGAAAAGAGAAATGAGGGCCAGATTCATCCCAAAGCATTATAAGCGTGACATCTTTGACAAGCTCCAGAATTTGAGGCAAGGAAAAATGTCTGTTGAAGAGTATCATAAGGAGATGGAGAAGTCAATGATAAGAGCCAATATACATGAAGATGAAGAGCAATCCATGTCAAGGTTTCTGTTTGGGCTGAATTCAAATGTGAAGCGAGTTGTTGATTTGCAGCCATATCGCAATGTTGTGGAGTTGGTGCATCTAGCTTCCAAGGCTGAACGACAATTGCAAGAAGACTCAAGGCCAAGCAGAACTATCCCATTTTCAGCTAGAGCTACATCAAGTGGGAGTAAGTTTGTGCCACAATTCAATGTTGGAAAAGGTATAATGGCAAATTCTGCAAGTGGTAGCCGGTCCAATGTGCGTGCAGGCCCAATTGGAAGTGAAACATCAGCCCAAAAGGAGAGAAGTAAACCTGCTGCATCAACCACATCTTCAATGGGATCAAGTGGGAAAAGCAGCCAAATTGAATGCTTTACATGTGGTGGCCGTGGCCACATGAGGAAGGAATGCCCCAACAAGCGTGCTATGTTGATCATGGAAAATGGAGAATATGATTCCTGTAGTGATATAGAAGAAGATGAGGACGATGATGCTACACAAGGAAATGAGCAGAAATATTGTGATTTTGAAGAAGGCACCTCCCTTGTTGTCACAAAAGTTTTGAGTGTGCAGATTAAAGAAGATGACATTGGACAGCGACACAATTTGTTCCAAACAAGGGCGAGAGTTCATGACAAAGTATGCAAGGTTATTATTGATGGTGGAAGTTGCCACAATCTTGCTAGTATAGAAATGTGTGAGAAACTTGGGCTGAAACTGCTGCAGCATCCCCACCCATATCATGTCCAATGGCTGAGTGATTGTGGTGAACTGAAAATCACACATATGGTGAAGGTCCAATTCAAGATTGGTGACTATATTGACACCGTTGAGTGTGACGTTGTGCCTATGAAAGTGTGTCACTTGCTGTTGGGAAGGCCTTGGCAATATGATCTTTCAGCTCAACATTGTGGTAGAACCAACCAATACACCATCAAGTGGAAAGGAAAAGATTTGGTGCTTCGACCAATGACACCACAACAAATCATGGCTGAGCATGTACAGAAAGTTTCTGAAGTAAAAATAGTAAGTGAGAAAGAGGGAGAAAAAAAGAATTCGAGAGACATCCACAAAACAGCGAGTGAGTGCCACAAGCCAAATATGAGTGGTAAAAATAAAAGAGAGGGAGAGAACTTAGTCATGTTAGCCACAAAATCAGAAATGAGAGATGTGAGACAAAACCCAGATCAAGTTGTCGTTGTACTCGTGTACAAGGATGACGTGATTTTTGCTAATGACTTAACTTGTCTTCCTAGAGCTGTTCGTGATCTCTTGCAGGATTTTAAAGATGTCTTTCCGGAGGATATACCCGCTGGTCTACCTCCATTGCGTGGCATAGAACATCAAATTGACCTCATTCCAGGAGCATCACTTCCCAATCGACCTGCCTACCGCGCCAATCCTGAAGAAACAAAGGAGATACAAAGGCAAGTACGAGAACTTTTAGGAAAAGGCTATGTGCGTGAAAGTTTAAGTCCTTGTGCTGTACCTGTAATTTTAGTGCCTAAGAAGGATGGTACTTGGCGCATGTGTGTTGATTGTAGGGCCATCAATAATATAACTGTTAGGTATCGTCATCCTATTCCTAGGTTAGATGATATGCTAGATGAATTGAGTGGTTCTGTTGTGTTCTCTAAAATTGATTTGAGAAGTGGGTACCATCAGATTAGGATGAAAGAAGGTGATGAATGGAAAACAGCTTTCAAAACAAAATTTGGTTTGTATGAGTGGTTAGTCATGCCTTTTGGATTAACCAATGCACCCAGTACCTTCATGAGATTAATGAATCATGTTTTGAGAGCTTACATTGGAAAGTTTGTTGTTGTGTACTTTGATGACATCCTAATCTACAGCAAATCCATAGACGAACATATAGAACATATCAAACAAGTTTTGGATGTGCTAAGAGCAGAAAAACTATATGCTAATATTGAGAAGTGCTCGTTTTGCACAAACAAGGTTGTTTTTCTTGGCTATGTTGTTTCAGGACAGGGAATTGAAGTTGATGACTCTAAGGTGGAAGCAATTAAGAATTGGCCAACTCCTATCAATATAAGCCAGGTGAGAAGTTTTCTTGGCCTTGCTGGTTTCTATAGGAGATTTGTGAAAGATTTTAGTAGCATTGCTGCAGCTTTGCATGAATTGACAAAAAAAGGAGTTGCTTTTAAATGGGGT
Organism: Poa pratensis; assembly: GCA_947311845.1. NCBI lineage: Eukaryota > Viridiplantae > Streptophyta > Magnoliopsida > Poales > Poaceae > Poa > Poa pratensis. Next base: position 47,503,272 of record CAMZMU010000042.1, on the reverse strand, counting down.
GCGCCACAAGAAGAAGCTTTCATTGAACTTAAGAGACAATTAACTGAAGCACCTTTGCTGGTTTTGCCTGATTTCACTAAAACTTTTGAAATCGAATGTGATGCTAGTGGAATAGGCATTGGAGGTGTCTTAATGCAGGAACGTAAACCAATTGCATATTTTAGTGAAAAACTAAGTGGTGCACAACTGAATTATTCTGTGTATGATAAAGAATTATATGCTTTGGTTAGAGCGCTTGAAACATGGCAGCACTATTTATGGCCTAAGGAATTTGTTGTACATTCTGATCATGAGGCTTTGAAACATTTGAAAGGACAAGCTAAATTGAATAGAAGACATGCTAAATGGGTAGAATTCATTGAAACTTTCCCATATGTTGTAAAGTACAAGAAAGGCAAAGAAAATATGGTAGCTGATGCTTTGTCTCGTAGACATGTTCTATTGAATCAATTGGAAGTAAAAGTACCAGGACTTGAGAGTTTAAAAGAATTGTATAGTACTGATCATGTCTTTATGGAGCCATATGAAAAATGCAAAGATGGAAAAGGATGGGAAAAATACCATGTGCATGATGGTTTTCTTTTCAGGGCTAACAAATTGTGTGTTCCAGATTCGTCGGTTCGGCCTTTGTTGTTGCAGGAATCACATGCAGGTGGATTAATGGGACATTTTGGACGTGAGAAGACATATGAGCTGCTGGCTGATCACTTCTATTGGCCAAAGATGAGGAAGGACGTTGAGAAATTTGTGCAGCGATGCGTCACATGTCACAAAGCTAAGTCTAAACTGAACCCCTATGGTTTATATACTCCCCTACCTGTTCCGCATGCTCCATGGGAAGATATTAGCATGGATTTTGTTTTGGGATTGCCTAGAACAAAGAGGGGGAGGGATTCTGTTTTTGTTGTTGTAGATAGGTTCTCAAAGATGGCACACTTCATTCCATGCCACAAGAACGACGATGCTTCACATGTTGCTGATTTGTTTTTCAGGGAAGTTGTACGTTTGCACGGAATGCCGAGGACCATCGTATCAGATCGTGATGTGAAGTTCATGAGCTATTTTTGGAAGACATTGTGGGCAAAGCTCGGAACCAAGCTGCTGTTTTCAACAACATGCCACCCACAAACTGATGGCCAAACAGAGGTGGTGAACCGTACACTTTCAGCTTTGCTACGGACAATGATCAAGAAGAACTTAAAGGAGTGGGAAGAGTGTTTGCCGCATGTGGAGTTCGCTTACAACAGAGCTGTTCACTCGACCACAAGCATGTGTCCATTTGAAGTGGTCTATGGATTCAAACCACTTGCCCCAATTGACTTGCTGCCACTTCCCTTACAAGAGAGAATTAACATGGATGCTTCCAAGCGTGCTGCATATGTGAAGAAAATTCATGAGAAGACAAGAGAAGAGATTGAGAAGAAATCCAAGTATTATGCCGCTAAGGCAAACAAGAACCGCAAGAAGGTGACTTTTGAGCCCGGTGATCTGGTTTGGATACATTTGCGCAAAGATCGATTCCCTGAACGACGCAAATCCAAGCTCCTGCCTCGTGGAGATGGACCGTTCAAAGTGTTGGCAAAGATAAATGATAATGCTTACAAGATCGACCTCCCTGAAGACTATTCTGTTAGTCCAACATTCAACGTAGCAGATTTGTCTCCATGCATTAATCAAGAAGATCAAGAGTCGAGGACGACTCCTTTTGAAGAGGGGGAGGATGATGAGGACATCCCTGGTTCATCTCATCCATCATCATGTCCACAAGATGAAGCTACAAAAATACAAGCTGAAACCTCTACAAAGAAGACACACTTGGGTCCCATGACAAGGAGTCGTGCTAAACATATACAACAAGAGGTGAATGCGCTCCTAGCTGATTCTAATATTGATATGAATGAGAATTATATACTGCCTAAGTCTTGTGTGTTGCTTTTACTCAGGTTTTTACCTATGGAGATAATTCAAGCCTATGGAGAAAAGTGCAACGAACAAGACTTCATCAACGGCGTACATTGCTTGAGGACCTCACCTTATACCCCATGGGTCCAGTGGGACGAGAAGGAGTTGGAGGATTACACCAAGGAATCCAGCAAGTTGTTCCAATCAACAAACATCGCAAGCGCAGCTCCAGATTTCATCGCTGATCTTGCTGGACCATGACACATGAACATGTTCGTGTGTAACATGTTTGGAGGGTCACATTGGACAGGAAATCAAGTCTACTTTCCAGCAAAACAAACCGTGCATCATTTGAAGACCCAAGTCAAAAGATATGTGATTTCCAATGCAAAGCTGTCAAGACATTTATTGCTGCGCGAGGCTCCACACTTCTGCTCCCCAACCACCCAAGTTACCACGAATTTGAGCCTCATTTTCGTGCTGGCTTCACACCTAAGCTAGGAGGGTTGTTCCTAGTATAATGTGGCGCCCTGACCCGACTGCTATACATTGATGTTGTGTCACCGGTTAAGCGATACAACCGGAGGTTACGGGTTTACCAATCCCCGGCCAAAACCTTTGGCAGGCGTTGCTGGGTACACCTCACTCCAGACAACGCAACACCCCGATTGATGCCTCAACACAGGCACAACTATCAAAGCATAATAGTAAGATCAAGACTTGTGGAACAACTGGCACATCACCGACTCTACGACACAAAACATATTATAAGCAACTCTTATAATAGAGAAGATACAAATGACAACCAGAGGTCACAGACCCAACATTACAACATGCGGAAGCGAAGTGTGTTGTTCTAAACAACAAGAACCAAATATGGCCTAAGAGGCCTACAGATAAACATCCAGCGCCAGCTGTTCCGGGATGTCCCAAGCTGCCACCTGGGAACCCCAGACTACTCGTCGACGTCCACAAAGAACCCACCTTCGAAGTCGGTGAAGTCCTCTCCTGAAAATAAGCAAACGACGTTGAGTTCGACGAACTCGCAAGATTAAGAGCTAATATATGCTCCATGATTGGCTTTCAAAGGTTTTATGGCTGTTTTGCATAAAGCTGATTTTATTTATAAAACACAACTCAAAGGCATCGACTAATCAGATTATTTTGAAAAGGGGTAAGAAGTAACTCTTTCTCTTGAGATCACTTTCTCAACAACAACCATCATCACCATCATTGTACCTGTTCATCAAAGGCACCTCCCCGAATCACCCTCGAGGAAGTCAACCTTGCATATGTGAGTGGTACCTCTAGTACCCAGATTTTAATCATTCCGTTCAAGTTATTCTATGATCAGCGTCCGTTCCCAAGTCGTCCATAACCGTGGACACGGCTTTTCGAAAAGATTTATCCCTGCAGGGGTGTACAAAGTGGAAGTCCCCGGAGTCCCGAGGGGCTCCAGCTCCTTCTCCATACGTACCGCCAGACTCATTGCCTACGCTTAGCTCTCTTCCGGGGAAAGCCGGCTGAGTGTGAAACGGCTACAACCTTTACCTTGTTAAGGGCTAACCCAGGATCATCAGTGAGGACGGAACAGCTGTGGTAACTCCTCCAACCCACTGTCCCGTGGCCACTCATTTTCCTAAACACCACAATCCTCATCACAGTTCACCACCATCACGCACGCGCAAATGGAAAATCGAACTAGAGGACCCTGGCTAGTCCCGCTCAAATTAGTCGGTCGATGGGGGTTCCATATAGCCCACGCATGGTTGCACGCTCAACTTGGTTCAAGAGGTCGAGAACTCACACCTAGGCGGTGAGAACGAGACAACCCACCACATCCCATGTGGCCTCTCATCCCCACCTTCTTAGCATTTTATTATCCATCACCACAATTTCTCCACCATCATCTGAACACTTCAATAACCTGTTTCCAACATGAAGTATCCATCGGACGGCTAAGCATTTAACTAAGCATGGCTAAGCATATACATAGCAGATATATTTATCTCGGGCCAACACTTCAATCCTATGGATATTAGGCAGGATACAGGTAATGGCAACAGGATTCTAATGCAACTAGTAGGATACTCTAATCCAGGCAAAAGACATTTAGAACCGCATGCAATATTATAGTGGAGAAAATAATTGCGGAAAATAGGATAAGATATGCTCAGAGGGGGGATTACGCTTGCCTTGTTCGGGATACGGGTAGGAATACGGATCCTCGGGGTATTGTGGAGTAACCCCGGCTGCTTGATCTAGCGGAGCATAAACATGGAACAACAATCAATCACCACACATTGGTCACAATGCAATGCACAAGCACATGATGGTATGACCAGTTTATGCAAAGATAGCATCATTTAGTTTAGCTAGCAATATTAAATGGAGAGCCAAATAATTAGTGCAATTATTTGGAAGCAACCCCATATTTAGCTTAATGTCCACTTGCTTATAAGTTATCACATTACTAAGAAGTGGCTCAAATATGCATGAACATGGCATGATTAGATAGGTATTGTTCTTGTGATCGTTTCGGTACCCTATTTGTAATTTTCCGAGTACCGATGAATAAATAGTGAATTAAAGAATTAAATGAATTTAATTCTTTTATTCAAGTTTGGAAAAGCGTCAAATAATTATTTGTGATCATGATGTGAGATTAGCATGATTGGATAGCACTTGAGCTGCTGATCGTTTTGATACCTCATCTGTAAATTTTGGATCAATATTAAATTAGTTATAAATTATTTAAATTTGTTTTATTTTCCAGAAAGGAGAAATAACACTGTAGCCAGGCCGGTCCACAGCCCGGCTGGGCCGGCTTGCAGGCCGGCCATGGGCCAGAGAAGTCCGGCCGGTGGCCCGGTCTGTGCCGGTTTCAAAACCGGGCAGGGCACAGGGGCTTCCGGCCTTTAGGCCGGTTGGGCCGGCCCAACGACCGGTTACGGTCCAGAGGCAAACGGCCTCGAGGCCGGTCACGACCGTTTCTACGGCCGGCCTCGCGAGAGAAAGGAGCGCGACGAACGCCGGCGTACGGCCGCGACGTGGAGCGAGAAAAAGCGAGGGAAGGGGAAAGGTGAGAGCGTGGTGCGACGCGGGATGCTCACCAAGGCACGCTGGAGTGGTCGGGGACGTCAGAGGTGCAGCGACGGCGGCGGATTCCCGCGGCGGAGCTGCGGACGGCCGGCGGAAGACGGCGAGGGCGCGGCGAAACGGCGGCGTTCCAGCACGATTCGTTCGGCGTGGGGGTAGAGGGGACCACGGCGGAGCTGCGGGTGGTCGTCGATCTGCTCCTTGTGCGCTCAGGTGACGGCGACGAGCACGGCGGCCTCGGCCATGGTGCGGAGCTCGCGGGGAGCAGAGGGGGAAAGGAGATGGGGCAGGTGGGCGTGTGAGGGATGGAGAGCGTGGCCTCGAGTGCGTGCTCCTCGTGCAGGTAGGGGCAGTGGGGGGCCCGGCGACGCGCTGGTGGCAGGGCGGCGAGGTGGTCCGGCGGGAGCGCGGCGTGCGGTCGCTACAGAGGAAGGGGATGGAGTTTTTACGAGACGCTCCCTGGAGAACTTGTGGTCAGCACGGATAGGTCCCTGGCAGATGTTTACAAATTACAATTTGGTCCTTTCCTGTTCTGGAATTATTTCCAGCAGCTGTATTTGATTTTATTGAGCAACTTAAACACTTCCAAAAATTGTGCCGATTTTTGGGTAGCCTCTTTATATTAATATGAAGCTCCCCTAATTTTTCCATAATATTTGGAATTCATTTGTTAGGAAAATAAAATAGGAAGAGCTCACAGACAAATTTGAGTTCCCTCCATTTAATTTGTTGTACAAATCAAAATAGTTTGCAAATAATATATTTGGAACCTTTGAAACTTCCTTGACAAATATAAGATGTCAAGATACCTTTTGTTTTACAAAATTTGGAAACTCCCATTGATTTGAATTTTGTAAGGTCAAGTTTGGCATTTGTTTTTGAAAGGTGCCAAACCAAAGTTTTAGTTGTTTACCACTTAAACATGGATGCCATGATGCAATGCAACGCAAAAGTGGGAAATTTATTCGGGTTTTTAGGTTCTCGAATTCCGGGCTGTTACAACTCTACCCTCCTTACAGGAATCTCGTCCCGAGATTCTAAGAGTAGGAAAGAGGGAGAAGGTTACGACGGTCTTCAACAATCTTCGCGGCATCTTTCTTGAAGAGGTTGATCAAGGGCAACATGAAGATCTTCATCGGCTTCACTTCAAGGTCATTGCTCAGCTACACCACCGGGAGAAGGAATAACTCTGAAGGACGGAATGATGGTTTCTTGTGAGGATACTCGACAGAGCACCTCCTAGTAAAACTTAGGATGGGACTTCAGCATCCCTTGAATTGGCAGTTAGGAGACACCAGCGGTGACGGGAGATTGACAAGAGGTTTCTGGTTGTCAAACAACTGTTTCTCAAAGACTCAGAATATGAACTTTGCACAAGGCCTTAAGTTTCAGAAAACGAATTTTACACAGGATTCCAACAGAGGGAGGAGTAACTTGAACCAAACAGCTTGAGTAGAACTTTCCTCACGGAGGAGCATTTCAAACCACGGGAGAAAGATCGGGAAGATGGACCAAGAGAAATTTTAGAAACTCCGGAAACGATAGTATCGGGAAAAACTTACTGATGTTGTAGACATCGGAGACAAGAGACAAGCTTTTTGAGGATCACCAACCGTCGTTTCTGATTGCGATTCAGATCTGGTTAGGTGTAGAGATACTCCGTACTTGACATACGAGTAGGAAGCTTCGCAAAGGATACCAACGGATTACATTTGTTAGAACCCCAGGAGATAGACTAAAATGTCTAACTCCAAAGGAGGAACGAGATTGCGGAACTCACGTATTAGCAACTTGTCAGAAGACATCTGCACCTACATGAATTACTGGCAATGAGACACAGCTGAGCCCTTCTTGAGGAACCTCAAGGAAGACAAAAGAAGTTCTCAGACTTCTTCTCCTTCTGGAACGATTCAATTTGCGGCTTGGATGCATAGATGAAAGTCTGAAGGGATGGAGGTCACAACATACCATTCCGGGAATATTCTACACATGCAGGATTGAGTTGAGATGATCCCGAGGAAAACTAGACAAAGTACTTAGATCCACGGTGACATCTTTCAGCAATTGCACGTGAACCCGGGAAAGCCACTTCTAACTCCCAGAACATTGCCTTGTGACGACACAAGGTTAGTTCTAGCAAGTTTCCAATGCTAACGCCCACTATCCCATATAAATCTCCTTAAACATGGAGAAATAAGAAAGTAGTTGATGGGCTCAACAACGAACTTATCTAGATACTCCAAGACGGTAGACTCATATTTCACCAGAACGGGGCATAAGTATTGGTCAGACTAACATCTTTCTAATCCGAGTTTAACCTACTGAATGTGTTAGTCTGAGTTTGATTTGACGATAGCCCAAATCAAATCAAATATTTGTAGGATAGCATATCCACAAAGGAGATACCACCTTGCTTCGACACAGGAAGCTAGACATCCATTGAGAAGGAAACTATATCAGATAGAGCTTTTGTCTTTTAACCCTCCAAGTTGTTTAAGCTCAACCGAATACTTCAGGACATCCAGCACGATTTTCTTGGAGAAAGTAGTTGTTCAAAGAACCAGCTTATTCATAAGCTCAGCTCTTCTCGGAGAAAAGAGTTGTCCGTGATGTTGAGCTTGGACAGGCGACAACCTGGCGATACTTCTGGAAGGAACAACAGGATATCACGATCCATCTACAGGATATCAGACATGGCGGTGGATCTTGAGTTCGAGAGAGGATCATGCCGTTCAGGGCACAAGGAGATGGTTTTGGGAGCTTCGGCATGAACCTAGCTCTTTGACCGAGGGAGTGCATCAAGGCCAACGGACTTGGTAGCACTGTCGAACTCAGCTTATTGATCGGATAACCAATCATGCTAAGAAGGACACAAAGGTCTTTGGATTTCCGCACAGTAAAAACTGTTAGGAATATCCGATAGTCACATCATTGCTCACGTCTTATCATTCTAGAGTAGCAAGTCACTCGGAGAACGAAGAGTAACAAGTGTGGGAGCATCACTTCATCAAGAGGATCATGATACTTAGCACGATACTCGTTTGATATCCAAGAGTGTGACACTCTAAGGTGGAGTAGAACAAAAGCTAGACAAGGCCCTCATTCTGAAGATTACGATACTTTGACATGGTCCGAGAAGTAGACAGGATACGGGAGTTTGTTTCTCCTAACAAGGCGAAGTGGACAAACTTGACGGATCAAGAGAGTGACTTGCATCGGAACACACCAATGCACGACGAGTACATGATGGTCAAACGGAAGACACGGGTCGGAAAGAAGAGCAAGAGTAACAAACATGCTCAGGGAAACCTCAGATGTTGAAGATGCACCGGTTATTACGCATTTGTGATAACCATGTCCAAAAGGAGAGATGAAGCAGAGTCAAGACCCTAGGTGGAAGACTGACTAGGAGAATCCTGGCTGTAACCCAGATGGTTCCAAGACAGAACCTAGAACAAGGCTAGGGAAGAGCTGAAGTGTGATAGCCAACGGAGGTGTGGCACATAGCCGGATGGTTGAGTCGGAAACATTTATGTCCACTCAAGTACATAGAGTAGGGACAATCATGCTTTGGATAAACTGACAAGGAAACAACAAGATGGGACTTGGGTTGAAGATCAGCATCATGTGCTACTAGCGAGAGTTAAGTATTACAACTTAACACACTCTAGTTGGCACAATCCGGGACCTTATGTTCAAGTCCTTGGGTTAACACCCGAAGCAAGGAACAATTGATTAGATGAGATACGGATAACAAGGGTTCATAAGCAACTGAGTTAACATCGGATTGTAGCGCGGCGGAAGCAAGTAGGCACATAGAACACATGGGACACATCTCACGTAGGCTTGGGTTCCACCCTCGGGGTTATCCTAATCATTTTGAAGTAACAGATGAGAAGTGAAAACTTTTAACTCAAATCGAGGTAAGATTGCTCCGAGATTAGAGGGTAACCAGGTAAGGAGTAAAAAGAATCCTAAGATGGTTTTCACAACTCATTTTTAGGTTAAAAATAATTTTCACCAACACTAAACTCAACGTCGACCAGTAGAAGGGTTTCCTACAGGCAGTCCTGCTCTGATACCAACTTGTGGCGCCCTGACCCGACTGCTATACATTGATGTTGTGTCACCGGTTAAGCGATACAACCGGAGGTTACGGGTTTACCAATCCCCGGCCAAAACCTTTGGCAGGCGTTGCTGGGTACACCTCACTCCAGACAACGCAACACCCCGATTGATGCCTCAACACAGGCACAACTATCAAAGCATAATAGTAAGATCAAGACTTGTGGAACAACTGGCACATCACCGACTCTACGACACAAAACATATTATAAGCAACTCTTATAATAGAGAAGATACAAATGACAACCAGAGGTCACAGACCCAACATTACAACATGCGGAAGCGAAGTGTGTTGTTCTAAACAACAAGAACCAAATATGGCCTAAGAGGCCTACAGATAAACATCCAGCGCCAGCTGTTCCGGGATGTCCCAAGCTGCCACCTGGGAACCCCAGACTACTCGTCGACGTCCACAAAGAACCCACCTTCGAAGTCGGTGAAGTCCTCTCCTGAAAATAAGCAAACGACGTTGAGTTCGACGAACTCGCAAGATTAAGAGCTAATATATGCTCCATGATTGGCTTTCAAAGGTTTTATGGCTGTTTTGCATAAAGCTGATTTTATTTATAAAACACAACTCAAAGGCATCGACTAATCAGATTATTTTGAAAAGGGGTAAGAAGTAACTCTTTCTCTTGAGATCACTTTCTCAACAACAACCATCATCACCATCATTGTACCTGTTCATCAAAGGCACCTCCCCGAATCACCCTCGAGGAAGTCAACCTTGCATATGTGAGTGGTACCTCTAGTACCCAGATTTTAATCATTCCGTTCAAGTTATTCTATGATCAGCGTCCGTTCCCAAGTCGTCCATAACCGTGGACACGGCTTTTCGAAAAGATTTATCCCTGCAGGGGTGTACAAAGTGGAAGTCCCCGGAGTCCCGAGGGGCTCCAGCTCCTTCTCCATACGTACCGCCAGACTCATTGCCTACGCTTAGCTCTCTTCCGGGGAAAGCCGGCTGAGTGTGAAACGGCTACAACCTTTACCTTGTTAAGGGCTAACCCAGGATCATCAGTGAGGACGGAACAGCTGTGGTAACTCCTCCAACCCACTGTCCCGTGGCCACTCATTTTCCTAAACACCACAATCCTCATCACAGTTCACCACCATCACGCACGCGCAAATGGAAAATCGAACTAGAGGACCCTGGCTAGTCCCGCTCAAATTAGTCGGTCGATGGGGGTTCCATATAGCCCACGCATGGTTGCACGCTCAACTTGGTTCAAGAGGTCGAGAACTCACACCTAGGCGGTGAGAACGAGACAACCCACCACATCCCATGTGGCCTCTCATCCCCACCTTCTTAGCATTTTATTATCCATCACCACAATTTCTCCACCATCATCTGAACACTTCAATAACCTGTTTCCAACATGAAGTATCCATCGGACGGCTAAGCATTTAACTAAGCATGGCTAAGCATATACATAGCAGATATATTTATCTCGGGCCAACACTTCAATCCTATGGATATTAGGCAGGATACAGGTAATGGCAACAGGATTCTAATGCAACTAGTAGGATACTCTAATCCAGACAAAAGACATTTAGAACCGCATGCAATATTATAGTGGAGAAAATAATTGCGGAAAATAGGATAAGATATGCTCAGAGGGGGGATTACGCTTGCCTTGTTCGGGATACGGGTAGGAATACGGATCCTCGGGGTATTGTGGAGTAACCCCGGCTGCTTGATCTAGCGGAGCATAAACATGGAACAACAATCAATCACCACACATTGGTCACAATGCAATGCACAAGCACATGATGGTATGACCAGTTTATGCAAAGATAGCATCATTTAGTTTAGCTAGCAATATTAAATGGAGAGCCAAATAATTAGTGCAATTATTTGGAAGCAACCCCATATTTAGCTTAATGTCCACTTGCTTATAAGTTATCACATTACTAAGAAGTGGCTCAAATATGCATGAACATGGCATGATTAGATAGGTATTGTTCTTGTGATCGTTTCGGTACCCTATTTGTAATTTTCCGAGTACCGATGAATAAATAGTGAATTAAAGAATTAAATGAATTTAATTCTTTTATTCAAGTTTGGAAAAGCGTCAAATAATTATTTGTGATCATGATGTGAGATTAGCATGATTGGATAGCACTTGAGCTGCTGATCGTTTTGATACCTCATCTGTAAATTTTGGATCAATATTAAATTAGTTATAAATTATTTAAATTTGTTTTATTTTCCAGAAAGGAGAAATAACACTGTAGCCAGGCCGGTCCACAGCCCGGCTGGGCCGGCTTGCAGGCCGGCCATGGGCCAGAGAAGTCCGGCCGGTGGCCCGGTCTGTGCCGGTTTCAAAACCGGGCAGGGCACAGGGGCTTCCGGCCTTTAGGCCGGTTGGGCCGGCCCAACGACCGGTTACGGTCCAGAGGCAAACGGCCTCGAGGCCGGTCACGACCGTTTCTACGGCCGGCCTCGCGAGAGAAAGGAGCGCGACGAACGCCGGCGTACGGCCGCGACGTGGAGCGAGAAAAAGCGAGGGAAGGGGAAAGGTGAGAGCGTGGTGCGACGCGGGATGCTCACCAAGGCATGCTGGAGTGGTCGGGGACGTCAGAGGTGCAGCGACGGCGGCGGATTCCCGCGGCGGAGCTGCGGACGGCCGGCGGAAGACGGCGAGGGCGCGGCGAAACGGCGGCGTTCCAGCACGATTCGTTCGGCGTGGGGGTAGAGGGGACCACGGCGGAGCTGCGGGTGGTCGTCGATCTGCTCCTTGTGCGCTCAGGTGACGGCGACGAGCACGGCGGCCTCGGCCATGGTGCGGAGCTCGCGGGGAGCAGAGGGGAAAGGAGATGGGGCAGGTGGGCGTGTGAGGGATGGAGAGCGTGGCCTCGAGTGCGTGCTCCTCGTGCAGGTAGGGGCAGTGGGGGGCCCGGCGACGCGCTGGTGGCAGGGCGGCGAGGTGGTCCGGCGGGAGCGCGGCGTGCGGTCGCTACAGAGGAAGGGGATGGAGTTTTTACGAGACGCTCCCTGGAGAACTTGTGGTCAGCACGGATAGGTCCCTGGCAGATGTTTACAAATTACAATTTGGTCCTTTCCTGTTCTGGAATTATTTCCAGCAGCTGTATTTGATTTTATTGAGCAACTTAAACACTTCCAAAAATTGTGCCGATTTTTGGGTAGCCTCTTTATATTAATATGAAGCTCCCCTAATTTTTCCATAATATTTGGAATTCATTTGTTAGGAAAATAAAATAGGAAGAGCTCACAGACAAATTTGAGTTCCCTCCATTTAATTTGTTGTACAAATCAAAATAGTTTGCAAATAATATATTTGGAACCTTTGAAACTTCCTTGACAAATATAAGATGTCAAGATACCTTTTGTTTTACAAAATTTGGAAACTCCCATTGATTTGAATTTTGTAAGGTCAAGTTTGGCATTTGTTTTTGAAAGGTGCCAAACCAAAGTTTTAGTTGTTTACCACTTAAACATGGATGCCATGATGCAATGCAACTCAAAAGTGGGAAATTTATTCGGGTTTTTAGGTTCTCGAATTCCGGGCTGTTACATATAAGTACCCCTTTCCCCACTTCAAGCACAACTCTTTGGCAATTTGTTTTCAGCATAGGTTAGCTAAGTGCAACCAGAATATTGTTTGAGAGTTCACTTCCTCCTTAGCTCTTGTAAACTTGCCTTGTGAGAGGGTAAACTCACTTTGTGATTTACAACAGCAGCCGTTGAGGCGGCGACCAGTTCGTGCTTCCAACTTCGTGCGTGGTTGTGTGGATTGGAAACTGAGAGTGTGGTTGGGCGAATACTTGTTGCTGGTTGTTGCATTGCAATAGTTAGCTTCGGTTTTGTCAGGTTGCACTACTTCTCCATTACCCGACAACGTTGTTGGCTGGGATCGAGGGTTTCCTTCGTACCCTTCAGGTGGCGTTGATTCTATCATCAAGCAGATCCTTCGTGAAGATCGGGCACCCCCGCATCACTTTGAGTTCCAACATATTTGGCAAACACATTGCCAACCTTATCCTTCCGAAGAGAATAAACATCATCAATAATAATGGGGTTGGATAAGGTACCATTAGTGCATGAAGAAGCAAAGTGGCCCTTCTCACGGCATAAGTAGCAACATTGGCTTTTCCCCTTCTTCTTAGTTGAAATCTCAACTTGAGGAGGAATAGCTTGATTCTTCTTGGGAAGTGGCCGTTATTCAACTTGAGGAACTTGAGTTTGAGATTGAGGCATCTTCCCTTGTTGCTTCTCACCAAGGGACTTCTTCTTCAAAGGGCAAGATCTAATCTAACATGGTGCCCTTCAACTTTGCACTTGAAGCAAACAATATTGGCCGAATCTTTAACTTGTTCTTAGCCCTTGTTCTTCTTGATAGACTTGGACTTGTTCTTGTTCTTGGAGTTGAATCCAAGTACACTCTTGTCATTGGGGCGTCTTTGAACACTCAACACATTGTCAAGTGTAGACCACCCAATATGATGCTTTTCCAAGTCTTTCTTCAAAGAAGCGACTTGGGCATTGAACTCTTTTAATTCCTCTACATGGTTAGAATCAACAAAAACACTAGAGGAAGTAGATGCTTCATTGTTAGAGCAACAAGGCATGGAAACTAATTCATCACAAGATGTAGCAATACTGTGAGTGGATGAATCACAAGGACTAGCACATGGCAATAAAGCATTTAGAGTAGAAGTAGTGCCATTGTCCACATGAGGCTCACAAGATGTTACCTTTGTAGTGATAGCCTCATGAGCTAACTTTAGCTTCGTATGGATGCTAGAAGATCCTCATTAGAGATATAGAGCTTTTCATGAATTTCTTCCAATTTCCCATACTTGCTAGTTAGCAACTCAAGTTGAGCTCTTAGTTCAACATTCTCCTTCAAAATAAATGCTTCACGAGAAGTGGAGTTAGTAGCACAAGCATCATTATCATTAGAAATGGAAGAAGACAACTTGGCAAGCTCATCATTCAACCTAGCATTTTCCTCAATAATATTAGCATGATCACATGAGGGAGTAGAGGAACTAGGCACATCATATTTAGATAGTTGAGTTTGGGGTTGATCATGAGACTTGATAAGGAGAGAGTCTTCACTTTCTAAAGCCTTGTGAGCTTTGTCAAGTTTCTCTATGTCCTCAATTAGTCTTGCATTGCCAACACCAAATTCAATATTTTCCTTTTTAAGCACTTTATATTTAGCAATAGCATGATCTCTTTCCTTAATGATTTTAGCAAAAATAAGATCATTTTATTCATCAAGAGATTTAAGTTTCTCCTCAAGAGACACTCGAAGCTCATGCTCTTCCTCAAGAGCATTTTCTAAGGAAGCTTTTTCATTAGCATACTCTCTTTCGATCCTTCCCTTTTCTTCAATGATTTCCTTGCACTTAATAGCAAAAGTCAAAATTTCACACAAATAAGAGCAAGCTTTACTATCTTTAGGGAGAGCACCAAAAAACATATCACTCTTCTCCTTTAAGCACTTTATATTTAGCAATAGCATGATCTCTTTCCTTAATGATTTAGCAAAAATAAGATCATTTGATTCATCAAGAGATTTAAGTTTCTCCTCAAGAGACACTCGAAGCTCATGCTCTTCCAAAAGCATTTTCTAAGGAAGCTTTTTCATTAGCATCCTCTCTTTTGATCCTTCCCTTTTCTTCAATGATTTCCTTGCACTTAATAGCAAAAGTCAAAATTTCACACAAATAAGAGCAAGCTTTAATATCTTTAGGGAGAGCACCAAAAACCATCTCACTCTTCTCCTTTAAGGAGTCAATATCATTCTCTTTTAAACCATAATAATCCTCATCCTCATCATCACAAGATGTAGAGGGCAAAGGTGGAGAAACTTTTGAATCCCTAGACATAAGACAAAAGTTAGAAATGGACGATGATGATGAAGAATTACTTGAAGCATCATTGAGGACCGTGTCTTGTTCCACCAAATGTTGGGTTTCCTCTACATTGTTAGACACAAGTAATAAAGGATATGAAAACATTGTTTCATGGCAACAAGATATAGGAAGCATATCATCATGAGATTTAGTTAAGCAACTATTAAATGATATGCAAGGACTAGCAACACTAGCATGTAAAACATTTGGAGTGCTAGAAGTGTTTAAGTCCAAAGATAGAACATTGCAATGAGATAGAGATGAAGTATAGTCAATAGAATATTCACCGTCAGCAAAGCATTTCTATCACCACTCACCATATCATTACCTTGTGACAAATCACATGTTGGTGGAGTGGAAGAAGTTGTGAACTCATCACGGCGGGAGGTGGAAGGAGAACAATCATCCTCAATAATGCTGGACACTTCATATTTATCTTGAAGCTTGGTCCAAAACTCATGAGCGTTCCGAAAAGGCATGATTGATGCAAGAACTACATCGCTCAAAACACAAATAAGACCATTAGATACTTGAGTATCGAGATGAGAGTTTTCCTCATCCTCTAAAGATAATTGTGAATCCTTTGGAGGAGAAAAACCCACATCAATAATTCTCTCAATATAATTTGGACCCATGTCCCTAAAAAGATTAAGCATGCGAATTTTCCAAACATCATAATTTGTGCCATCGAATATGAAAGTGGGATCGTGCACTAATTCTCTAAACAATATCTTTTACTCTCTAGGCGGTAAAGCCCAAAAAGAGAGCCCAAGCTCTGATACCAATTGAAAGACAAGGATGTCGCCTAGAGGGGGTGAATAGCGATTTAAAAACTTTTCCGGTTTAGACTTGATAATTGCGGAATAAAACTAGGTGGTTAAATTAACAAGCCAATAACCTAAATATACTAGGCTCACCTATGTGCACCAACAACTTATGCTAAGCAAGACAAGCAACAAGGTGATAGCAAAATATAAGACCTCAAGCACGAAGGCTATCACAATGTAAAGTGCATAAGTAAAGAGCTCAGGTATAGAAATAACCGAGGCACGCGGAGACGATGATGTATTCCCGAGTTCCTCCTTTTTAGGTGGGTACGTCTCGTTGGAGGGGTGTGAGTTTCAAACTCAAGACGCCACAAATGGCCTCACCCTATTCTCCGATGAACCTTGCCCAAAAGCTCGGTTCACCTTCCACTATTGATTTTCTTTTGGGCGGAAATCGAGTCCCTTACAACAATCTTGAGGCACAATCCACAAAAGGATTGGGAGCTCCCAAGTGACCACAAAAGGCCTCAACTACCACGACACAAGGATTGGGACCCCGGACTAGCTGTCCGAAATACCCGATTATGCTTAACACAACGATCCCGTGATCAGTCTGTCGTTGCACATAATCCGAATTGGATACCAAAGTTTACATCCATTACAATACCGAATAAAAAGTCTTACATAAATGGTCATTTAGACCAAGTTCTTACATAGGTGCCTTCATGGGCCAAACCAAAATATCAGCGGAAGCTACGGCGTAGTAGACATCATACTCTAACGATGACAACCCGACAGGCAGCTGACTTGTGGAGATCCTTAGTTGGCGTAGAAGTCGCCATATTCCTGCTCGGCGTAGTGCTCCTCCTCGTAGTCTGGCTAGGTCAATAGCCAGGGACGAAACCAATATGAGTACATTTGAATGTACTCGCAAACTACCCCAACATGAGTATGCACTAGATTTGACTTAAAGGACCACTTTTATTTATTTTAAACATCTCTATATCTTTATTGAAAAAGGTAAGAAGAGTTTTATAACCACTTTGAAAGGAATCACCATTTTATTTGTTTCTCCAAAACTTCTCCTTTTTCCGACCATAGCCCGTCATGGTCCACTTTCATCCAACCACCTCATACCGATCCGTTGGTATAGGTGTAGGAATATTCTCCACTTCATTTTCTTTTTAAAACTCAAAGTCTTTTAAAAACTTGCACAAGGTCTTAGGACAGTCTCCCAATTGTCCATATCCGAGGACTCGGCTATTCGAATAGTTTTTAACACTCTGCAGAGGTAGCACGCTTTTAGCCCACATCCATCCGGCACTCATCGTGTCTGCCACGTCTCGCCATACCAGGTGTATGCGAAGTAAGCCGCCGGCCATAGCCTCTTATTTGCTCATGCTAGTACAGGATCCTTCCCATATGACACTTTCCATCAACACCCAGTCCAGTTTCCCGTCAGAAACCCTAAGTGTGAGGACTCATAGTTTTGTCCGGCGGTTTATGGTGGAACCTTCTATCCTCCCCACCAACTTGTGTGAGGACCCGGGTCAGGGGGTAGGTCCTCGGACCATCCCCTCATGCATAACGGAGTCATCTCCGTCGATGAGGTATCCCATACTAATAAGAGCAAACTACATGACTAAGCCTTTTCCCATATATGGTAAATGTGGTCGCACAGGGTAAGATTGGTCGTCATAGTACTAGGACACTGTGCATTTTTCATAAACATCACCATTTTTTCCACTTCTCCATTCCAACACCGACATCTCGGTATTTCATAAACTCATAAGTAATTGCAAAGGAGTTTTGAATAAACCATATTTGTTTTTCCCATCCTATAATTTGATATAACTATCTTATATTTCTACATAGGTGGCAAAATAATTTCCATATACTTTTGAAATGGGTTTTATAAATCTTGCTTTGAGAGTAAAACATGTTATGAAAGTATATGCATATGTTTGTAGTGCAAGCTCAGAGAATAGCTTGCCTTGCTTGGCAAAGTGATCTTGCTCTTGTTCTTCAATTTCAGCAAACTCTCCTTCCTCGATATATCCGACAACGTTCTCGTCTAAATAATAAACAAACAATGCAAACAATCACTAAGCTATACAAGCAATCATCTCAACACAACAACCATGAACATCACACATAGCTACTGCACACATCAAACCATACAATTTGGTTTCAAAATAATTGAATTAAACATCATTTGTTTATGTTCAAAATTATGGCAGAAACTTGTTGAACATGTTTAATTCAATAACTTGAGTTCTGTTGGTCACAAAAATACAAACTAAAATTCTATGGAAAGCTACTGATGTGTAGAAGACAACACAATTTGATTTGGTTCAATTGGAGTTACTAAACTCCCTACACATTTGTTTGAATCCAGAAGCTTAATAACCAAGTTTTGGCTACCATTTAAATTCTATTGCTTCAAAAATTAAATCCTTTTAGGGGTGACTAAACATGACTAAATGTGACCTAACAAAATTGGTCCTAATTCATTTGGGTTAACCATTTAACATAATTAAATGTTTGAGTGCAGAAGGGTGTTTAAACTTCAACTTAATACTAACAAATACTACTGCACAATTAATTCTACCAAAATTAGGGAAGCTAATACATGGCAGTACTAAGCTAGCAAAATTGGTTTGGAATTATTTGGACTAACAGAGTATCAGAAACAAACAAGTTTAGATTTAAACCTTCTGTAGTATTTTTAATAATACTTTTTAACTATTTATTTAAATGACATGAGACCAATTAGGTTGGTTAAACAATTTCATAAGCTTTCCAGAACAATTGAGTTTGATTTATTTGGATTCCTAAATCTCGAGATATTGAATTTCAAAGTTGGATCCAGTACTGATTTCACAGAGAGATTTAAATTCGAAAAGTTTACTATTCTGGATAATGCTGAGAAATCTGACGGGTGGGGTCCACTCGTCAGCGACTCAGCGAACGCGGGGAAATGATTAAAATGCTGACGGGTGGGGTCAGCCCGTCAGCGGCTGGCTACAGCGAAGCGTTACGCTGCCGTTGGATTTAGATCCAACGGCCCGTGTTCAAAGGCAACGGCGACGACCATTTCTGGGCGGCGCCGAGGCTCCGGCGACGGTGGACGGAAACCTCACCTAGAGGGCACGGCAGACGGCGGTGATGACGTGAATCGACGGCGGAGGCTCGGGGAAGGTCGTGGCGCGAGTTTCACTTGCTGGGACGGCGTGCAGCGGCGACGGCGAGGCGTCGGACTTCCACGGCCACGGCAACGAACTCCGGCGAGCTCCTGCGGTCGCGTCTGTGCACGAAAAAGAGGGAAAAAGGGCTCGGGTGAGTGCGGTGTTGCTAAGGAAGAGAGTACGGGCCAGGAAGGAGAGAATGGGAGAGTGTGGCATCGCGGCCGTGCTCGACCTCAACGGCGGCAGAGGCTGCGGCAGAGCACGCCCTCCTGGCGGTGCACGGCGAGTCGAGAGGGGGCAGTGAGGGAGTGGGGATGGTGTGGAGTGTCCAGAGGGGCTCGGGGTGGCTTTATAGCGCGAGGGCGGTCCACGGTGGTCGCGGTTCACGGCGAGGTCCATGGCGCGCCCGCGGCAACCTTTCTCTCGATTCCGCGGCGGAGGTGCAGGGGATCGTGGCGACGTGGTGTTTACCGGGGTCCGGGTTCGTTCTAGAAGGTCTCGGCCAAGCGCGGCGTGTCGAGGAGCAGAGAGGTGCTCGAATTTGGGCCGGCTTCGCCGCGGCTGCCACGGCGATGCAGAGGGGGCAGAGCGGCGTTAAGGCGAGGGAGAGCGCTCGAGAGCTCTCCTCTGCGGCGCAGAGGCTGCAGAGGTTCGATGGCGTGGACGAGCGCGAGCAGGGGGGCCTGGGCGGCCAGGAAAACGGCGAGGCGTGCCACGGCGACACGGCGGTGCGCGTCGGGGCGAGGGAGAGAGGTGGACGATGGCATTTTTGCCAAAACCCCCTGCCTCCTTTTCTTTTCTGTTTTCCTTTATTTCTTTTTAGTCCAGTAGCTTTTCTAGGATTTATTTAGGGCACTTAAACTTTTAGAAAAATTTGCAAATAATTGTGGGGCCTCCCCATAACATGTAGAAGCTCCACAAAATTTGGCTTTGCAAACTAAAATGTTTTGAATCATTTTCTTTCATAGGGTTTTATTTATGGCATTTTGTTTATTTCAATTGTTTTTATTTTTGAATTTTAAAATAGGTGTAAAATATTATTTGGAAGAGATAAGTAATAAGAATGTAAATGAGAGGTTTCATATACCATTCCTCTGAATTTTGTTTGGAACATTATTGAGTTTCTTATTTGTCACTTTTATTTTTCTTGTTTCACTTTTGCTTTTGCATTTTCTTTCTATTAATTTCAAGCAAACAAGCAACACAAACAACAAGAAGTAATTACCACAAGCAACAATTAACAAACAACACATAAACTCAACAAAAGTTTTTGTTGGCTCTCATTTTGGAATAATAATACTGATTAATATTTTTGGGATGTTACAATCCTTCCCCCCTTAGAATAAATCTCGTCCCGAGATTTGCTAGGCCTGGGTACTAAAGAGGTCTGGAAATTCGCTTCGAAGATAATCTTCGCGTTCCCAAGTTGCTTCTTCTTCAGAGTGGTTAGTCCACTGGACTTTGTAAAACTTGATCGCACGTCTTCGGGTAACACGAACATCTTCTTCGAGAATTTTGAGGGTCTCTCACGATAGGTCAGGTCTTGGTTCAGGTCGATGGAGAGGTGGTCGATGTTTTTGAAAACATCAGGCTGGTCAGGAACTTCAAGACATTTCCGGAGCAAGGAAATGTGGAAGACATCATGATAATCCCCTAACTCCTGGGGCAATTCCAGCTGATAGGATACTTCTCCTCGACGAGCAATGACCTTGAAGGGTCCGATATACCTTGGCGCTAACTTTCCTTTGACATGGAAACGCTGCATTCCCTTGAGGGGTGTCACTCGGAGATAAACATAATCTCCGACACTGAAAGTGAGATCACGGCGCTTGGTGTCAGCGTAACTCTTCTGACGGGATTGGGCAGTTTTGAGGCGTTCACGAATAAGCTGAACTTGCTCTTCAGCTTCACGGAGGGTATCTGGTCCGAACAATTTGCTTTCTCCGGTATCGGACCAATTCAGGGTGTACGACACTTCTTGCCGTAAAGGGCTTCAAAAGGGGCCATTTGCAGACTGGACTGATAACTGTTGTTGTACGAAAACTCTGCAAACGGAAGACAATCTTCCCACTTGGAACCATAGGATAGAACACATGCGCGAAGCATGTCCTCCAATATCTGGTTCACTCGCTCAGTTTGGCCATCGGTCTGGGGATGATAAGCTGTGCTAAATGCTAACTTGGTTCCGAGGGCTTCATGAAGGGATTTCCAGAATCTTGAGGTGAATTGCGTGCCTCTATCAGATACAATCTTCTTAGGCACACCATGCAGGCTCACTATTCTGGAAATATACAGGTCTGCTAACTGAGCTCCGGTATGAGTGGTCTTGACAGGAACAAAGTGGGCAACCTTGGTCAGTCGATCAACGATGACCCAGATTGAATCATGGCCTCGGTTGGATCTTGGAAGTCCGGTAATAAAATCCATTCCAATCTCATCCCACTTCCACTCGGGAATTTTCAAAGGTTGAAGCAATCCAGCGGGTCGCTGATGTTCAGCCTTAACTCGCTGGCAGATGTCACACTTGGCTACGAACGAACCAATCTCTCGCTTCATTCCATGCCACCAAAATCTTTCTCGAAGGTCTTGGTACATTTTGGTTCCGCCGGGGTGGATTGAATAAGGGGTCTCATGGGCCTCCTTCAGGATTAACTCCTTAAGTTCCGTGACATTGGGCACACAGATACGGTCATTGAATTTCAGCACTCCCTCAGCATCTTCGGTAAAACCGGGTGCTTTGCCGAGGGAAATCTTCTTCCTAATTCCCTCTATGCTTTCATGACCTTTCTGGGCTTCTTTGATTTGATCCATCAGGGTTGGGGTTAACTCTAAATTGGCGAGATAACCATGGCTAACAAGCTCTAGTCCAAAATCTTGGAACTCTTTGAACAAGGCTGGCTGTTCGGCTTGAATCAGGGCATTCAGGGTGCAAGGTTTGCGACTAAGGGCATCGGCAACGACATTAGCCTTTCCAGGGTGATAATGGATTCCAATATCATAATCCTTGATTAACTCCATCCATCTCCTCTGTCGCAGGTTCAGATCTTTCTGGGTGAAAATATACTTCAAGCTTTTGTGATCTGTATAGACCTCGCAGCGATGTCCCGCAAGATAGGGACGCCACGTTTTGAGAGCAAGAACAACAGCAGCTAACTCCAGGTCATGGGTTGGGTAATTCTCTTCATGCGGTCGCAACTGCCGGGACAGATACGACACAACTTTGCCTTCTTGCATCAGAACGCAACCAAGTCCGAGGCGTGATGCATCGCAATACACGTCGAAACTCTGGGTGACGTCTGGCATGATCAGGATTGGGGCTGAGGTTAGTCTCTTCTTCAGTTCTTGGAAACTATCCTCACACTTCTGAGTCCATTCAAATTTCTTGTCCTTCTTCAACAGTTGGGTCATGGGTTTGGCTATACTGGAAAATCCTTCAACGAACTTGCGGTAATAACCGGCAAGTCCGAGAAAGCTTCGGATTTCAAACACATGGTTGGGGATAACCAGTCAAAATGGCTTGGATCTTCTCTGGGTCCACAGAAATTCCTCCGGCAGACACAACATGTCCGAGAAATGCCACTTCACTGAGCCAAAACTCACACTTGCTAAGCTTGGCATACAGCTGGTGCTCTCGGAGAGTCTCCAAAACTAGACGCAGGTGTTCAGCATGCTCTTCTTCGGTCTTGGAATAAATAAGGATGTCATCAAGGAAAACTACCACGAACTTGTCGAGGTACTCCATGAAAATCTTGTTCATGAGATTCATGAAATAGGCTGGGGCATTGGTCAGACCAAAAGACATCACGGTGTATTCAAACAACCCGTAACGAGTGGTGAAGGCGGTCTTGGGAATGTCTGTCTCTCGGATCTTCAACTGATGGTATCCTGTCCGAAGATCGATCTTGGAAAAGACTCGGGCTCCGTTCATTTGATCGAACAGATCCTCGATCTTGGGAAGAGGATACTTATTTTTAATGGTCACGTCATTCAGCTTGCGATAATCCACACACAGGCGTGTGGTACCGTCTCTCTTGTCCACAAAATAATGGGTGATCCCCAAGGTGAAGCGCTTGGGCGAACAAGTCCTTTGCTGAGCATATCTGCCAATTGCTTCTTCAACTCAACCAGCTCTTCCGGATTCATCCGATAAGGTCTTTGGGATATAGGGGCGGTTCCTGGGATAAGCTCAATTATGAACTCAATTTCCCGGTCTGGCGGCATACCAGGCAATTCTTCTGGGAAAACATCCTTGAACAGGTGAACAACACGGATCTCATCTAGGGCAGGTCGAGCTATGCTCTCATGGCAGCCTGGGTGAGATTGACTAGTTTCAGACACATACTCCACTTCTACTTCTTTGTCGGTGGTGATGGATACAGCTCTTCTGGCACAGTCAATTCGACCATGGTACTTGGCTAACCAATTCATACCGAGTATAACATCGATGCCTTGGGTTCCCAGAACAATTAAGTTAACTGGAAACTTTTCTCCTTTGATCTCAAGGGGTACATCGGAGCAAAACATCTTGGTCTCTACGGTGGATTCTGGGATTTGGATGACCATGGGTTTGGGTAAGAGGCTCTCAACTAAACCTCCCTTAGCAACAAATTCTTGGGTAACAAATGAATGGGTAGCACCAGAATCAAACAGAACAGTTGCAGGTACTGAGTTGACAAGGAACGTACCCAGCACAACATCCGGCGCATCCTGAGCTTCTTCAGCATTGATGTGGTGCAGACGACCCTTGGCAACAGCAGCATTTCCGCGGGGTGCGGCATTCTTGCCATTTCCATTTCCATTGCGGCCTTGACCATTGTTCTGTGCCGGCGCATTGGGGCGCTGGACATTCCTCTTGGATTGGGACATTCTTGGAGTAGTGACCCTTGTTGCCGCATTCAAAGCAGATCACATTGGGATTGCGGGTGAAGTTGTTGAAGTTTCCTCCGGGACGGTTATTGTCATTGGGGCGGTTGAAGTTGTTTGGGCGGTTAGGGTAATTGGGGCGTGGAGCTTGGGGTGGACGATAGGCAGGCCTGGTGTTCTGCTGAAAGATACGAGGTTTCTGGCTGCTCGAACCTTCCTGAGCATTCATCCTCCTCTTGCGACCTTCATACATAGACTTGCGCTTGGTCTCCAGCTGGATGGCTTTGTCCACAAGTGACTCCAGATCACGGAAGTCATGGATAACCAAGCACACTGCAGTTCATCATGAAGTCCACTCATGAAACGCTCCATCTTCTTCTCTTCTTTGTCGGTGTCATCAGGAGCATACCGAGATAAGTCGGTAAACTCATCCAGATAACCGACCACATCTCTACTTCCCTGCCTCAGCTTGCGGAATTCATCCTTCTTCCTCTCAATAAGTCCACTGGGATATGC